>VXAZ01002367.1:306226-753726 GCA_013399875.1 Gymnorhina tibicen | reverse complement strand
GGGGGCGAGGCGAGGGGTCTGGGCAGCCCAACCACCGCTCTTTGGCTTGTTGTCAACGACAGGAAAACTTTAAACAAAAATCCCCGCGAAACTCCGGTTTATTTATTTTTGCGAAGTGGTCGCTATCGCCTTGCAGGCGCTGGGCTGCGCGGTGCGAAACTTGTCCCGTGATCCGGTGTCCCCTCTGGCGCCCACCCGGCGCGGGGACGGGGGTGATGGAGGCGTCGGGTGCGATGCCGGGCTCGGGTGAAAAGTGGGAGCTCGGGGCTCCCCGTATCTCGGTCCCATGCGGGGCTGGCCTCCGGGGGTCCCGGAGGAAAGGGAGCTGGGAGCGGGTTTGGCCTCTCAGCGATGGGATCTGCTGGAGATAACGGCCAGCTTGGGCTTCCGAATCCTTATTAGGACATCGTCCACCCATCCGTCTATTCGTCCGTCCATCCATCCGTGCTGTCCCGGGGCTGCGGAGCGGGGCGCGCCCGGGTGCCCGAATCCGGACCCCAGCGCCGCGGCCGCGCCCGCCCTTCTGGCTTTTAATGCTGCCAACTTCTTAGGCTGTGAAGTTCGGGGAATCGAAAGGGAGTCGAGGGCTTCTGCGGAATTTCAGTAAAATCCAGGTATTTTCCAGTAAAGCGGCGCGGCTGGCTGCGCTCCCTCAGTACTTGTGTGTCTAGCGAAGTTATTAAGCTGCGGTGTATCGCATGTCCTGGGTGGCAGCTGAGCTTAGAGCCCCGCAGCTGCTGGTTGCTGCAGCACCGTGGGATGTTTTTTACCCTAGAAGGGTGTTTTAAAGTGCTCAGGTTCGTGTCCGGGCGTAGGACGGTGTCACTGCCACTTCCCAGGAAGTGCCGCGGGTCCGCTCAGGTTGTGTGACCGCTGCTCTGGACTGGTAAAAGCTGGAATAAAACATCAGACACTTGAAGTTCAGGAGATTTGGGGGGAAAAGTGTACTCAGCATTGACAGTTCGAGTCGTTTAACAGTCCAGGAGAACTGAGAGTATGTGTGTGTGCTCACAAATTTGTAAAAATAACTGCCCTCAACTATTAATTAGCTTGAGGAAATCAGGATCCAGAAGGGAAGGAGGAAACAGCGCTTCTGTTGAGGGGCCTTTCTGCTGTTTGAACAGATTTATATATTATTGAATCTCTAAAACCCCTGGTTGTAATAGATACTCCTCAGCTCTGCCCGCAGAGAAGACGGACACTGAAATGTTGCTGGAGATCATCCAGCTCCTTATTAAGAAGAATTATTAGACGTTTGTCAGGTTCTCCTGGTGGTATTCGCTTTTGGCTGCAGAAGTGCCTTGTCTTACATGAAATTATCATGTGTCATGTTGAGAGGAATGTGTGGCCTCTGCATTAAAGCCCTGACTCATCCTGTTCACCTGTTGCTGAGTTGCTCTGAAGGATCCTTCCATCACCTTTCACAGCAAGCTTGTAATAATTCCAGCATTCCCATGCACCTCTTAAAATAGGACAGTGTATCTTTGTTCGGGCAAGGAAGTGCGTTAATAGCCCAGACAGAACAAATTTATTGTTGTGTGGTCTTTTCTGGAGTGCTAATACCCAGGAGTGTCTTTTTCAAATGGAGCAGGTTTTGGGATGTCTTGTGTTCAGTTTAAATTTTATTGGTGAACTAACAGCACGTATAAATTTTCTGCTATGGACCTGTGGACTGTTGATCTTTTAGACACTTAGAATACGGTTTGTAACTTTGTATGTGACAAACTAACCAGAGAACTGGTTAAAATGATGTCTTTTGTATCTGAAAATGCAACATTAGGGCTTTTTCTGTTCTCCACAGCTACTATAAAAAGAAGATGTTGAAGCTATTGCAAATATTTTAGTTTTAGAGTAATAGTGTTTCTAATTACTAAATATTACCTAAAATTACCTATTTCAGTTTAGGAACACAGAGATGAAGCATGTTTTTCAGGCTTGGCGGGATCATAAATGTTCATTTTTTGTGCAGGGAGTTGATAACACTGGTTTAGTGGTTTAATGTCCTCTATAAGAGCACCATGTGCTAGAGAAAAGTTACCTCTGTGCAAGTATCTCTGTTGCTTTTTGGATTTTTTTTGGTTTTATTTTTTTTAACGTGCTCTTTTAAAGAAAAAGAAGGCAAACGTGAAGGTCTGCAGTGGTCCATGGCAGATGCGGGAGTGCCGCCCAGGGGGTGCGGGTTCTCCAGCCATAAAGTGGGGAGAGACGGGTGATGCTGGAGCTGTGCATCCCTCATCTCCGTCCCTTCTGGGCAGGCTGTGTCCCGCCGGAGGTGTCTGCTCCCCGGGGTGATAAGCTTGGGCATGTTCGATCGCTAATAGGAGACGAGATAAATCCAGTTTCCAGTGACTCTGGCGGCAGTGCTTTAACTTCATTAAGGCGCTATTGAACAATCCCTCCTTAGCAGTTTATCTTTATTCCTAACGAGTACCACAAGGCTGAGGCAGTGCTTGGAGTCGGTTTTCAGCGTGTTGGAGATAAAGCTTTTGTTTGTCGGGTTGGAAATTCGGCTCGGCAGCCGGAGAGGGTTCTGGAACAGACTTAATCACTCCGCGTATTTTGTCAACAGGACTATCAGTACCGAGGAAAAGCACTGGGGCTTTTTGAAACTATTGTTATTTCTCTGCTGGCAGCAGAGCTCGGAGTTGTAATTTTTCTCCCAAGCTTTCAGAAGGAATAGCTGATACGCAGAGGGGCTGCAGTTGCTCACATTTAATGTAGTGTGGCATGGATGGTTTTTGGGGTTTTTTTGGTTTTGTTCTGTTTTTCTTAAAAGCAACAGGCAGCTCAGCACTGTGTAGCAGTTATATAAGTGTTCTTGACTTGCTGCACAGGGCACGTTGCAACACTGCCAGGACCCATCCCGTCCTTGCACCAGCACCCACCTGCAGCTGGGAAGGGTTCCTGCTCCATGGGGAAAGCCGGGAGAATCAAACTCTGGGCAGCTGATGTGCACAGAGCTCCTTTGCAATGCCTCCCTTTGAAGTTGCTGGAGGTGCTTCGTGTCTTGTGGTGTTTAAGTCTGAAATTTGTTCTTACAGTAGAGTGTTAAGTGTGGCATAAAATTTAGGGCTAAGCTGAAGTACAGAATGCTTCATGCCCCAAAAAAGCCAGGGCTCCAGCAGTGTTGGTGATGTGGTGTATCCTCTGCTTTTGTCTCTCCATGCATCTCGATTTTTGAGGAGTGACAGAAGAGAGATTTCCTTTAGGTATCATGTATGATTGAGGGTCTTTTCCTTTCCTATTTAGTGATAAAGCAATAGTATTTTAGGTACAGAGTTTTGGTGAGAAGATTTAGGGGCAGTGTGGCTGTGGTTGGATAGCTAATTTATTGCTAGCATGGTCTGCAGGAAATAAAGTTTTTATTTTAAACAGATGTATTATGCATTTTTGACCCAAATGACTAGAGGATGTTTGGGAGATACTGACCATCCATGCATGGACCCTTCTGCCTGTGGGTCAGTGTGCATGTGCCTGGCACGTCTGGGAAAAGGCAGCATCCTCAGGTACCCAGAACAGCTGGGCTAAGAGCTGCTCTCTGTTTCCCAGGAAGGCTCTGGGATTTGGCTATATGGATAAGTTGCCCCGAGGCACCAGCTGCGTGCGTGTTGGCTCTTTGCATAGTGCTGCTGCTCTCTGGAGAGATCGGGGCAAAGCGTCTGAATGCTTTTTAAAGTCCTGTGGGTGCCTGTCAGTGGTTTCAAGGCCTGGAAGTGCATTTGAACTAGGAGTCAGGAGCAGTCTCTTGCTGTGCTCAAGTGTATACACACAGAGAGATTTTGTTCAAAGCAATGAAGCTGAATGTTCAGAATTACTTATAAACTTAAATGTCATGCTAAACTAGGGTTTTCGTGTGTCAGGTCTTGTTGTTTTGCTTTCACATATGAGGGTAGCTTCTTTGCTTGCTTGGTAAGGGGCTGTGCTGATGCTGGTTGCACGGGATTCTTTGGGAGACAGGCATTACTTGCTCTTGGGCTCTGGAGTAAGTCTGCTCCTGCAGATGCTGGAAGAGGAGGTGATGTGGGGGACTCTCCTGCTGACAGTGCTGTGAGGGGGGAGTGCTGCTGGCAGTACCTCTCCTGCATGTCCTGCTTCCAGGCTTGCTGAAATAATGGAACAAAGATTAAGTAATGGTCACCCTGGGCTCCTGGCCCCACGCAGCTGCGGAGCTCTCAGCGTGTGCTGGCTGCCCGGGGGGGCTGCAGCGCTTGGAAGGATGGCTTGGGAGAGGGATGTGGAACGGTGCAGGTGGCTGGTCCCTCTCCCTCCTCCTGGGGCAACAGTGGAAACCCAAAGACTTCCTTCGAAGCCAGTGGCTCCCTGCTGGGTGGTGCCCCAAGGAGATTTTCTTGCGTAGGTGGGACAGTGCTGGGAGCTGGTGGTGCTTGTGAAAGAACTCCTGCATGGTTTGCGTGACACACTTAGATCTGGTGCTTCCTGGAGCATTGTCCTTGCCAGTGGCCCTGCTCCGGACAGTGCTCAGCCCCAGGGCTGCAGGATGGCTCTGCACCCTGCGGGATTGCACTTCCTGCGCTGGAGCTCGGCCCCGGTGGGTAACAGCGGAGCCCCTCCTTGCAAAGCTGTGCCTGCTCCTTAAGCAAAAATAAATACATGTGCTTGCAAGTAAATCCACCCTTCCTGTGTGAACATGTGTCAGTGGATTCGCTGACCACCCTCAGCATGCCACAGTATTTATTTATCAGTTCCTACAGGAGGGCAGCAGTTAACAGCGAGCCCTCTGTATCTGCTGTCTGAGCTTCTCATCTCTCTCCCTCGCTGAGCCACAGCCAGGGCAGAAATTGGCTCGTCGGACTAGGATTAAAAGTAAATATGAGGTTGATAACAAAGGATAAAATACCCTCACTTAAGAAGCCCTTCTGGCTCTCACAGAAACCCCGGGCTTCTAGTGAAAGGCTCTAGGACCCCCTCAGCCTCCTCTGCATATTCCTCTCCCCTTTTGAGAAACTTCATGGCATTTAATCACTTTGAGACTTTTCCTCTCTGCAGTGACTGCAATTTGAAACGCAGGGGTCCCATACAAAAGAAGCAAGTGCTCAATGGGCTGTGTTAATATTCAGTGCCACTTACAATGGGTGCAGTTTGAAAAGGGGAGAATGGATGGTCTGGGAGCTGGGGGAGGAGGAGCTGCAGAGGGAAAATTCCCAGGGAAGTGGAACCAGTGTCTCAGTAGGCAGTTGAAAAAAAACTTAACACACCATCAAGTGTTCTCTAGAAAAATCAACTATTATGTGTTAGATACAGCTTAGTATTTTTTTTTTCTTTACTTGTGCAAAGTGCTCTACGGTTTTCTGGCTGTAAGGTTTGGGGGTGGCTGAGCTTTGCAGGATTTCCTGCTTGGAATTTAAGGAGCCACTGTGAGGTTGATTGTCTTATCCCTTTGCTTCTTGGCATAAAGGTGGTAGACTAATACGTTTGGGACTCCAGACACTTCAACAAAGCACTTCAGGTACTTCAGTGCTTCCTCAAGCATGGGTGAGATTTCACTTCCCTGCTTCAGCTGCTGCTGGAGTCCTGCCTGATGGGGATTTAGGCAGATGTAGAAGTGCTTCGAAGTGGGGCTTTATTTGGTGTGTGAGCCTCACCTGGTGCAGGGAAGTGCGAGAGCACTGGAAGGATGCTCCCAGACTGCAGCTTCAGAAGAGCCTGCTGGAAGGGCTCAAGGTGGTTTCATGTTGAGGCAAATCCCCCAAGAATTGTCCCTGAAATGCCCTCCTGACTCCTTGCACCTGGCCTCATGACTATACGTGTATCTCCCACCAGTCTCCCAGCAGGGCAGCTGGGAATTGCTGAGTGCCACCCTGGGCATGCCCAAGTAGTGCCTGCCTTTGGGTTCTGAGTGCTTTGATCTCTCGAAGAGGGGTTCAGGTTTTGTCTTGAAGTTTGAGTGGCTGCAAATTGGGATGATGGCGCTCATTCCTCAGTAGCCAGCTCTGCTCAGAACTTGTGTATTGGCCCTGATTTGTGTATTGGCGCTGACTGGTATGTCAGCCGCACCCAGAAACTCTCAATTAGGGCTGCAGGGCTTTTAATTGATCTCATTGGCTGCCCTGCCAGACACCTTGGATTGAGTTAGCTCAGCTCATCAGCTTTTAACACAATCATTTTGTGCTGCTAACCTAATCACCCAGTGTGACTCCCTTGTCTTGCATTGTGGAGCTGGATGGGGTCGTGGATGAATGCAGCAGAGATAATTTAGACTAATATGGCTTCGAAGAGCCATCTGTGGAAAATCCAGGCTTCAGGTTGATCAGCTCTGCAGGACCTGGGCTGGGCAGGAATTAGCACCTCTTTCAGGGTGAGGGGACTGATTTAACATAAAAGTTAGCTTTGGTGAATAACAGCAAATAAATAAAGCACCTTGGTCTGAATTGTGGTTTCATGCGAACCTGTGCACCTTCTGACAGGTGCTTGCTGTCAGAGGTCCTTGCTGGCTTTTAGTGGCATGTGAAGAAAGAAGCAGAGTGAGGCTCCAGGGTGTGCAGGAAGAAACAAAAGGTTTCTTCCTGCACACTCTGGAAAAATACCTGTTTCCTGGTACATCCAGCTACTATTAAATGATGTACTTTGATAATTTTTTTTTTTCCTAGCATGCATAGAGACCTAAGTCAAGGACCGGGGTGCCGTTGTGCTAATGCACCACATGAAATACCTATTATTATTGTAGCTGAGTCATCCATTAATAGTTAACCAAGTCCTGTGCTGCAGCCCAAGTCCTACAGCCCCAGCCTCCTCTGGCTTCAGAGCAGGACCACAACATATGTAATATGTTACACTCCCTCATTATGTTTTCAGCACGTTGTCTCTCAGGCCACAACCGTATAATTTTGGAGATGTCTAGAAGCAGGCCCTGCTATTTTGGGGACACCTCTCAAGACCTGATGACGTGTCACGTCCAATTCCAGGAGCATGGTTCACTTCCACGTGGTTCCATTTGCAGTTTGAGCAAGAACTGAAGGACAGGTCTCAAACTGCAGCCATCTGTGTAGCTTTTATTAACCATGCTGGATGTGCAGACAGGATGGTTGGTTATGTGCATGTGCCATGGCAGTTTTGTAGCTTCCCACAGTGGCTTTGTGTGGATTTCAGGAGGAAAAGTATAGGAGACTTAACAATTGAACAATTTGATGTGGAGCTACAGATTCTTAAATTGTTATACACGAGTTGCATTTAAAAATGCTTTAGCTGCTTAAAGCTTTGTTCTGGAGAGAAAGGTTTTATGTGCAAGAGAATTTGTCTTTTTTTTTTCTTTTTGTTTTTTTCCAGGGTGGGAGGCGGGGTTTGGGTAGTGTTGATATTGCTGCTCATAATTGAGCAGTAACTTTTGTGAATTTTCCTTTGGCGTCTTTTTTGGACCTGCTGGGGCAGTCTCATTATTTTTTGAAACTGGCAGAGGTGCAGTCTTAAATGTAATTCTTGTAAATCCTACTCAACTATACTTGCTTGCATATTGCAAACATTTCTCCTTTGAAGGTGCCTGTTTTTAGATGAATCCTTTCAGATTAGAGAACACACCCTCTTGAGTTCAGTGGAAATTTGGCTGTGAAATCTTGAACTGAAATGCTTTTTCCTAGACCACCTCCTCCAACTTTTAGGTTTTTTTGCTCCCTACAGGAAGGCAGACAAACCCTCAGGTGCAAGGAGGAAATGAGAAATTCAGAATGCCAAGTCTGGGCAATGCTGCTTCCCACTTGCCCACACACAGGGACAGGGATTCATCCTCACCACTTACATGTTCCTCTGGTTGCCCGAAGCCAGTGATTTTGGGATGGGCACTTGCCAGGATGGAACCCTGTTGTCTTTCAATGCTGTGAATACGCCTCTGCTTTGGAGAGTTTACCATCAACACCAGCTACTCACAAGTCTCTCTCCAAAATACTGACCTGCAAGTTCCAAATACACTTTGCCTAGCTGGTGTTCAGGCTGCTTTATAACTTCACTTATAGTGTGTTTTAGTCTGCTGCAAGCCAATATAAACACAAGTTTTCTATGTTATCTTTCATCTAAAAAATACTCCTAAGAAGTGATGGCTGTCCAGCGGGGCAGTGCGTGCAGCGTGTGGGGCAGTGTTTGGCTGATCCCCAGTGCAGACAGGTGCTGGGGTTGAACCGGTGGAATCCTCAGTTGGAAGTGACAGGTTTGCTGGACATTGATTTGTAGTTGCATTTATGGATGCGGTGCTGGAGGTGTCCTGTGTGCGTAGGTGCTCCGCTGGGGCTCGCTGTGGGTGATGCCCGTGTAGGGGTGGGGTGGTGGGAGACTTTGTGGGTGAGGGAGCTGCTGGTCTGTGGGTTGTGTCCTGGGTAATAAAACAGTGATCATAGGAAATGGCCTGGCTGGAGGCCCTGTGAAAAATTGCCCCCTAAATGTGTTCCAGTTGTCCAAACACTGGTGCCTCTCCTTGCTGTGCTATGTGCGCGGGGGGAGCCTGGAGCTCACTCTGCCACCGCTGCTGCCTGGGGAGCAGCCCTGGGCACCCTTTGCTTGCTTTTTGCTGTGGGTCTGCCATCTGCCTGGGTTCCAGAGCTGTGGAAAAGCACCAGAAACAGTCCTTTAGCATACTTTAAAAAAATGTCCTCTAGCAGTCTGGGCAGGATGAGCTCTTCTGCAGCAGCCCAGTCCATGAGCGGGCAGCCTAAATTTGGCTGTTTCCCAGCACAAAGTGGTTGCTTTGAATTGGAGCTGGAAGGTGCATGGAGCCATGGGACTTCCTCCTCTCTCAGGAGACTTTGCAGCCCCAGGGAAATGGGAAGATGGAGGGGTATGACAGGGGTGTGTCCATGGCCTGTGTCAGCAATGACCTCTCTGCCATTTGCAAAGGGTGAGGAGGTTTATCTTGATCCTGGATGTTCCCCATCCTGTTCACCTCTCATGCCCAGTTACTTCATCGCTCACCTGCCTGTCTAGTGATGGCAACAAAGGCATGGGCAGAAAAGCCAGGTGCTGATGACACAGGGCAGCTGGCTGGTGCTGGAGGTTTTGCTGCCTGTGGTCTGGCCTTGCTGGGAGCCAGGAGAGCATCCTGTTCTCTGTTTGTCCATGTAACTCACTGTAAACTTTTGTCCCTTTCTGAACTGGGGCAGAGTCAAATCCACACTTGTATTTCATTTGTTTTGGCAATATGGGGAGACTTCTCCTGTTTTAGAAGATTTAAACAAACCATGTGATGTTTTATTTTGAAAGGTGTCATAATAGTTTGTGCTTTTTTTCTCTGCTAAGTGTATTTTTGTGCTGTTCCTGACTGTTGGTCTATAAACAACTCTGTTCATTCTTTTTCCTCCTTAAACAAGTCATCTAAGTCCGAATTTCTGGCTTTCAAACACCTTTGGATTCTTTTGGACTAGTGCGTGCATTTTGCTTATAAATCAGTAAATAAAGGATAGTGTGTATTTCTAGACTTCTCTGATTTGGAAAGATTTGTGAGAGTTGTGCCATCTTTATTGTTTCACATGGTTGTAAACTTCTTGTGTATCTCCTCTTCCACTTTCCAGCCTTTGTTATTGAGGTGGTGACCACGCAAAAGCTGTTGAGGTTGATCAAATTAAGAGGTTGAATGACTCTGTTCATAAGAGTGGATAAATAAACTTTTCCTGTTACAGTAGATTAGAAAATAATATTAAAATGGGTACCTAGGTAGACTCCACCTTTGCTATGTGAGTGGGCAAGGAGAAGTTTTCTGATATGGGAGGAGGTCTGCAGAGCTGAGGCTTCACCCCTGATCTCTGAGCGCTTTTATCCAGAGCTGTGTCACTTGTTTTGCCCGCTGGACAAGGAGCTGGCAGCCTGTCCCTCCAGCCCACAGGGATGCCGTGGGACTCCTTCAGCTCCTGCAGTTTCAGTAAAAGCATCTATTTATCTCTTTGAGGCTGAGTCCAGCTCCCCAGTGAAGTTGCTTGGCTTCTGATTCCTTGGTGAGCTGAAGCTCTTCCAGGAGCTCCAGTTTCATCCTTGCTGACCTTACCAGCAGAGACATGTACTGATCTTTGAGTTAATCTCCTCGGACAGAAACTTGTACAGATCTAACAGGATGTGTTTGGCTTACACTATCTACTTAAAACAACAGCTGGATTTGCTCTTCCCTGGTGCAATAATCTCTCTGAGGCAGGTACTGCTGTTTGCCCAGGTTTCCTGAGAAAGGAGATTGTGCAATGGTCCATGTGTCTGTTCTCTTCCCCCAAAGCTTTTGATGCTGTTGGCCAACTTCACTTTAAGGGGTGAACTCAACTTTGGAATGCCTACCTCTCCCATAGGCAGCAGGCTGAGCAGAGTGGCTGTATCCCCACTGAGGGAAGGGAAGCAGTGTGAGATTATCCTGTATGAGAGATCAAAGAATCTCTGTGGGAGAGAGCAGTGCTATTTAACCATCCCTGCAGGAGAAGTGGATGACAGAGACCCAGCTGTGAGACAGGGCTGTGCTTACCTCTGTTAGGAGGTTGGTGAAGGAGGTGTTCAGAGTCCTGCTGGAATGGTGCTGGCATTATCTGATATCCATAGCCAGGAGCAGAGGGTTTGGTGCTGGGTTACCCCTTGCATCGCTCCTGTGAACAGGGGATGCCATGGAGAAAGCACCCAAATCCTGACCTCTTTGGGGACCAGCATGGTTTTCTGTGTCTAAAGTGACATCACCAGTGCAGTGGAGGAGCATCTCAGCCAAAGCAGCGAGCTCTTGTGACTGCCATGGCCACAGCTAGGGACTGGTTTTGGTGACTTGCTGCTCCTCTTGAAGTAGAATTTCCAGGAAGGCGGTGCCTTCATGGCCTGCTGGGCATGGGGCTGTCAGCTGTGGGTGCGAAGGAGTGGCCCTGGGTGTCTGCATCCCCCTGGCAGCACTGGGGCAGGGCAGGGACCACTGACTGGGGCTCCTTCCCTCGCTGGCTGCTCAAGGGGTCCGGGATTTACAGCCCCTCTGGGGAGAAGGCAGAGCCATGCAGCTGGGCAGCATCCTTAGGAGATGCCAAATTGCAGCCCAAGCTGTTTGCTACAGTTTTTCTCTCATGGTTCCTAGCACTTGTCTCAAGTGTTACCACTTTGTGGTCTGCTTCACAAGAGCCTAGGCTGTCCTTTCAGCTGGCAGGGACACTAGGACTGTGCTGCATCCCTCTTGTGTGTCTCCCAGGCTTACTGCAGCTCCCAGGCTCTCCTTTATTCTGACTGCACAAGGTTTTTCCCAGCACATTCCTTGCACGCCCCTGTGCCCAGCCTGTGCTCGGTGATGGTCCCTCTCACAGCCACGGTGTGTGATGAGCATGGTGTGCTCAGGCTGGCTGGGCTCCGTGTCCTGCTGTTTACTTTGTTTGCTTCTCTCTCCAGCTGGGAATACTCGAGCCAGCTCAAAGGCAGGGCTTGAAGCACCCCATGTGCACGTCGTAATGCCAGCGTGGGGCTTGCTGGGGAACAGGCTGTGCACCATTAAGCCCTTTAGGCTTGTCATAGATGGTTTTTTTCAAGTCAAAACAACACAAATCCACCCTTTTGGGGGAGGAGGAGGTGGCAGCTGAACACTTTTGGGGCTGTGTGTTAATTAATGTTGCTTTGTTTGTGAGATGTATGATTAAAAGAGGAGGAATTCAGCACAGACTTACAGGTGTGTGCATTTGGAAATAAAATAGGGATGTTTCCCTGTCCAGCAAGTTCCAATTGCTTCCTCTATGGTTTCCTGAGTAATTCTGACTGCTGGTTATAAAACAGTCTCTCTTGCCATTGCAGGGTGCATCATTCCCCAGATCTCCCTTTGGACCACCACCTACCTAGGCTGCTCCAACCCAGCCCTGTGGGCTCCCTCGGCTGATGGCAGCTGGTGGCAGGAAAATTTCCAGTCCTCTGGGAAGTCAACATGGCTGTGTGATAGACAATAACAGCAACAGCCCTATAAGACTGGGGTGGGATTGGGAGTAAATTGAAAATGTGCATTGAAATAATTTGGGGAGGTTATGGTCTGTCATAACTGAAAAGCCTTTTGATGGTTTTCCTGCTTTTTAGGTTTGAAATGCAGAATTCCTCTTGACTTGTTTGGGTGGCTTTGGAGCCACCTGACTGTGCCACATGTGGAAGAGCAAAGCTGGTCCTTCTCTTGGCATTCCTGTGGTGTTGGGAGGGGGTTGCAGGATGCCTGTTTAGGTCTGGGTCCATGGGGGCAAAGGCAGGGGACAAGCCAGGAGGGAGCCCTCCAGCACCGCTCACTCTGCCAGGCCTGGAGGTCCTGGCTCCTTCACTGTTCACTGTGGCCACTTCCACTGAGGGCTTTCAAGCCAAGGTGAACCAACTCTGTGTGTAATATTTGATGGTGTTTTGGGGCAGTATGTGGCTCTTTGACCCATGCCCAGCCTGCCACAGTGGTTGTTTTCCATCCTTGCTCTGCATTTAGCCCAGTGCCACAACACTGGTCTCCCTCAGTTGAAGGCATCCCTCCAGCCCTCATCTCATGGTGTCTATGGGGACTTGTTGGGAAGCAGGGCAGGAATAAATGCCAAGCTGGTGCAGGCAGGAGCTGGGCCTTGCTTTGGCAAGACTCCTCAGCCTGAAAATGGCCTTGTAATTAAAGCAGTGAAGATCTGTCTCACCTAATGTAACCCTATAGGCATTAGGCTTTATGGATGAGCTAGAGGTTTAGTTTTCTCAGTTTCATGGAATGCACTGGGTATTTCCAAAGAACAAGTCAAGTATTGTCCTGGGAGCCATGCAAGCAAAAGACCAAATGTGGCTTGTCCTTTGGTGCTTGTGGATGGGGGGAGCATCGGGATGTGGGTGGATCCAGTCTGGGAGACTCTCTGCCCGGAGCTTTTTCACAGCATGATCATCTCTGTAAAGGCCAAGAAAACTTGATCTGGAAGACTGTTTTATTTATTCATTCCTAACTCCAGCCCTGCTTTGAGGGGAGCACATGGAGGCCATCAGCCTTGCTAGGCACGCAGGTTGTCCTGGCACAGCCACGTTCCC
This sequence comes from Gymnorhina tibicen, assembly GCA_013399875.1. Taxonomy (NCBI): domain Eukaryota; kingdom Metazoa; phylum Chordata; class Aves; order Passeriformes; family Artamidae; genus Gymnorhina; species Gymnorhina tibicen. The sequence goes on along the minus strand of VXAZ01002367.1, from coordinate 740,772 downwards.
CTCCTGGGAGAAACAGGTTCAGGGTAATATTTGAAATGCAACAGAAAACCCACACTTCCTTCAGAGTCTTGACTGTTGCATTTTTCATCTTGGGTAGGGTTTAAAGTTTTCTGCAGCATTCAAGGAAAGTTTTGGTTTCCCTTTGCCCACGTGTCAGCATTCCTGAACAAAGCAGCCTCAAGATTTGTGGAGCAAATTCTTGAAATTCTGCAAATGTTTTGAGCCAGAAAATATTTCCAGAAACTGCCTGACCTAAGAAAGAGTTGGTAGGACTTGGGCATGGCTTAGGAAAAACAAATAAGGCATTTTTATCCCTCTTAAAATTAACATAAATCTGACCAAAACCACCATTCCCAGTCTTGAGAGCTGCTGTGCTCTGCCACCTTGTTTTTCTTACACCACAGCTGTGCTTATGTGAATAAACCAGATAAAAAAGATACAGATTTTAAAACTGAGGTTTTCCCTGTTCTTGCACTGACTTCCCCAGTGATCTTAGTGTCATTTAAATCTGAAAAGGGGTTTAGATACTTAAAGGGAAATAAGGGTGTGTGGCAACTCCTGTACCTGCAGGCACTGCAAACCTGCTTAAGGCTCCTGGGAATGTTCTTCTCTGCATGTCTAGAGGTGATTCAGCTGTGTGGCCACCAGCACCCCATAGTTTGTGCTCTTCAACACCCATGTTGCTGTCCTGGTCTGTCATGGATGCCCCAAACATTGGGTTTATGCATTGGATGTCTCTTGCCATGAGCTCTTTATTAGAGGCATGACCATGAGTGACCAGAAAGGGCATGTGGAGTGTCACAGTGCCCGAGGCAGCTGCAGGGAGGAGCTGGGAGGCAGGAAGACTCCTGTGTCTGGGACCACTGACTCGTGTATCTCACAACCTTGTTTCTAAAGGTGAAACCCCAGAGCAGACCCATTGCTGTTTTGTCCCAAGTATAAGTTTTGTTTTAGTTTTCTTGTTGTTGTTGTTTTTGTGAGCACATTCATGGTGCTAGGGGATTGTGGTATTAACCTCTTCTCTTCCAAGAAGAGGTTTGAGTCAGACTGAAATCGCTGATTGATTCCCTTCTTTGCCCTCCCCCTTTTTCCGGTTGAAGTCAAGAACCACTTCAAAGGCTCAGATGTGTTTGGTGCCAGATGCCACACAGTTACTGTTAGAAGAATTTGAAACATAACTGAAAACAAACCTTTGTTCAGCCGGGTGTATCTGGCTGTTGACATTCACTCATGACAGAGGTGGGTGCTCAGCCTCTTCTGCTAGATTTGATGTCTACACACTTATCATGGCAGATGAATAGCCCATGAATTTACATCTGGTAAATGTTTGCAAAATCCGGAAAATGCGTATTTTTAAGGAGGTTTTTTCCTACCTAGGAACCCACACTGACGCTCAGAAGTTGCCAGCATATTTGTGGAATTCCTTGCAGTAACAAAACACATCAAATTGGTCTTGGCAGGCTGATTTCAATAGAGATGCTCCAAGTCCAGGTTTCTCAGCTTGGCAAGCAGAGCTGTCCCACTTCCTTTTAAGACTCGTCTCTTCTGCGGGACATAAGGATATTGTTTAACGTAATATCGAAAACATTTGTAAAAGCATGGATAATGCAGATGTCTGCACTCACTTCAGCTTTATTTGCTGAGAAAGCAGAGGCTGGTGTAGGAGTTTTGCAGTCCAGCTCAGTTAGTTCTCATGGTGAAGTCCAGGAGGCTGGAGGCTTCCGAAGGAGCTCAGCAAACCTTTGCCCATAGCAGCCCTCGCTTGCCTGGTGCTGCCGTTTTCATACCCCGTAAGATTACATTTGCAAACATGGTACCTGTTTGCAAGGTGCACAGTGTGTTTTAGGTTCCTGTTTCTTGTAGTTATTTCCTATATAAATTTAGAAGAGTGCACCAGGTCTGGCTTGGACCAGAATTTGAACTGTGCCTGTGCACATTAACCCAGAGCGTTGCCCCAGGACTCGTGTGCCACTCCGTGTGGTGTTGTGCACCTACCTGGTGTGACCACCTGGCCATCACTTTTTCCCTCCTTGCTGCAGGTACCTGGGTTTGGCCTTCCTCTGTGTCAGGTCTGAGACCTGCTCTGAGATCTAAAGCATTAGTACAGTGGGGTGCAGGGAGCTGGGTCCCTGCTGGAGGTTACTCCTGCAGCCAAATTTGGATGAAAGGGTCCCTCTGGAATCTAATAGGTCCTTTAGCTGTGATTAGGTTGCTGGATTTGGTGTTTCTTTTTCTTTTAATAAGCCTCCCCTACCAAAAACACCAGTCTCATTGCATATGGCTGGCTGTCTGTTGTTTATTATCTTTGCTACACTGTGGTTAGTGCTCACACATGATATTTCTTTGGTTTCAGTACAGACTGAGCGGGTTGTCCGCCCCAGATCCAAAAAATGTAAACTATTTATAAATGAAAAATACTCTCCAGTTTGAAAGTGCTGTGTTGTCCCCTTTCCATCCAGCTTGTGCACATTTGTCTGTTCTCCTGTAATCCCACTGGTGTCAGTCCAGATTTCTAACAATTTATGGGACTGGGGGCCGTCTGGAGAAATTTTGATGGGACCTTGTGTTCACAGGGGAGAACACAAAGCAATAGTGATAAAAATAATGGAAAAATTTTATTTGGCTGTGCTGCATTCAGTGCAGATATGGCCCCAAACTCAGATAAACCTTCCTTCAGAGTTCAGGGATTCTTGACTTTGATTTTCCAGTTGGGCTCATCTCCATAATAAGCAACTCTTGAAAAACTGGGACAAAAACTTATTAGTGTGGCTTAAAATGACCAGAGTGCTTTTTTCTGGTACTCCTTGCAATTAAACTGTTTGATCTGTCTTGAGCATGTACTTAGTTTTATATTGAGCTAAGAGCCTATGTTTAGTCTCCTAGGGAAGAAAAATAAGACAGGATTTAATAATATATAATGGGAGGCTGGGGTAAGTTTTCTGTGCCTGTTTGGACAGCAGGGCAGGAGGCGATGCTGGGTAGGCCAGGAGGGGATGGGCTGGACCAGAGACTGAAACAGTCAAGTCCGGGGCAGGAGAAGAGGAGTCTGTGAAGCAAATACAAGGTGTTTAATTGAGGAGCTTGTTAGCCAGCAGCTGATGGGTTGTTTTTGTAGAGAACTACGGGGGAACCTGAGCTGTGTTGGTTTCCTGGTTGAAATGAGTGTTGCTCAGTGAAGGAGCTGGTAGGAGTGAGGCATGTGGGGAGCAGAGCCATTCAGAAAACGCTCCCAAAAAGAGCAGGAATTATTTTGATCTATGGTGACATGGTTTTCCGTGCAACCACAGTGATGGTAAATGAGGCAGGGCTGTCCTGCTTCCTGCTCAGATCTGGAAGATCAGAGAGTATAGCTGAAAAAACAGGTGGTATTTTTTGGAAGACAGTTCACAGGATCCCACCGATTCATCATGCAAATGGTGGAAACTTTCTCACTGCCAGTGTGTTCAGGCAGCCTTTGCCATGAAGCTACAATCACTCAGTCTGTAAATGGTGCAAAACTTCAGTGCATAGAGGAGTAAAGCATAATGAGTGCAAATTCAGTATTGTTTCCAGGTTTTCTCCAGACACTCTTGGTGATAATTCCTTGTTCTGTAAAACCCAGCTGGTGGGAATATAGGGCTTGGGGTTTTAATTTTGACTGTTTGGGAGCACCGAAACATATTTGCACGTCTGTCCTGCACAAGACAGCACTTGCTGGAAAAGGCTGTTGCAGCCTGGCTGGGCCTGTGGAACGAAGCCTTTAATGTACTGATTGCATATTAATGGACAGCCAAGAAGGAGGGACGGTGCCAAAAAGCAGGGAGCAAGAAAGCCAACAATATCAGCACGAACTTTGCACTCTAGAAAGTGTGAAGTGATGTTGGTGAAAGAAGTTTACTGCACAAGTGGAACACTGTGGTCCTCTTTGATGCCCAAATTTCTGTGCTAGTAAACCAAGGAAGGGTAATTGGCCAGTGGAGCTTGGTGGGTTCCTGTTAACCCATTCTGCACCCCTTGGAATGCTCCCCACTCCTGAGTGTGTTTTGGCGCTGTGGGTGCTTGCTCTGGAGTGTTTGACGTGCTGTGTCTGACGTATGGAGCTGTAACACCTCTCGGAACACATGGGGTTACCATCCACATCTGGTTTGTATCACCTTCAGTGGTTTTATTGCAAGCTGTAGTGCTCCATCTGCACCCTTTCGTTTGCCCAGTTCTGTCCCACAGCATCAGGAAAGTGAAATCCCAGCCTGGAAAAAGCTACAAAATAGGCTGGTGTATGAATTAATTAATATAATGGCTACTGATAGCAGCGTGCTTTTCCTGGTATTTGGCAGAAATTGGATATCTTGGCTCTTGCCTCTTCATTAGCCTGGTTTCCTAATCCCAAGATCATTACCAAATCCCTGGGATATGGGGTTTGGCCTTTTTTTTTTTAAGGCTCTCCACCTGCTTGGAGGGGGAGGCTGATCCCCGCCAGCCTCCCACAGAGGTTTCCCTGCAGAGTCTGAGTGCTGCCGCTGGTGGCATTGTCCCCATGGAGTGCTCGGGGACAGACTGGCAGCTCTGTGTGGTGGTTTGTCGATTCTGACTCCCTGCTCCACAGCTCCCTCCAGGAATGTGCAGTATTCAGCATGGGGCCTTGGGTCTGCTGTGCAGCTGGGGACTTTTCCGTCAGGAACACTGGGAGTATTTAAGATGATCTCGCAAATATTTTTGAATTTTTTTGGGGTTTTTTTGGCCCTGGGCCAATTTTTGCTTGTCTCTGATGCATAAAGTGGGTTTGAAAAAATGTTGTTTCTCTCTCTTCCCCCATTTAAACATTTCAGGAATGTCAAGTCTTGTCAGCCTTAGCTTTGCTGGGAAAAAAAAAAGAAATCCCTTGAGGAGCTTGGGGATGTGTTTTATATGTGATCTCAAAACCCTGAGGGGAAGGTACATGAGGGAGGGAAGGAGCAGGTCATTAACAAAAGCTTCCTTTATCCCACATTTTAATGAGACATTGCCATTAAAAAGCAGCAACCACACAAAAATTCAACCAACCTGACTTTGTTCCCCAGTGTTCAGCCCCTCAGTTTAAATTATGCTCTCAGTTTGCTGGTTCCTTGCTATGACCAGAGTTTTCAAAGGAAGATAAACCCCAAATTTGTAACCAAAACCTGTTTGGTAACATGGACAGATTAAGAGAAGACTTCTCATGGAATTTTTGTGCTGCAGTTGCTTGTAATCTCAGTAATATGCATGGAAATGGGCACAAGAAGTCTGGTTTCCTGAGGATTTGTGTCTCCAGGGCTTAAGGTTTTAATTGACTTCTGCAGAGTGTTCCTGTTATCTCTGGATTGTACTTTATTATTGCCCTCCCTTCCCACCTTGGTTGTCTGTGGTGTATTTTGGGAGTGAGGGGGGCTCCTGTTTTCCTCAGTGATGGGCCCAGGCCATCCAAGGGCAAAGGCTTCGTGCTGCCTCTTGGCTGCTCTCCCTCCCTTGCCTGCCCCAGGTTCTGCAGCCTGGCAGGAGCTTACTTACCCTTCCCAGCCCTCTGGTCTTAACCCAGTTTTAGACTTATTTGGGAAGAGGACAGACGTCCACGGCCTTGTTTCCTCTGTGAGCATGGCTACAAACAAATTCCCCCCACTCCTCATGCAAAAATGAGGAATGGGGATTTGGTGGCTTTGGTGTGTTTATTCTCCCTTAGTGGAGCAGTGGGATGGATGCTCAGGGTTTCACGGAGCCCCTCTGCTGTTTTCTGGGTGGTTTTTTGTGGAAGGCTCCAATGCATACCTGCCCACCCCAGTTTTCCTCCTGCTTTTCCCAATGCAAGGGTGTCTGTGTGCTCCATCACCACCACCAGCCACCCCATGGATGCTTTTGGGGGGCTGTTGGAGGCGGTGGGGAGTGTGCTGACCTCTCCGAGCTGACAGTTCCACCTCAGTCCTGTGCCTGCTGCTCAGCTGGACTTTGGAGCCGAGCTTTGGACGGGGCAGGGGGAAATCCCGAAGAAGGAGGAAATGTTTGTTTAATTCTTGACGTGGTGTAAGGTTCAGAGCGAGCAGATTGTGAAACAGCACGGACGGAGCAGGGAACGGTTTTCCCTGCGGTTTGCAGATAACATGTGCGGAGCAGGAAGCCAGCGTGGGGCTGGGGGGGAAAGACAGCGAGGTTTATTTGTTTGTGTGGTTTGTTTTTAATTTAAATAACCTTTATAATTTCCCCTCCCTCTGAATAGTAAGTGATTCCTTATTTATAAAGGCCTCCCCTTATTATTCGGCCTGAAATACAGGCTGCCCTCCAGCTTTTATGATTGGGATTAATTTTTAAGATGGGTACAGGCAGGGGGGCAGGTAGTGTGAGCCCCCTGTGTTTGCATTTCCTCTGCTGTTGCAGACTTTCGGCTTCTCTCTGCGCATAGCTGGGGCCAGCTGCCTGCTGCCCTTGCAGCTCTGCTGCTATAAATGAGGCAGCAATGTGTTCCCAGCTGGAACGGGGCTGGATAATTGCTGTGGGCAGGTTTATGGCGGGGAGGTGCAAAGTGCCCCTGTCTGTCTGCCCCCCTGGAAGTGGGTCTGCGGATGGGCTGGGAGGCTGGTGTGGGAGAAGGGATTTGGGGGCAGGGGGATCTGCTTAGGGAAAAAGTGGTGTTATCCATCTCCAGAGTCATGGAATTGTTGAAATCACAGAAAGGCTTGGGTTGGAAGGGGCCTTAAAACAAAACCCACCTAGTTCCAATGCCTTTGGCCTGTGCAGGGAAGCCACCCACTAGACCAGATTGCTCAGGGTCCCATCCATAGGATCATCCCTTCTCATAGGGATCCAAAGTCACAGAGTGTGGGGCTCTGGTGCCCATGCTGAGAGTGCTCAGGGAGTGCTTGCAGAAGGCAGCTGCGCTGGGATTTCAGAGTGCATCTCTGGATTTCAGACTGCATTTTACTTATTAAGGGTGTTGGGGGGGGGAAGGCATCTAAGGACCCATTTGCCAGCTTTTCCTAAGTATCCCAGGGATTTCACAGCAAAGTGCAGAGACTGTTGAAGCTGGCTGGGCATACCAGAAACTTTATGAAATAGTTGGATTTGATCAACACTTAATCACACTCAGGCTGCTTGGCTCAGTCTCGCTCGCTCTCTCCCAATCCCAGAGGAGGCAGGGGGTGCTGGGGTTGGCCTCATGCCCCTGCTGTCAACTGCATGTGTCTGTGAGGTGGGTGATGGCACATGAGGACATCTGTCAGTGCCCAAGGTAATGTTTAGTGCCATAATGAGAGCAGTTGGGCTGCACCAGGTGACTGATGTCCCCTTGGGTACAGGGCAGTGAATCGAAATGCTGTCTGCCCTCCTCCACCGTGGTATGTGGAGCATTGCAAGAGAGCTTTTTCAGGTAGCCTTGCAGAGATTTTCTGCAGTGGCTCGTTCAGGGGCTGTTGTGGTAAGGCTGTGTTTATTTGGTGCTGTCCCACACGCTGCTCTTGCCCACAGGAGCTGCAGTTACCCACCAGTGTGTCTGCACCCAGTGGCAGGTGAAGGTAGAGGGGTGAATTCACTGAGTGCAATGACCTTAATTGCCAAGAAGTATTTTGGGTGTTTGCTGTCCTAGAACCCCTTGCTAATGCTTCCTGTTGGTCCTGCTCACGTGAACAGCTTCCCTGCCCCTGGCTGTCCAGGCTTGTGGAGTTTCCTAGAGGCTTGTCCTTCTTGGGTTCAGAGGAGCTCTGTCTCTCCAGACACACACACACATATTTCTCTTCACCCGAGTCCTTCCCAGCCTGGATTTGTGCTGCTCTTGCATTGCCTTATGGGCCAGCATCCAGATTCAAGCACAAGAGAGATATTTGGGGTTGATTCCTTGTGCTGAAAAACAGCTTGCTTTTTCCCTACAAGAACTAAGCAGAAAACTTCAGATATGGCTAGCAGTTTTCAATTTATAAAGTTATTAGTAAACAGAAATGGAACATTTTTAGCAGCAGCAACATTTTTAAAAAGTTTGCCTAGGAGCAGTTTATTGCTTTAGCAAATAGGTGGATAACACAAGCCTGGAGGTGTACGATGGTTAATGTGTAACCATTAAATAGACTTATTTGGGCACTTTTTATGGGTTCTCATAGCAATTAAAGCTTATAAACCTGTGGAGAGTGTTTTTATGTGGAGCAAAATGAGAACCTTTATCCCAGTGAAGGTGTTCATGGAAAAGGTAGAGTTTATGTAATTGTATTCACGTGACTTGACGTAAGCGTGGGGCTGCAGGAAAAGAAACAACCTACTGGAGCTAATTCCCAAGGCTGATTGCAATATTCCTGTGTATTGGCCTCCCTCCCAGTGGCTATTTCAGTATATTGAATTCAGTATCATTCCATGGGGGGCATTTTTATTGTGAGCCTGCTTTGCTCTAGAGCAATTTTTTTTGGCTCTTTCCCCATGGGTGTGGTTTTTTGGTGTGTTTTTTATGTGTCTTGGAGCAACTTTGCTGGTGGTGTCAAATTTGCTGAAAAAAGAGCATAAAATGGTTTCCTGGTGGCTAATGTGATCAAGCAGTATTCTGTAGCTCTTGAAGCTCTGTCTTGGTTAAAGCAATTAGACAGGACCCAAGCTTTGTCGGGATATGGAAAAGCCTTGGTTTCTTCTTAGATTTTTTTTTTCTCCCCCAGTACAGTGTATTTAATGGAAAGTGAAGACTGAATGAGATGGGGATTCAGCAGATGTGTGTGTATATAGCTGTGTATGTACATACATATATGTATGTTTGTATATATATAGGTGTGTAAAGCTGTAGTTCGTCCTTTTCAACTAAAAGAAATGAAGGCTGAAAACCAGACTTGTTCCCTGTATTTGCAGCAGCACCTTCTCCACTCTGGAGCATGTGGATGGTGGGGGAGAAAGGATAGGGGGCAGCTTGGCTCAGTTTGTGGAATTGTGTGATTGCAGAGCTCCAGGCAAATATTGACACCAGGTTTCTTGGCAGATGTCCTGTTCCTGAGATGCGCTGGGAGCAAAACATCCTTCCCTGGCATTTGCTGCGGCCCCTCCTGGGGTGGTGGAGGGTGGTGCATAAAGGGAGAGAAGCTCAGTGAGTGTTAGTGATGGATGCTAAAATAGGTTTCACCCAGAAATACTCCAATATCACATTATGAGATCTCTAACAACTGGATGGATGGTCTGGCAGATGTGGAGAGGGATGGGTCACCTTTGGTATGTCAGCACTGCCAGCCTGGCACAGATCTGAATGCAGGGCATGCAGGCATCTGCTCTGCTTTTTGCACCACATCTTTAAAAAACAAAATAAAAACCAATTGCTGGCCACAGAAAGGGAAAATTGTAAAATGCTGTTTTCCATCAGCAGTTGGCTGCCTGGGCTTTGTGCCGTGGCAAGGGTGAGCATGTGTGAGATAACCTGCTTTCTCTGCTGCAGCTCTAGAGAATACACCAGAGGATTGTTAACATCAGCCAGATACCTCTGTGGTGTGGCTCTGTAGTGCAGTCTGGACAAAAGGTTAAATTGGGCAGTCATTTTTGCAGTTATTTCCTATACAATACCCTGGAGAAAGTTCAGTATCACTTAGTTAACTTTTGCAGAGCCATTTCCTGTAGGTTATGTTAGAGCAAAGCAAGATTTCCAGTTGCACTAGAGTTATTTTCCCCTATAAAATGCACTGCAATTTATTTTTACACAATTTTGATTGGTTTGTAAAGACTTGGAGGGTTTGGAAGATCTGGAAAGGTTTTTTCATTTCATACCTCACTTGCTGTGACAAATTGAGGAAAATGTGTTTTTTAATGTGGCATTGCTGAAGTCTGGCCTGGCTGGGAACAGGGAGTGTGCCCAGCATGTGCTCCCACGCTGCCAGTCTGACCCCGGCTCCTGCTCCTGGCAGTGCCCAGTTTTGGGAAGCGCTGAGGAAGTTTTTCTCCTTCAGGCAGGTCACAGCTTGTGGCAGTTTGCTGCAGCTATCTGCTCTTAATGACTGCACAGATGTGGTGACAAATTGCACAGGGGTTCCTTTCCTGGGGTTTTTTGGCCATGTGAGGTGCTGTCACCCTCTGGTCTTCTTGGGCTTGTCCGCTTTCATCTCTCCCATGTCCCCTGTTGTGGGGTGCTTTGGCTTCTCCATCATGGTTCATCTCAGGATTTCTTCATCTTTTCGTGTGAATTGCTGCACTTCTTTTTCCCATTGCTGTCTGTGCTTAGAGCAGCAGTGCTTTCCACAGGCCCTAACTATTCTCTGATTTCCTTGAAATGCTGACGTTTCTTACTATTCTCTTCATAATCTGTCTGCTCTCAAAAGGACATGGTTTGAATTTTCCAAGCAATGAGTGCACCTGTGTCCCTCACTGTGCAATAACAAACCTTGAGAGCACCTTCTGCATTCACGTTTTCCCAAATAACCATATTTTGGAGCAGGAGTTGGTGGGAAGCCAAGGAGCCCTTAGCCCTGTGAGAACTGCAGGTCATGTAGTGAATTGTGAGCCCCTGGCATGGTGCCTGGGCTTGCAAGGACTGCTTGGAAGAGGGAAAGGGTATTTCTGTTCCTGGCCAAATTTGCAGCATTAGCTTTTCTATTTTCAGGGCAGCCAGGTGGCCACCCACGTGGAGTTTGATTATGGGACTTATAAAAAATATTTTTAGAGGCCATTAGGTAAGTTTAAGATGGTATCTACTTTGGATTATGCCCAGGTGAGGTGGGCTCAAAGCAGGACAGAAGGACCTCTCTGCCTTTTAACATCTTCCCGCAGAATTTGTTGCTTGCCTGCAGCATCCATTCAGATGAAGGGGTTCCCTGTCCTTGGAGCTGGGACTGGAGCTCCTGTGACACATACACATCTTCTGGTGATCAGAAGCTAAGACAGTTGTAACAAAAAGTCTTGCCTGAAATGCCAAGTGGAGCAGTATGATTCCAGTAATAATAGTTAAAAGAAGAATAAATTAGTCTATTAAGTACCTTCTGAATCCAGCAATTTTGCAAGAGAGTGGGTTCTTAATTATTTCCCATAGCAAAAGAATAGGGAAATGTTCCCCTCCCCATCCCTCTGCAACGTGGAAAGGATAAAAATCTATAGATGGGAAAGTTTGTTCTTTGACTGAACCTTAAACATCTACATTCCTTTTGACTTAGCTGTGATGCTTTTAGCTGAGAAACTGTGCAAATCTGAGGGAGTTCATTGAATAATAAATCAAGGCATCCATCCAGCAAAGTACATCGTAGCCCTTTGAAGTAGATGAAAAAATACCTTTCTGATCTGAAAGAGAATTGTGTGCTCAGCTTTGGTGCCTGACTGATGCTAATGCAGGGTTTGAGCTCAGCTCCAGTGCCCCCAACACAGAGGTGGGGAGCAGGAGCAAGTGTGGGCTCATGAGCAGCTGCTTCCCCTTGGCTCTGCCTGGAGCCCTGTTTGCCTAGGGCTCCTGAAAGGTTAAGAGACCTGAAGAGCAAAAAACTGCAGCCACTGGAAATAAGGACTGACTTTTAATCCTGCAAAGTTCTGAGATACCAGACTTGAAAAGAGCAAGCTCATTTGAAGAACTTTCTAAAATTTAATTGCCTATAACTTTTTCTCCTTCTGAGACTTTCTACAGTCTGAGTTGCACTAATACAGAAATCTGGCTTTGTAAGTGGAAGGAGCTGAAAAACAGCACCAATAAAAACTGTAAAGCTCTCAAAGATTTTTAAAATAGTGCTTCTGTAAAAGATGTGGCATTATATGCTAGGGCAGAGTGCAATAAAGACTTTTTACTAGCACTCTTCACAACTTAGTTGTAAGTTGTACAGCTGTCCCAAATTCCCCTGATAAAGCTTTTTTAGCTGTGTACATCACTGTAATTGTATTGCTTCATGCATACATGCATGGGTGTATGTTTGTGTTTAGAACTGCCTTTGTCTGTAAATGCACATGGTGAAAGTCATGTCCATGTGCAAGTTATTTAAGCATGGACGTACCCGTGTGAGATTCTGCTGTATGTAAGGAACGTGAAGGCTGGCATGTAAAGCAGCAATAGATTTAATTGTTCTCTCAATGACTTTGTGGCATTCTTTGGGCAGAGACTTGAGCTTCAGCTCCATCTGCTTTGACATTGTTGCTGTCCCAGTGGCAAAAAGCAACGCAGGAGTTATGCCAAAAAAGTCTCAATGCTTGTTCTGACAGCTGACCCTGAGGTTAACATCGAGGTAGGAAAGTACTTTCTATAGAGCACACTCATGCTCACGCACACTCATATGCACACACAGTTACTCACGCATACTCACACTTTTATTACTCTTGATCTAGGTGGAAATGGCTTGTTTTAAATGCAGCCTTTCCATCCTGAAGGTCAATTAAACCAAGTTGGAGGTCAGATAAAATAAAAGGGACAGAACATTTGCTTCTTGGTGTATCTATTTCTGTAATGTTATCAGTGTATGTGGTTTTATTTCTAGCATTTTGTTCCCAGGGCTTCCTCTAAGGCTGAACAAATTGAATCACTTGGATGTAGTACAGCTTCCAGCTTGGGGTTAGAAATCCATTAAATTGCTTAGGGCTTTGTTGGCAGTACAAAAGTGCTTGGAGTGGAAGTGCATTATGATTGGCCATTGATTACTTGAAAGGAAAGGGGGTGGATGCTTGTGTAAACCACACACCTCCAGCCAGGATAGCCAACTTAGGGTTTTTTTAGCTTAAAATCTTCAGGTTTTGCCCTTAAAATGCTGTTCTTTATTACAGAGAAGAACTATTTTTAAACTGGAAATGGAGAGCTGTCTGCCATGTGTTCCTCACACCTCTGGGGGATTAGAGCTGGCCCTGCAGCATGCAGGGCTGCCAGCCATAGACAGCCCATGGGTAACTAGTCCTTGAGATGGTTTGAGGTTATATACAGCATTCCTTTCCACACACAAGATGTTTGGATTTGGCCAACCTCTCTGTTTCAGCCCATGGCACTGGAAAGTGCTGGGAATGTCCTTGTTCTGGTAGATTTCAAACTGAGTAAGTTTATGGTGGGCATAGCAAGGAGTCCAGTGCTGTAATTCCACTCAGACTGCTGCTGGGATCAGAGAGGGCTTTATTTCCACTGTGCAAAGCTGCAGAGTTGCCTGCATGTTCTGTGAGAGTGGAGTCGCTGCTGCCAGGTGGGAAGAGAGGAGCAGAGGCAGGAGGGATGACCGCTGCCTCTGTCCCGGCAGGTCCAGCCGGGTGGGCTGCGCTAGCTCTGGTCCCTTGGCCCGTTAAGCTGCAGAGTGTATGTGCTGAGAGTTTTCCTGGATGACAGCACAGCAGATGCCCTGAGTGACTGGGGAGGAGCAGCCAGCAGTGAAACAGCTGCGTATTGTGGCCAGCCGGGTGGAGAACAGGACAGCGGTGGTTCTTTCTGGGAAATGCTTCTAGAAACACTTAGGTACCATCGCTGTATGAGAGCAGGAGGTGGTGCAGCCCCTTTGTGTGGGTGAAAAGCAGCATCAAGTGCAGGAGAAGCTGGAGCAAGCCTGGAGTGAGCCCCCTTGCCTTGGAAAAATCTGCACACTGTTTTTTTTTAAGACTTTCCCCCCAACTCTCTGCTTGACTAGTTTTAACCAGTGCACAAATATTCCTTTGTGCCACTTCTAAGCAAGCATGTTTTTTTGGGGGGAGATCAGGTCTTCCTCATTAACTATTAATAAGAGCCATGAGCGAGTGAAGCGCTGAGCAAACACAGTGGGAGAGGGTTGTGTGCCCTCTCCCCACCATTAATGATTGACTGGGCAGGGCAGGGCTGTGGTCAGTGCTGTCACTGGGCCAGGCATGGCCAAGTCTCACTCATGGTGGGCTCTGCAAAGGGATGAGTCCAGCTGTGTGCTGAAATTTCTTCCTCAGGGCTTGGTGATCCCCCATCCTGGTGTGCAGTAATGCAGATGTGGTGCTGCTGGATAGTGGCACCAAGAGTGTTGTGCTGAGTTGTGCATTAACTAAATTATTATTTCTGATGAGCAGTGGAAAAATATCATTTTGGCTGGTTAAGGTCTCTGAGTTTACCAGAAACACTTGCAGATGGGATTGAAACCACCTGAGTCCCCAAAGAGAGCAGAGCACATTACAGTTCTGTGTTTGGCAAAAACTAATCTTGAAATATGGATTCTTCAGTATTACTGAATGATGGACCTTGGAAGTTTTCTAAAATCATGGAAACTTTTGAACAGTGTTTGAGGAATTTCTGAATTATCTCCCTCTCTTCTCTCTGCACTCAACTTGTAACCCACAGCTGGATTTTGCAAAGTCATATGGTGGGAGGGTTCGATTGCCAGCAGTCAAACATGCTGCTATGGGTCTTCCCAAACATCTGAAAAAGCCAAAGGTTTAACATGGTTTATCTGCTGTGAGTACTTGTGAAGAATTGCACAACTTTCAGATGAAAATATTTGCTTTGCAAAAGGAGCCCTTTTTGAAACTGTAAATAGCACTTAATGCTGATTTATCAGTGTAGCTTGTTATTGTTAATGGCAGCTGAGCAGTTCTAAGGTAGATATGTATAGTAAATTATATAGTTGTTAATCCTCAATAAATTGGTTTAATATGTTGAATACACAGTGGGGAACCTTAATTGAAAATCTTAGTAAAGAAGTCATGGCCTTTATTGATTTACGAAGAAAATACAGCAGTGATGGAAGCAGGAGAAATTTATTTGGTGAGTATTTTGTTCATGAGCTGGGCTATCCAGCCCTTGCTTCAGTGGTTTAAGACACAGTGTGCTTTGCTTTGTGGATGCAAAATCACCAAGAAAGAAATTTGCTATCAAGTTAGAAAAAGGTGAGTTTGGTCATACACAGTTGAGCAACCAACTTGCAGGATTTTGGTTTTAGGATATGTCTTTCTCATGGCAGTAGTTAGCACTTTAGTTAAAGCAACAAACCCAGAACAAACCCTATGGGTGTCAGGGCAGATGATGGGTGGAGTTTTATTTGCTGGTTAAAAAACCTTCTACATCTTGCTTTTCCTTCCAACTGCTTACCTGTCACAGGTGGCAAAGCAGGATTGCTTTATGTGAAATTAAATACAGTTATTCTTATTTAGATGCTCATGCCCCCTTTGAAATGTGTTTTTGCTTTGATGCAATCCTTGGAGCTGATGCCTCAGTGTGTTTTGGAGAGGATCAGACTCCTTCAGGCAGTGCAGCTTAATAAAAGAGGCAAATATAAGGAAAGATTGCTGCAATTAAATCCTGCCTGCCCTAACCCTTGCAGCCTCCCCTGTTCCCTGCATACCGGGCTGTCTTGTTGGGAGCAGAGGAACGTGTGACCCTAACAGGAGGGTTTGCAGCCTCAGTGGCTCTAGGCTGTGTGCCTGTGGCTAATGCTCTTCCCAGAAGCAGAGAAAGCATTGTTGAATACCTTGTCATTTGTGCTTCCTTTGCCCTGCCATCCACTGTTGGTTTGAGTCCCTGAGTAGCTGCTGGGGAGGGCTGTACATGCTCCCAGGAAACAGAGGGGCTGTTCATGCCCCAGCCATGTGTGCTGCTGGGACTGGGAGAGGTCTCACTGCAGGAACAGGGGCTCACAGTCCTACCCCTGCCACTGAGACTACTGCATGGCTTTCAAATTACTTCACTTCTTGAAATCTCACTTCACTTTTTTTGGAACGTAGAGCAATTGAAATACTGAGAAAACTTTTGTTGAGTGGGCCAGGATCAAGCTCTGGCATAATGAGTATCCTCATGTTTCTTCTGATGGTGCAGAGTCATAGCATGAGGTCCATGAGTACCTGAGTTACCCAGGTGCTTTGTACATGTGTTGTGGAGTATTTGCATATATGTGTGATTATGTAGATTAAGTTGCAGCTAAGCCTTCTGTCTTAAGAAATGAAATAGGGGTGTTTGGAGGAGATGATCTTCCAAGAAAAATAAAAGAAAAAAGCAGACAAGAACTCGAGTTTTGCTAAGGTTATTAAAATAGGAGGAAATGGGATCCTAGGTTTTGTCAAAACACATTTGTGTAAGCCAAACAGGGCCTAAAATAACCTGACACTGCCCTCTTGAAAGAGACAAATAAGCCTGTAAAAATTCTTGGTGTGGGAGATGTGGAAGCCCCAGCAGCAGTGCAGTGTTACCCAGTGCTCCTGCAAAGCACTCCTGCCCTTCCTCAGCCCGCAGAGTGTGGCTGCTTATCCTGTGCTGCCTCTTGGAGTCTGTCAGTCCACAATGATAGAGTTATTTACGTTTACAGCCCTGTGTGAGCTGACCCATGTGGGGGGTGCTCACCAGGCACCTCTCTCCCAGATGTGCACTCTGGGTGCACCCAAAGTTGTGAGTGCAGAGTGGCAGAACGGGAGGAAGGGCCAAGCCTGAAAGAGTGTCCCTGAAAGTTACGTGAAGATAAGATAATTCCCAAATTCCTTGAACCATACCAACCACATGCTAAATTAAATTGTAGTCTGGGACAATGCTTCTCAGTGATGTGGTTTTAATTAGTATTCTTTGCGTTAATGACTGCACGCATCCGCTGGAATCGGCGTGGTATCAATTCTTTGGGGATCATGCTACAGGAATTTCCTTTCGATGGTATCATTGGTCATGACTGAGAGTGATTCATGGTGCAGTTTTCTTGGTGTCTGGGTGACCTCTCAAAGTTTGTCTTCACTGTCAAATTAGCTCATATTATGGCTTGAGGGTTGCCCTTAAGTTGACTCCCTCCTGCACATAAAGCCCCTTATATGAGCAGGCTGTTAACCTAAGCCAAAATGATGCTGCTGCTGCTGCTAATTTGAACAAGGACATAAGTAAAGCCTGAGTGAGCACATCAGCTGAGCCACTAACAGAACCTCTCAGTGGTAGGGCACAGCTTCATCCATGTGGATGCTGTGTGGCCTCCCTGTGTCCTGCAGAGTCCCCTTCTCTCCAAAGCACTTAGAGCAGCAGTCTGAGACATTCACCTCTCTGGTGCCCTGTGTTTTGGTGTTCTTACCTCCTTCTAGGAGGTAACTCTTTCCCATGGTTGGTGTGGGCCGTTTCTGTGCTCCATTTTCGAGTCTCTTGTAAGCTGGATGCTTTGCACTTATAGGCAGCACACAGTACTCGGGGTACCCTATAACAGAAATCACAAGGGGCTCAGCTTGGGCACAGTGGCTGAAAAGCTGCCTGGTGGAAAAGGACAAGGAGGTGCTGGTTGACAGCTGTCTGAACATGAGCTAGCAAGTGCCCAGGTGACCAAGAAGGCCAGTGGCACCCTGGCTTGTACCAGCAATAGTGCGTGGCCAGCAGGACTGGGCCAGTGATCATCTTTCTGCTCACAGCACTGGCCAGGCCACGCATTGAATCCTGGGTTCAGTTCTGGGCCCCTTACTACAGGACACACATTGAGGTGCTGGAGCACGTCCAGAGAAACGCAGTGGAGATGGGGAAGGGACTGCAGCACAGGTCTGATGAGAAGAGGCTGCAGTAGCTGTTTGGCTGCTCTTGCCTCATGGGAGTAGAATTTGGACCTGTCCTGTGCACAGGAATAAAAATGGACTAAAGCTACTTCTTTCTGTCCTGACAGTCCATACAACCACCTGAATCCATGCAGGCTCTTTGATGGCTTTGTGCTTCAGCATTAATGCTGACCTGTCACTGCTCACGAGGACTCTGCCATCTCTCTGGCACTTCACAAGCTTATTTGAAAGAGACATTTGAGTGTGCTTTCTTCCTGCACAGCTGTACACTTTTATCATGGGCAGTGTGCTCCCTCTCTTGCTCCCCTGGCCCCCATCCCCAAGCTAATTCAGCTGCAGCCATGCTTTTCATACCCACTCAAGTGTGCATGGGGCCTCCATTCCAGCGCTGTAAAGCCATCTACAAACATGTGGGAAGAGGATGGTGCCTATTCAGTAAGCTGCAGACTAGGCAGCTATCTTTCGACAGATGAGCCAGAGGAATTTCTACTGCAGGGCTCAATTGTTCTGGGCCTCGGCTCCCTTTTGTGCAGGAGCAATAAAAAGTTGTGTTATGACAACAGTTGACAAAGTGTTTAATGAAAGCCACAGTTGGCAGTGACAGAATTTCAAGCCATCCTCCGTTTTTCCAATGCCTGTCATCAAAAGGTGCAGAAACACTTTTGACATAATCTTCTGCACTGACAAATAAATGGTTTTGACGTAAGGGTTGGAAGCCTTCACCTTGCTGAACAAAATTCAGCTATCATCGTGGTGAGCAGAGACCAGGAGCCATGTATGTCTCTGTTGCTTTGTCTGGTGAGCCAGATAGGCACCTCTGTTTTCAACAGAGAGGTGGTTTTTCTCTGCACTGGTCAAGGTCCCAAAGCAGAGCCAAAACTTGTACATGAACTCCTGGTCTACCCTGCACCTTGCCTAAGGGGGCAGAGTTGGCTTCTCACAGGTCCAAGAACTGACTGATCCCTCCTCACTGGCAAGGAGGACTCTTTCTGTGACAGCATTGTTTCTTTTGGGAGGTAGTTTGAACATACCTGGTTATTTAACAAGACTTTCATTTCAGTCCCTGCAGTGTTCAGTGATCCACAGCACCACTTTCACAATGCCAGCTGAAGGCAAACACTGCTTTCTTACTTAGAGACTGGAATGGCTGAAAAGACAGAGCAGGGCCCTTCCCATATTGATTTAACAGGCTCTCAGTTCCTGATCATGGGCACAGGAGGGGAAAACCCTACATTGTTGGATTAGCCAATACAAGGAAGACTTGAAGTGTGTAATGGATAAATAATATGCAGAGCACTTCTCATGCCAGTAGGTCAGAATAAAGCTTAAAAACATCCACCAACCATTCCCTGTTCAATAGAAGCTGATACGAAAAAATAATCTGAATGTTAGGGGTCACTCAGGTTGATGGTTCTGCTCTTTCTCCTCTGCCAGCTGTAAATTCTAAACTTTGTAGGATGCTTCCCTGAACTTGCAGTCCAGGCTCTTGTCCTGAATTTGTATTAATTGAATTCTATTTTCATTCCACAGTTGCCTTGGAGGGATCAAAATATCCTTCCATGAGTAACTGAACAGAGTTCATGCAGAGAAGCAGGCCCAGGGCACAGGGCAGTTTGTGGGCAGTCCCAGATTTGGGCTTAGTTAACCTCATGTGTAGGTGCCAGGAAATGGGCAGAACATGCACCAAAGACCCCTTGAAGGGGCTCTTTGAAGAAGAGACATGGGCTCTTAGAACTGGCATAAAACACTGTAGGTGATGCTTCATAAACTGTGGCTTTGAAGAGATGCCCAGGATGAGAGAGAGCTCAGATGGTGGGGCAAGTGCTGATTTGGCAAAGGGCAGGGTTTTGATGTTGGGAGTTGATGGCTCTTTTCCTTTGAGGAAGACATTTTGGAAACCTGATGGCAGAAACATTTGTTCAGTGATCACTGGGCGCCGACTGTGTGGCATCATCCCAACGGGCTCCTTGAGAAGGAATGCATTCTGTGCTACAGAGGAGCAGTAAATGTGACAGCTTTCACTGACAGGACAGCTGTGCCCGCAGGCTTGGCATCTCCAGTCAGCCTGCACTGCTGGTCTGCTCAGCTCAGACCACTCAGGCCAAGCTGGTGGGGACATTAAAGCCCCGGCAGTGCTTCGTTCACTGCTGGACATCTGGGACCCACGCTTAGGGGTGGGAGAGCATCATGTGCACCCATGACCTCAAGTTTTGAGTTCCCCTCTTTATTTGCATTACTGGAGCCCAACCAAGGTTGAGGCCTCATTTCATCAGCATCGGGCAAACCAAGACAATACCTACCTCACTTTTATTTACAGTCTAAATAGACAAGACAGACAAAGGGTGGCTGTGGAAACAAAAGCTCTGGAGAGGTGATGTGACATGACCCGGTCACACAGCAGGAGATTAAGAGAGCCAGGAATAGACAGAGGTTTCCTGACTCCCAGTCCCAATGATCTATCTATTGGAACACATTAATTCTTTCTCTCACTTAAATGCTGTGACTGGCATGCCAAATACTGCCTAGTGAGGGGATCAGAGCTCTGGGAAACATATCCTTTGATTGCTAATGTTTCAGGCTAGAAATTCTTGGGTATTTTAATATAAGTTGAAACACAGCTAGTGTTGGAAACTCAGTAAACTTTATTTTGGCATATCTATGTAATTTCAAGTCTCCTGTTTCTTTTGTACTGACTATATTTCTAGCTTTCATTTCCCCACTGATTTTTGAACAGTGTATTGTACATTTAGTGAGGATACTTGTAGCTTGAGTGAGTAGTGTCAGGAGAACTGAAGACTGGCATGCAAGAAGATGGAGTTCACCTGCATTTCTGCAGCAACTATTGGAAAGTCTTTCTGTTGCTGGAGCAGCAAACTGTCTGTGCTATCTGAAGAGCCAGCTACTTGTGCAGTTGACTTTGATGTTCAGATGTCCTGAATGGCAGCAACAATAATCAGAAAGTCACTTTGGGTGACGTTAAACTGTGGCTGTGAAATCCTTTAATTTATGAAGATCTTTGTTTTTTCACTTGTGAACTTCGGAGGTTCATGTCAGTGCCACTCAGTGCTTGAGCACAGGCTAAGCCAGGGATCTGGTCCCTCTGGCAAGTGTAGGGATGACCAGTTTTGGTGCATGTGTTCTTGTTTCTTGCTTCATAAAATAGCCTCTTAGCCTATTGCAGAGGAATGTGTTGAGGAGAAATACATTACCTTAAAAAATGTAGATTGGCTGCAGTAAAGGCATAGAAATACATGAAAACAGATGGATTCATGCACGGTCATGTCTGGCTGTATTTCCCCCTTCTAGTTTGTCACTTGTATTTCTGTGTCGGCTTTATTGTGCTGAGCCTGTAGGACATTACCTGTTGTATTTTCTCTTTTTGCCTGTAGATCAGGCAGGGACAAGCTCCAACCTGATCTTACTGTGTGGTTTAGAAAAAAAAAAAGTAGTAATGTAATCTGTGGGCAAATTGCACTTTAATTCGTAATTGTGCTATGAATATGGACTTGGCTTTCAAACACACTCCGAGTTTAAACTGCAGTTTGACTTTTATTTAGATAAATGCCTTTGAGTTCATAGTGAAATGGATATCTGCTGTAGGCTGGTATTGATTTAAAGGTCTCTTGAGTGTTTTAAAAGACAGTAGGGGCTTACAGGACAGCATATTTTAAACTGAGACGCTTGGTTAGGTTTTACACTCCTGTATAGCTTCAGTTCTAGGCTCTGTTAAGAGCCAGCCTGTGTTGTGGATTTGTAGAGCATTCTTCCACAGCAGGTATTGGCAAAAAACTGAACATTTTGGGCAAGGTGCAAGGAGCTGCCTTCAGAGCTGGCTGCTCTGAAATGTTGGGGAATGGTGTGATGCAAGAGCCATCAAATGATTCCCTTGTGCAGGGGAACGCTTTGAGGACTTCCCATAAATGCATTACAAGAGGGCAGGTGATCAATATCTGCTTTTTAGCTTGAAAGAGGTGTTTATCACTTCCTGCTAATCATGCAGAGTTGGTAAGCTTTGTAGTCTTTCGAGTCTTGGTATTTGTAAGGCTGCCGTGAGCCTGGATTTCTCTTTGCTCTGCCACAGAGTGAATGTGTTAGTGTGAGCACTTCAAAAGGTATTTTCCATCGATGCTCTTCTGGCAGCTGCCTTTTCTTTGTGTGTGCCTCAGCTCTTGGGTCATGGAGCATTGGTAAAAGTTCAGTAGGTGCCTTGGTGACTTAGGTCCTGTTTACCTGTTTGGGTTCCAGACCTACTTGCTTTCTGTGGGCACAGTTTTAAAGCAAAGAAAAACCCAAACCAGGGAAGATTGGCCAGTTTTCTAGTCAGACTGGCTTGGTGGTTTGAATAAGCAGCTCAGTGTTTGAGGGCTTATCTAAAATCAGGCTATGAATCTTTTGGGTTGTGTTCAGAGGTGCAGTAAGAGGGTGTAACCTCCCTGCAGAGGAGGCAGGAGAGTTGAATTATACCGAGGGTAATATCCTGGAGCAGGGTGTGGAGCAAAGTAAAATTAAAGTCCCCCTCACAATTTCCTTACAATTTACTGTGGTTGCTTTTCTGCTACCACCCATCAATTTGCCTCCTCCCTCTTTAGATTACACACTAACAGAAACATGCCAGCGCTGCATACAGCATGGTAATTAAAGCACTTGTTACTTTCTGCACCACTAGTCACTTAGTCTTAATTAATCTGTGTTCTCCTGGTTATTCCCTAGCTGCAGGTTTGACCTGTCCTGTGTGGTGTGCTGAGAGTGCACATCTTGGCAGGAAGACTGCTGTTGCACTGTATGATGCTACAGAAGAGCATGGCAAAGCTCTTGCTTGTGGTTTCTGGAGTTGGCACTTAATTTGCATTATTTTGCCTGTTTGCTGTCCCTAGCAATCCTTGCAGTGTGTTCCTTCCTGAAGCATGTTGAGCTCTGGATGTGTTTCCAATCAGGGGTGTCCTGTGAGGCAGATCTGCTCTCCCACTAGGCTGCTTTCAGATAATACAGCACAACCTGTTTGTCATTCATCAGTGCTAGAATATGATTTCGATTTGGGCTGTTGGATAGTTGGAAAGTGTTTGCTGGGGTTATTGAGGACCAAAGTGTGTACTACTGGGTGGCTTGAAAGCTGTATTCACTGATTAAAAAAAAACATTTAGTGATATACTAATTATATTATTGTTAGAAAATGTAGAATATATTTTATGTTTACACAAAGCAAGTGTACATACCTATATATGTGTATTTTATGTGTAACACACAGTGGTATAAAAAAATACTCCATGTGAATATAGCTATAAAATATTTAGTGGAAGGTTTGTTGATTGTTTCAGTTCAGACTTTAATTTGTCAGGAAATATCCTATTCATCTGTGATTAGTTTTGTGGTTGTGAATAACCAATAGTAGAATAATAAATGTAATTGTGTAATATGAAGACAAATTAAAACCACACTAATCTAATGCAAAAGAGGAAGAAGCTTGGGGAGAGCTAGATAAAATTTTTTCGTGGAACTAAACTCACTTGTGATTCAGCAGAAAAGTGCTGCTCTCCCATTTAAGTTTTCTTTTAAAAAAAAACCCAAAACCCAAGCCCTCCCAGTGCAATCCAGAATAATTAAGACGACTGTGTTTTGCTGAGCAGGGAAACTGCAGTTTGCTGATCCCACTGTCTTTTATTTTGACAGAAACCTGAGCTACAACAAGTTGACAGAGATTGATCCTTCTGCCTTTGCAGAGCTGTCAAACCTGCAGGAAGTGTAAGTATTCCTTCAAAGGTTTTAATTGTATTTTGTCAGGGCTGCTTCTGGGCCAGGAGGAAATTGTATCTCGTTTCCTAAGACAGTACCTTCCTTTAGCTAAGTTGAATGAGCAGGTCCGACTTGATGTGGAGGTTTTCTCCCTCCATATTGTACCTGTGCTGCTTTTTTTAAACTAATCAATTAGCAGAACACAACATCCCAATTAAAACAGCAGAGCTGTTATTGGAAATCACTGGAGTTTGCCTCCCTCAGTGTTGTGCAACGCTCGGAGGGAGCAGTTCAGCACACCTGAACATACACACAAAGCTCCTTGCTGAAAGCATAACCCTGAAGCAAGGCAGAACAGCCTGGATTGTGATACCTGATGCCAGCATAGCCCAAATCTCCCAGGAAACAAAGGTGTAGTGTAGTGGATAACAAAGCACTTAACTGTGTCTCCTCCTCTCTCAGACATTTGTGCTCCTTTTGGAACCAGAACAAATTCTGTTGGAAGTCTTGCTAGGAGAGGCTAAACCAGCAGAGCTGTCTTCTGCTCTGCTGGGGGAAAGAGGAGCTGGTGATGGTGTGAGTGGCTGTGCCAGGCCCTCCTTGCTGATAAAAGAAACCTATTTCAGAGAACTCCAAGTTTTCCAAGCTCCCGATCTCTGTGAAGTCTCAGCAGTTTCACTCAGAGAGGAGCTGCATTGTCAGCCCTTCACAGGGATTCCTGGAGCTCCAATTTTGGGGTTTGAAAAATGAAAGTGACTGAAATTGCAGGCGGTGGGCTGAGGTAATGAGCTCGTGTTTGCCTGGTGAATCGCTGGCATACTTGAGGTTTGGGCTCTGTTTGAAGAGCTACTGATGCCTCATGGGAAAGTGAAAAAACATTTCCTTTCAGAAACAATACTGTGCTCTATCAAGCATTTTCTCTTGTCCTCTTGTCTGTTTTCCTTAAGTGTTGGCTCTGGGATTCATGGAGAGGCCAGATCCTGTGATTTTTAAATAGGCAAAAAGTGGAATTCTCCCTGACTGATGCCTGCTGGATTGGACTGTGGGGATTAATGTAGCATCTTTCTCCTGGCCTGATTGCCCCTGGCTCCTCTGCTTACATGAATAGTAGGGACTTGCTGGGGATCATAATTAAGTGAGGAATATATATCAGAAGTGACTGCAGTGCTCTGAAATCAGTTCTTCACGATCTTTAGAGAGAAAGTGATGTGGTCAGTGGAACACTGTCTGTAGGATCTGTTTCTTTAACTTCTCTTTAAACTGTGGAAAGCCTTAAATTGCTCTGTGCTTAAAGAAAAGAATTGCAGCCCTGATCCCATGAGACTTTAGAATTATCCTAACATGACTGTGGCTTAGCAATAGCTTTTATTCATGGAAGTGCCTGAAGGTGTGTGACTTCAGGGAGCATGGGGTGGGAAATGTGTGTGGCTTCTGATTCCCCAGAAGGTAGGGAATTCCCTTGGGCAAAGTGCTACCTGTGCATAGAGCAGGACAAGCCCTGCACTGAACAGTTAAACACTTTAAAAAGGTGTCAGGGTTTCGGGGGAGATAAGTAATGCAGCTCACAAAGTAATGGGCAGATAAGAGCTGCTTGCTGTGTCAGAAAGACAGGGTTAGGGAATAGGGAGAGACCAGAAGAGTGAGTAAGAGGGAAAGGGAGCAGTCAGAAATGGGAGACTGGAAGGGAGGCAGAGGTCTGGAGCACAGCCTGGAACGCAGGCTCTGGAAAGTGTGAGGGAGAAGCTCTATTAAAAGCCCTATCTACTAATCTTGGTTGCTTTTGAATAAGAGCTAAACCACAGACCACTGAAATAAACTTCATTTCACAAGGAGAACCACATCTATATTGCCAGAGCATCTTCTTTCTGAGGGTTTTTTTTTTTAAGCACTTTACAAACATTCATGAAATAAGGATCATGCTGCGGCATGTCTCGAGAGCAAGTCAGTGTTTCTCTGTGCATGCTGTGCTGGGCAAACCAAGGCACCCTCAGGGAAAGAGATTGCCCCAAATAATAGATGCATTGATAAGACCTGAAACCTCCCATGATGCTTCAAACGTGCTGCCTGTGGTTCCTGAGCATTACACAAGGCTTAAAACTCTGTGTGTGTCTCTCCATGTGAACAATTAGTGTGGTATATTTTGAAAACATTTTGTTTTCCCTTGATTTTAAGAAAATATCTGCAGACCAAAAGATGTAAACTTCACACCTTATCTTCGATGCTCTGTTTTGCTTTACTGAGATTGTGATAAAGTAATAGAATTTACCCTACACTTTTCCCTTTCCCTGAGTTTAGGCGGTTGTTTGTGTGGTTTGTTTTGGTGGCCTTTACGAGAAGCTTTTTTAAAAAGTTTTAAGTCTGTGTAGGCTGAAATTTAGTGGCTCAAAGTGACGCAAAACCCTGTGATCCCGTGTGCTGTGAAATAAGTGGTGGAGGCTCAGGGTAGGGGCTGGACTGGGACATTACTTTCCTTCAGGACACTTGATCTTTTTCTCATCCCCTTTGGTGGCTTCATCTAATGACAATCCCCTGGGGTCCATCCGTTCTCATTCCTTGGCTGGAAGGATGGATGGAGGGTGCTGCTGTAGGGTCGGCCCTGTGGTCCTTTCCGGGGTTTCCTCAGGTCATATGGATCATGGAATCCATGGAAGTGATGGTTTCATGGCTCTCAGGCTTTCAAAGCTCATTGGTAGCAAAGAAAGTAGTAACCACGCTAAAATTCCTCTCCAAACAACTCACCTTTTGTTTTCTAAAGTGCCTTTCACTGAAAGCTCTGGAGAGCTGTGCTATTTTTGAGCAGGCTCCATTTCAGCTTGACACCAGCCTGGCAACTGGACTGTAAATATTTTATATGGGTGGCCCCCCCACCTCCTCTGCCTCAGCATCCAGAGGCAGCAGGTTTGTGTCGTCAAAGGTGAGGGCTGGGGAAGAGAAAGGAGACTGAAAGTTTAAAGTTGTTGAGCCCGGCTGTTCTGTTTTGAGGGGGGTTTTTCCCCTCACTTTTTTTTCTTTTTCAATTCCTTTACATGGGGATAAAGGGAAGATGAGTGGGAAATCCCAGGCAAATACAGAGCTTGGCTGTCTGCTCTGTGTCAGCAAGTGGTGCCTGTGAGCCAAGAGAGAAAATGAGGTGGGAGAACCACTTCTGCCTGACTCCTGACATGACAGGAGGCTGATATATGAATATCACACTTCTGTCAGAGGAGGGTCTGACCAGTTGTTAGACGCTGGTTGGTGTTGGAGCTGCTTAACCAGAGCTGACCCAGGCTCCTTCCTCTCGAAAAGATGCTCAGTTAGATGTTAATGAAAACATGCCACAAATAAGCATTTTACTGCTCTTTCCAGCTTGCTCTGGACCTTTGGAAGTTCTAGACCATGTTGTAATATGAGCTTTTAGTTGCAGAGTGGAGCTCCTTGCTGAATTGCAATGCATATGGCTTTTTTCCCTTATGTTTTAAGGCATGGGTATAATGTCAGAGGCAGAGGAAAGCTTTTATCCCAGCAGTGCTTGGAACTCCTCGTGAAATCAAATATCTTGCCTCCTCCCAGAGGAGCCAGGAGGGAAGTTCTGGGATGAATGTGCCACTGCCCTCTCCCACCTGCCAAAAATAGTGTTAAAAGAAAGAAGAGGGAAAAAAAACCCCCAACATAATTTAGAATTGCCCCTACTTGTGCCTGTGGCTTAGCACACCTCAGCTGTGCAGCTCTGGGATGCTGTGCTTTGCACCCAAATTGTGATCTTTTCAGGATTCCCTGTGGAAGGGAAGCACTCAGAAGGCCTGCAGTGACCCAGCAAGGCTCTGCCTCAAGCAGGAGCAGTGGGATCAGAGGTGGTTTGGGGGTCCTGGGGAGCCTGACCAGGGCTTGGCTGTGATCACTGCAGCGAGCAGTGTGAGGGGAGAGTGGGCAAGAAGGCTGAGAAATTAGGTAATTTTCAAGCAGCCAGACAAGCGACTGTTACAGTAATTAATTGACTAATTCACCGTACAAACAAGGGCTCTTTAAACCAAGGAAGAGCCAGTCACATGGCAAGGATCTGTTTTCAGTCAGAAAAACAATTCAAGCATTAGGCCCTTGCAGGGGACATTTCTGTGCTGGTGGTTGCAGGAGCGGGTGGCGTGCGGTTCCCTTCACCCGGCGGCTTGCTGTGCTCCCTGGCTGCCTGCAGCAGGGCCCCATGGCTGGTGACATTCCTGTGCCCAGCACTCTGTGCTGCTGGCTTTATGGGGAAATCCCTCTGGGATTTCCAGAGCTGGTCCTGGTGTGGAGAGGATGCCACGTGGTTGTGCCCCCAGGCCCTGACCTGGTGTGGAGGGGGTGAGCAGGGGCTGCTGCTTGGGGAAGGGGTTAAATTCCTGTCCTGAGGCAATGGGACCCATGGGCTTAGGTGCAAAAATCTCCTGTTTCAGGCTTGGCTAGGTGATGTCTCTGGAAACACAGGCTAGTGGAGGGCTGTGGCACAATGCTTTCCTCCCTGGCTTTAGAGAGTGGGTGGCAGGGGGGAAAAGAAGCCTTGCTCTTGTAAAGACAATACGGTGGAACCAGTGATGGTGGCTCTCGTGTATTAAAGAGCAAGGTGTGGCCATCAGAGGTCCAGACAAACCCCTTGAGATGGAGGCTTCTGCCCCAGTGTCAGTGCCAGCCCTCCCCTGCTCCCGTATCCTTGGGCACAGGCTGCTTGGCTTCAACCCTTAACTTCTGTTTCTTGCAGGCGACTGGACAACAACGAGCTGACTGCCATTCCCTCCCTGGGATCCGCTGCTTCCAGCGTCCGCTCCCTCCACCTGTAAGTCACTGCCACCTCCTTCGGCTCTGGGCTCTCCGTGGGATGGGTTTAGCTGCCTCTGAGAGTTTCATGAGTGTCACGCTCATTCCTGCTGACTCCAGATTTCATCTTTTGGCTTGTTGGCACCTTAATTAAGAAACAGCATCTGGAGTAGTGGGATTTGTGTGAGTGCTTATGGTCAGTGGTAACTTACGTCAGTGAATTCCACAGGTTGAATAAAACTCATTTTTCCTCATCTGCCTTTGGGTTTCAACCATTAGGTCATACTTGTGCTATTAAATTTTACCTTTTCTTTATTGTTCTTTTTTTTTCCCCTGGCCCTGTTCTGATCATTTCTTCTTTCCTCTTAAAGCCAGAGACTATTCATATCTTAATCTTGTAGGGAAGTCATTCCAGACCTGTTTTTATGATCTCTTCCAACTTCTTTATAACACTTTCTTTTGAGAGAGCAGTGATTGTAAAGCGTGATCTGCAGAAGGTTTGAACTTCCTAACCTTGGTAGTTTAGATGACCACAGAAGCATTAGACACCTGAGAGCCTTCGTGTACCTGCCACTGAGGATCTTGGGTTGATGGTGCTGCTGAAGGGAATAAAATATTAAAATATCAAACTGTTTAGTACCTAAAGAGTGTGGATTTCTAAAATTATTTTTGCATGTGTCTGCCTGTAATGCGTACGGAGAAAGAATTTTGCTGAGGTATGCATAATACCTCCCAGGTTCCTGGGAAGTGTTTATAGCTAATAGGAACTGCAGCAAAGTGCTAGAGCAGTTCAAGTGGTGGCTTCCAGCCTGCATGGCCCTGCAGTACTCCTGCAGGCAGGTATCAGTATTTTCCATGGGTTTGGCACTTCTTAGTGGAAAATGCTTGTGACCCCACCACCAGCTGATTGGCCTCTCTTGCTCAAAAGGCTCTGATTTACTCTGAGGCAGCCTTGATCTGTTGACTTACATGCTGCCACATTTGTGCTGTGCATCAGGGTTCGAAAAAGAGCTCCAGAAATCTTATTTATGGATGGAAAGCTTGCACAGAGTTTGCCATCCAGGGATATAGTTTTAGGCCGCCCAGATCGGCTTCTCTTTCTCATGAAGTCTATAAATGCTCTGAGTTCCACAAGCCCCTGTTATTATTTTTGCTATTAATTTAGCCGCTGGCAAAGAACCAAATTGCTGAAGCTTTGGGTTTTTTATTCCTGAAATGAAATAAGCAGTTTGGAAAGGAAGAATAATGACTGGTGGAAGGCAGTAGATTTACAGCTCCTCTGAAATTTCAGAGTGGTGCAGAAGGAAAGGAGAAGGTACAAAGCCAAATGATAAAAGGATGGTATTCCAAACAGACCCAATTAGTATCACTTTCCAGAAATCTGAATTGCTCTCCTTAGCTGCTACATATAAATAACCCTGATAGTGGGATTTGTAATGCGGCTGTCATACTTCTGCAAGAAGGGTCTCTTTGTTTAGCTTGTATTAGAGAATGCCACTTTTTTCCCCCTTGCATTTCCTTTTAATTTTTATCAGAGATAAAAATAACCTGAAAGATGTTTTAAAGTACCTACTTCAATCGATGTTGCTGACTCACATTGGAATGATTTGCTGAGGAAGTGAAGCTTTCTCTGTCCTTGGGAGCCTTTAATCAATTGGTTGGCTTCCTAAAAGATGGTCCTTTAGTTCAACCCCAGGTTAATGGGCTTGATAGGCACATTGGTGGGTAAAGTTATTTAGCCTTGTGTGATGTAAGGAGTCAGATTATATGGTCATACTGGTTTCTTCTGGCCTTCCAATCTGTGAAGTAATAATTGAGGAGGCTGCCAAACCAAACCCAGGGTGAAGACTCATAATGAAGACTTGTGTACTGAGAAACTGGTTTATGTTTAAGTATATAGTGTTACAGTGTATTCTTACTGCTAAAGAAAAATAAATACATTTCCTTTTTTATTTTCAGTGTTTAGAAATGTGTGAAGTGTGTTTACCTCACAAACCTCTGAAGTAGGTTTTGTATATAGCATGTGGTTAAGTATTTCCAAAGGACTGTTAATGTATTATAAAAGCAAGGGTTGTCTATTTGTCATTTAAAACAGCCCTTCTGAATGAGTTACTTCATCTCCTGCTCTTCCTAAACAGGAGAAGATACTTTTTCTCCTTTTGGGGTGGGAGAAAGAAATCTGCCGTACTGCCAAACTCAAATTTTGCATAAAGTTTCGTTTGGGGTTTTTTGTTGTTGTTTTTTTGTTGTTGTTGTTATTTTTTTTTAATGAGCTTTGCTTTGCATTTCCTGCTTTTGGGTTTTCCATACCTGTCTCCATCACCCAAAACTTGCCTGACCCCACATGTGTGAGGACCACAGGCCAGTTAAGTATATATGTAAGCATGTGAGAATCTGTTGAAGAGAGAATTCTCAAAGCTTTCTGCAAGTCTTTGGATGTCCCAGGCTGCAGATGGACGCAGACATATGTATCAAAAATGCTTTGTCCTAATATACTGCCCTGAAGTTTGGTTCAGTTTAGTTATTCCTCGAAGAATCAGTTTGTTTGCCTTGCATGTTGAAAATATTGCCAAAGTTGTTCATTTCAGTGAGAGCAAACATAAGGGACTTGATAAGGCTTTTAATAGAACAGAAGGGAAAACTGATCTATGTACGGATTACCAAATAAAGACAGACATTAAATGCAAACATCTGTTAGTGCAAACAAAAGCCAGGAAATTCAGCTGGGAGGGGGAGAGACTGAATCTGGATTCATTCCGAAATTACATCAAATAGCTGAGAGGAGAACCTTGCATGAAATTCCCACAGCATTTGTAATTTAGTTACAGTTCCTAGACTTGGACATTTGGGAGTTGATGGCAGGATGTTTTCACTGACATGCCCTTGGCTGAGGATTTCCCATCCCAGTGCAGCTACAGTGTGTTAACTCTGAAGGCTCTCGAGAAGACCCTGTTACCTGATCTGGTGGGGAAAGGGATGATGGAAGAAACCATTTATTTGCAGAACTTAGTCTGTTTACATCCAGCTTCCTCACTAACTTGCATGGAAGGACTCTTAGGCTTGCCAGGTTAAAGGAGCAGAAATCAACCCTGCACTGGTCTGTTATTATGGGTTTCCTACAAACCCCCGAGCAGGCACAAGCTCAGCCCTTACTCTGGGGCCTGTCTTCACTGCTGCATCTACCTGCATGTGGGTAAATGCATTCTGGAGGGATCTTGGGGCATTTGGACAGGATGATGGAGGTGGATCCTTGTCCACTGCCCTGGCTCCAAGCCTGATTCAGTCAGCATCCTCTGACACAGGCATGCCAGCTCAGGCTGTTCGGTGGCTGTAGGGCTCAGTGGAGAGTGCTAGCCAGACCTCTAGAGCAAGTGTGGTAAACAGAGCACACTCTGCCACATCCTTAGCTGGCTGGGAATTAAGGAAGTTAACAGATTAAACACTTAAAAATAACTTTTATTTCTTTCACTGTAAGTCTTTTAAGCCCCCAGCTATTTAGGAACAAAGGGGACAGTGACCCACAGCAGTCAACTGTGTGTTAGCAACAGGCAGAGCTGTTTGAGATGCTTTGGCCCCATCGTCTTGCTCTGAATAAGCACAGATAACAAGGAACTCAGAATAGGGGTTCTTGGAGCAAAAGAGTGTGAAATAGGATTAGCTGATTCACAAGAAGATGCAGTGACACTGCAGTGTATTTACTGGGGAAAGTGAAATCAATAGGACTACTCTGCTGCCAAACTGAGCAGAAAAGTCTCTTGAAGAAAATCAATCTTCTTTACAGACTCATTAATGTAAAGATCAATTCACATTAAACTGTAATTAAACAGAGAGCTAATAGGAGAAGGGTAAGTGATTTACTGTGCCCCAGGCAAAATATATAATGTAAAATTTGAAAACTAAATACATGGAGAATTGGAAACTGGGAGTGGCGGGGAACATGCTAGGACTGCTTGAAAAAGGGCTGATGAGCTCAGATGCTGGTTGGGGCAGCATGATCCTCATGGAAAGGAGGGTACTCTATGCTATTCCAGATGGATGTTGGGTAAGGCAGGTCAAAGACTTCAGCCAGTCTCTTCCATTTGACTTGCATAGTTTCTTGTAGAGAGCTTTTCCTCCTAAGTGTTGGGGACTTCATTATAATTCTGGTTAAATTAGCCACATTGTTAAGATCATGACCCTTGTTTCTCATCTAACTTTGATTTTCTTTGACTCTCATTAGATCTCTGTACTACATTAAAGTTGACTGCTCTTGGAGGTCCCTAATGTGGCAGAATGAGGATCACGCTATTGAGCTGTTGCCTCATTCCTTCACGTGAAGGCTTGGGAAAGCAGCTGTTACTTTAGTACTGTTCACACTACTTCACTTGTGTTGTCACATGGGGTTTGCAGAGACTCTTTCTGAAAATGCATGTGGTCCACTAGATTCTTTGAGCTGCTGTTCTGCTTTCACCCAAGACAGAGGTGTCTTGCTTTGTGAGCTGAAACAATGCAAGCGGTCTGTGCTCTGCTGCTCTGAGTGGGATCTCACAAACATGCCTTCCTTTCTGTAAGATTTCCCGGGAGCTGGGGTGGTGGGGTTGAGATCTGTGACTTCACTTCATCTTTGCTTTTCAAGTTAAGATGGTGCAGACTTGGTTGAGCATCAGAACTGCAGCTGCCATGGCAGCTTCTCAGATGTTAGAGGGAAGAACTCAAAATTGCTGCATCTGTGCTGTTCGTAGAGCACAGCTCAAGCCTGAGCTGGTCTCTACACGAGGTGTGAGCTCACTTCGTGTTCCTGGCTAGGCCAGAGTAAAAACCTCTGTGTAGGCGGTGTTGAGAGCTGGGAAGTTTGGCTTACAGGAAGAATGAGGTTTGAGCTAACATGATAGTACAGACGTAGCCTTGGCGGCCTTTTGTGGCCTGGGATCCTGCTGTGCTAATTGCTGTACAAACAGAACAACTGCCTTGACCCCCAAGGGGTTTAATCTGCAAGTCATCTTTGCTGGAGCTAAAAAGGGATGATCTAACAATTAGAAATAAGGAGACTACTCTGTTAATTCCATCTGGGTCGCAGCAAGAGGTTTTGTGCTCATAAGCACAAAATCCAGATGACTCAGACGCAGCCGTGTGCGGGGTCTGGTTGAAGTCAGCAGGCTCTGCTTGTGTGCAGGACGTGCCTTGGGCAGCTCAGAAAACCACGCTGCCTTCCACTCTTCCTAATTATTGGCCTAAAGAAAACTTTCTCTGGGAACTGAGGCAAAGTGGTGTAGATACATAAGTGGGAGCAGAATCACCCCCAACCCCTGCTTGCATCACTTATGAGGTGTAATGTCTGCAGGGGCCAACTCTCCAGTGTTTGCTTAGGCAATTCCCCTCAGAGATGGAGAGAGCTGCTTTCTGAGAGTTTGGTCCACACTACAGGCAACACTACTGAGCTTCTGGGTTTGAATGTGAAATATATTAATATGGAAAGGGAAAATTAAAAGAATGCTGATAGGCTGTTCAGTGTGCAGCAATGTACAGGCATAAGATATTCTGAAACCCACCTCTTAAGTTTGTTTAGCTCAGAGTTCATATTAAGGCTCTGGTGTGTAAAGTCTGCACATTTTTGAGGCCAAAGACTGCAGGAGCCTCTCCCAGTGGAGGAAACTCTCATTAAGCATGCACTCCCAAGCACCAGAAGAGATGCTGTTTTGACTTCTCTTTTGGGCTGTTGGAACTGTTCTAATCATTTGTATGTCCTCTTTGAGCTTTTAGATATAACATGAGCACATGGAAATGGCAAAGGATCTGAGGCTACTCCAGGGAAATGAGTAATCATTTCTTCTAGAAAAGCAACAGCAGTAAAGCACACAGTTATCAGACTCAACAAAAGAGCATCAGAAAGTAATCTGGGCACATATAGTGGAGTGTAAGAATTGGCCAGAGGATAAAGATAGTGAAAGTTGGTGGCAGCTCATGAAATACCAGTTACCCCTGGAGGCTACTCTATTTTGTATTTAATAACAAGGATAAGCATTTTGTGCAGCCAATCTTCTTCTGTGAGTAGAGAACTGCTTTGAGCTGGGCCAGATCTGCTCTGGCATCTGTGTGCTGCTTATCGCAGGTCATGCTGGGTTAGTATGTGTCTGGAGGAAGGAGAGGACACGAGTGGTCTTGTAGGACAGAGCACAAGGCTAGGAGTTGGAATACTGGAAGAGGATCTTTTTGTGCATGATCCAAGTATTCATTACACCCCAAAGTAAATTCCCCTTTGGGCAGATCGGCTTCCTCCGAGCTGAAGAGGATCTACCTCAGGGCAGATGGAACTTCTGGATGTAAAGTGTCTCTGAGGCCAGGTGCATATTTTATGTACAATGCACAAGGTGGTTTCCAAGTTCTGTCTTTTTGCAGATCAAGCCTAGATCAGTTGTTAGGGTCATTTGCAACCATGATCTTTTGTTAAGGACAGTGTGAAAAATAGCTTCAAATTTGAGCCTTAGAATAGCCCAAACTTGCTGCTATTAATATCTGCGGTAGATTGACTGTCTCATTTAACGGCGTATGGCAAATAAAGCCCGCATCTACAAAAGCAATTCCTTTGTTAGTCTTCACAGACCAAGCAGATTTCAAATATAAATAACTTGCTGAGTTGAAAATTTTTTTAGCTTATTGGAGTTTCCTGCCTAAAAACTGCTGATAATGGCAATTGTTTGCTCAGAAGTGAGTAAAAGTGAAGTTGAAGCTACAGTAAAAGCAAGTTAAATTATTTTGGTGTAAAATTCTCTACCCATTTTCCTCTATGAAAGCTTGGCCAATTCAGTTTTTTAACAAAATTGCACAAAATCAGGAAGCTCTCAGTATGTGTTCCTGCTTCCCTACTGAGGTTGACCAGTCAGTCCTCACTGTCAGTTATCCTGGTTGTAAACAGTGGTGCTTGCTCAGAGCATCAAATAGATGCCCAGAGAGGAGTAAGAACAGGAGTGGGGGTAGAATTGTGGGGTTTAAGTTGGGTGGCATAAAACACTGGCACCATTAGGAATTGTGTAGGGTGAAGAAAATACTCACTTGAATGTAATCCTGCCATATGCAGGTTGGAAGAGATTAGCAAAACAGCCTATAGAAAACTTATTTCTAACTGAATAAAAGCCAGCTATATGCTGGATTTTCTGTTATTTTTAACCCACGTCAAATTCCCCAATTAATTGCAGAGGTGAACAAGATCACGTCAAAAGTTATTATCTTGCAAAACCAGCCCTGCTGGGGGTGTGCAGCATGGAAAATGTGATTGCTCCTTAAGGTAGATGAGAAAGTGATCTGTCACACCTTCAGATGAAGTGATCACTTGAGAGGCCACCCTCCCGTACGTGTGTGTGCATAACTCCTGCTTGTTAACAGGAATTCCACGTGAATATTGATTGGGAATAAGTGGTTGGGTGAGTACGTGTTCTGCCTGTCAAACCATTTAATGTTCAATTGCACATTAGGGAAAATAACAAAGGCAGCTGGAAAATGAAACAGAAGTGTGGGGCTGTCCGAGTGAAAAGACAACAGTGTTAGTGGTCAGATGTGTGCAGATAAAATTAGTTGGGAAGAGGTAGAATTAAGAGTTGATGGCAAAAGAAAGACTCTATAAATGGTTCATGGATCTTAGACTTAAATATCGTCTTTTGTCCAGTCCATCTACTGCAGATCTCACACTTGTGTGCAAGCAGTTGCTGAACAGAGTGGTGATTAGCATGAGTAATCAGGCCAAGGGATTGGACTTTCTGTAATCCTGCAGGTGCCCTGGAGAAGGAACACCTTTTGGTGATCTTACTAAGATATTTTTGCCCTCAAGGTTGTTTTCTTGAGAAAGCAGTCATAGTTTTCAAAATAGGAGGAACTGAAGAAATACATGGTCTTATTAAAGAAGCTTGAAGAACTTACTGGCTAAGTGGTGGTGAATGCTTACACTTGACTTTACAAGAGCCTCACCAGGGAAGCTTGAACAGCCTGTTTTACACCAGCCTGACTTAGCACAGAGGCAGTTCTACTCTAAAACCCAAATTTTCTCTTCCCTGGATGTTTTGACACCTTGTTCTGGAGTTTCCCAAAGCCACCTTTCCTACTTGATGAGCTTTATCAGTACCAGGGTGCCTGAACTTGTGAAGAGCAGCTCTTTTCCTTGCTAACTTGACCACTGCTTTTCCACATAGGAGCTATTCCTTCTTGTAGGCTGAGCAGTGCGAGCCAAGCAGAGCTCAGTGAAGTCTGCCCAGAGGCAATCCCTGTTCCTGTGACCTTGCTGACAAGACAGATAAGCCTTTTCAACAGAGCACAAGTGTGTGTCATGTTGGAGCAGACGAAACGCCAGCCTATCTACATCTCTCAAGTGTTAACAGGAGTTTGACTGGCCAGTCAAAAATGTTTCTTCAGATGCTGCCTTTTTCAAGAGGCAGGTCTTTTAGCAGCTTCTGCTGCAAGTTCCAGGAGACGAAGAGTTTGATGGTCTGGAAGATGTATTCAAGTGTGTTGTCCTTTATTTACCTCCCTTATCAGTGTAGTTAAATCCAGCTGTTTTCATTGTGTTCCTGTCAAAGGTGGGAAAAGCCCCTATGTCACATTGTGGCTTAGAGGCACAGACTGCATGCTATCAAGAAATCTGCTTGCAGTTACAATTTGGATTAAAATTGCAGCATCATGGGCAGAGCCACTGCATTTGGTTTGCACTTGAATTGCTTCTCCGTTTGTGTTATTTTCCCCGCCTCACTCCCGTGGAGAGACAAAAGCAAAACAAAACCACCCACAAAACACATGCGCTCTCTAGGCTGTGGTGGATCTTACTTACTTTGATCGTGTATTACACAAAGAGAAACTAAAATCAGTATCAGGATTTAAGGATAAAAGTGCCTCCATGCCCTGCGCTTTTGGACTTTCTTGGCTTTCAAATGGAAATGCCATCCTTGTTGATTAGAAGCACAAAACTTGCATGCAATGAAATGAAAGGCGGCTGCTGTCTCTGCTCCAGCCCCTGCTCTGTGCTAGTTCAGTTGACATCTGGGCTGGATCTGATTTTTAGGTGTCTGTTCTTCCTTATCACAAACCTGACTCATCTTTGAGGCCAGTGGTAAGGTGGGGGGCCTAGGCAGCAGCCCTGACATGGGTGCTGTGCAAGTGTGGGGCTGTGGAGAGCAGGAATGCATCAGAGCAGTGAACTGGTGGGGTGAAGCTGGCCTCTTTCTTGGCTTCAAGGAGTTGGTTATGTATTTAATTTGTGATAGAAAATTGAGTCT
Organism: Gymnorhina tibicen; assembly: GCA_013399875.1. Taxonomy (NCBI): domain Eukaryota; kingdom Metazoa; phylum Chordata; class Aves; order Passeriformes; family Artamidae; genus Gymnorhina; species Gymnorhina tibicen. Next base: position 703,711 of record VXAZ01002367.1, on the reverse strand, counting down.
GGCTGGCATGTATCAGCAGCGGAACAAAGCCCTTGAGGGAGAAGCATAAGAGGAAAAGCCAGGGTCAGAGCAAGAGAGTAGCAGACCAAAGACAGGAGATGTAGAACACGGAAGAACTGACCTGACTGTCATCTGTGAGCAACTGAATGACCCCTTTCAAATCCTGATGCAGCTCTTCCTTCAAAGAGACTCTGCTGAGCCCCACGACCCCATTCAGACAGCTGGTGCAGAGCCTTGTGGTTTCCTGCACTCTTGTATGAAAACTGCCATTTACCTTATATGACTTTCTTCCTTCTGTTCCCATAGGACAATTCTCCTCCTTAGCAGAGTTCAGCACTCAGAAGAGCCTCTCCTCTCCTTTGCAGCCTTTCTCAGTGTTTGCTCCAGATGGAGGTCAGGGAATGTGAGAAGTGACAGGAGCAGTGGTTTGGACTGAGAGCTGGAGGAAGGGGTGAAAGACTAGTACAGCTATGAGTGCTTGCAAACCGCCCCTTTCAAAACTGGCACTGATGGTGCTCAGTGGCTTAGAGATCCTGTCCCTCCCTCGTGCCTTTGGCCAAACTGCGTCACAGGTTGGGCAGCCCCTGCTGAAGATACCTGGCCCTAACCCTTGCAGGTGCACCCTCCATCAAGGGATGTGCTCAGGGCTCTGCAGATAACGACTGAGATGGTTTGGGGTCAAGCTGCACATAGGGCCATGAGGTTGTGCTCTGGTACTGAGTTCATAAAAGTTCAGGGAGGCTCGTTACAGAGAAGCTGTGCCAGACAATGAGAGATGCTTTGCACAGCCTGTTTAATGGATCTGTGCCCTTTGTGAATGCATCATTTTAAAAGCTGCTGCAGAGCACAATCGTGATGAAACATCCAGTGTAACCAGAAGAGAGCTGGTCCTCTTAGAACCACCCAGTTGCTGATGGGGGGACTGTGCCCATAACAGAGACTGTCTTGTCTTCAGGAATCTTAATTTGCTTTGATGTCATAGCAGGTTGTGTAATCTGCTGAAGAGATAAGACAGCCTCTGTTTTAAAGATGACTAACTTCTAATCCTGCCTGTCCCACACATTTTGTTCTCTTAATGGAATAAAATGCTGAAGGAAGTTGTATACTGCAAAAAATATCCGAAATCATATGGTGTCAAGTCAAAGTCCAGTGAAGGGAAAGGCAGATCAAAGTGAGGGAGAGAGCTTTAAAAAATGACATTACTTACCTCAGTGGATCTAGCACACAGCATAAGGTCATGTAAGAAGTCAGAAAGTTTACATAAATAGTGCTAGTGCAGAAATACTCAAAGAGAATATGTATCTCATTGGGTATGTGGTGGTTTTGGTTACAATAGAAGAAAGGCTTTCCTTCATGCAGTTCATACTTAACCCAACAAAACCCATTAATGACTGTTCATCAGATCCAGGCCTTTGCTTATGTCCAGCTGCTATGACAGATTCTAAAGAGAATGCTTGATCCCCGCCTCTTATCCATGTGGCTGCCTTATGAAAGAGCTGTGAGTGTGCCTGGCAGGAGGATAATATCTGCCCATGGTTGGGTATCCCAGGCACAAGGATGCTCTGAGGCCACTGGGAGTGCACAGGGTCAGTGGTTTCAGTCCATCAGTGTGAGAGGCAGATGAGCTTGGTCCCGTGAGTGGCCACAGAGTAGCCTTTAATAGACAGGGAAAACATAGCCCCTGGGTCACACTGGGCTCACATGAATAGTCCTCTTGACTGCAGTGGAACTATTTGCGTGAGTAAGAGTTTGCTTGTGGGAATAGAGTTCATAGCACAGCCCTCTGCAGGTGGCAGCTGCTCCCAGGCCCAAAGGGGTGAATTAGCAAATCTCATCTCCCAGACTGATTTCTGCCTCCAAACATCCATGACCTGGAACAGAGACACAGTCACTTCACTGTTGAAGGTTGCATTTTTTCCATCCCCTCCTTCAAAAAAAACCCCAAAACCCAGGTTGTTTTTTAAACCCCCTGTCTTGTCCCAGCTGTGTGTAGCTGGGGGTAGTTTGCCTCATGCTTCTCCATCCTAAACCACAAAACAGGGTGAGAACATAACCTGATAGATAAAAGTCCCCTGGAATATATCTGGTTTGAAGCTGATGTACAGCAGATGAAAAAATTGTCTTCAGAATTTTCTGCTGTAGTTAGATATAGTTGGAATAGCTCCATCAGCTTGTTCTTGCATTATTCCTATATATGATCTTAAGTAAAAAACAGTGTAAAATGGTCATGGATTTTGTTTGCTGCATTTTAGACCTTTTTATGAAGGAGTGCTAGGGAGAGGGAAGATCCTGACTTACGGTCTTTGGTAGAGCATGTAAACCTTAAAGGGAAAGTTTGGATATCCATAAAAAATTATGCAAGTGGCTTTTTTTGGTGGTTTGGAGTTTGGTTTTTTGGTTTTGGGCTTTTTGGGCATGGTGTTTTTTGGGTTGGTTTTTTTTTGTGGCTGCCTGGCCTGCCACTGCTCTGCTCTTGTTGTGTGTGCAGCCAGCACCTGAACAAACAGAGCTGTATCTGTGACAGCCTGGGAATCTGCCAGGATTCCTCAGGGAAGGAGTGATTCAGAGCATCTGAGAAAAGTGGGGGCTGCTTCCATGCATCCTTGCTTCCTGTCCAAACAATAACCCATGCAGCCTTACTCTGAAAGGACAGTGGGGCAGTTCCCATAAGCAAATTCAGTGTTTTTGTGTTGGATAAAAGTACACATTCTTGTGACAGTCCAAAATCTTGTGCCTCATGGATTATTCTGGAAAGGCTGATAAGACAATGCAAAGTGTCAGACAAGTAGTGGGGCTTTCCAGAGCACTTGGGAAGTGTGAGGGCTCATGCACATCAGCCAATTCAGTTTTTCTGGGAAGGTCTCATGTGAAGAACTAGAGGATGGTGTGACACAGACTTCCAGCATGTCACCTGCACATTTACTTCATCTTTTGCTGCAGAGATGGCTTCACTCTACTCCAAGGTAGACATTTCACAAGCTACAGTAGAGAAGAAAAATTTTTCTGAAATAAGTCTTTGGAAGTAAAATTTATGAGTAAAATCTTAAAACTATGTAACAAGTTCTGCACTGATAAATTGTTTGAACTTTGAGTCAAAGCTGATGTGCAGGTCCCAATGACATTCTTCCCCTTCCTTCTTTCTATACATTAATAAAAATCACTCAGGAGATCTTCAGTTATTGACTGTAATAAGGCAACCAGGAAAAGCAGAAACATTTATGTTGCTGCTGTTGTAAAGACAAATTCATCTTCCAGATTATCAGTTACCCTTCTTGCCTGTTAGGAAAATTGCTCAGGCATTGCACTCTACTCTGAAACCATGATTTTATTTATTATTTTTTGTGTTTGTGCAGTGAGTGATGGGCTAAAATCAAATGGCAAATCATGTAAGGTGAAAGCTTAGGAACCCATGTCTTTGATCTTCTTCAGCGTCTCTAGGACGATCAGTACTGGATCTCCATCTGCTCTGAGCTGAGGAGGAGGAGGAGGCAGGTAGTTCCAGGCATGTTAGTCGCAGTGTATGTGATCCGTCTCCGGTTACGCTGCCTTTGAAGTCCCTCTCTTTGCACGGCCGGTCTCTGACACCAAACCTTGCCTGTCCTTCAGTAGCAAACCCCATAACTCTTTCTGGCTCCAACATTTCATTTCTTCAATACTTTGTCAGTATGGAAATACTAACCAAACCCTGAACTTCTAAAATCTCTCTCTTTCTAGTCCTGTGATCTCCCTTGTACGCTTATTTTGAAAATGTGCTGGCATATTAATAGAACCCTGCCCGAGGTGTGGAGCCCCTCTTTAGAAGCTCAATTTTATTTTTGATGCCTATAACAGGTGCTGGTTTAATAGGTTTGCTGCATTACAGCTTTCCTTTTTCTCTGGTGAGCCTGGCCAGATCTGTAAGCTGACACTACATGAAGGCCAGGCATGTGACTTCTCCCTGCCGTTAGCCTCGCTTCACACCGAACATTTGCGCTGCAGACTCGCAGCAGCTACGGCAGCCTTAATTCAAGCTCTGTCTAAACCAGGAGGTTTTGGGCTGATTGTCTTTAAATCAGCCCAAGCCAAGCCCCCTCGTGCATTCCTGTCCAAGGGTCTGCTTGCTTTGATTTTCCGCTGTCAGCTTTCGGTGGGCAGCAGCTGGGGGAGTGAATGTGGCTCAAACAACAAAGGAACGTGTTTGTGCTGCTCTTTGCATCCATTTCATACGAGGAGTTTGAAGCTACGGTATAAATTAAACTGAGTGGTGTTCTCCTTGCTTGCTGCAAAGAGGAAGGTGAATTCTTCCCCTGTTAGGTCTGGTGGAAAATGTTTCACAGCCTGTTTATCAAATAAATATTCACAAAGACGTTTCAAATGAGGAAACGCATCGGGATTAAAGTGTAACTTTACCTCTAAAATACAAGCTGAGATTCCTGGAAATGCTGCAAGCCTTTGACTTTGCGCCACCTGTTATTTTCCTGCCACCCCCTTCAGCTCCCTCCCGACTCAGAGCAAACCCAAACAAGCTTTGGCTTCACTGGAACGTTCTGCTTGTTTTTCTCAGCCCGGAGGAGCAGAGAGTGCGCGTTCGCTTCCTCACGGGGCCCTCGCGGGCTTGGTTCAGCAAAGAGCTGGCTGAGGTTAATCCAAATCTCCTGTAACCCCAAGGGGTCTGTCCAACGGCAGTGCAAAGTGCAAGGGCTAAGAGCCTGTGCTACCTCGGGGTGTTGAACTGGGATTCAGGCAGGTTAAACTGAGGGGCTGGAGGGCGGCCCCACCCAGCTCTCCTCTCCCTCTGCGGCTGTAGCTGGTGCTGACCCGAGGGTGAAGAAGTTCCTGAACAAGTGCCATGTGTACAGAGTGTAAAAGTGATCATTGCTGACTCTGAGTTACCTTAGGTTGGCACGGTGGTGTTACAGTTCCAGGTCTGCATTAGCTGCAGATGAGGTGTCTCTGGGAATGACGTTGGGTATGAACTTGGAAGTTCAGTTGTTTTAGCCAGATCCTCCCATATTCATAAACAAACCTAAATGGACTTGGACGGGCTCCTTAGTTCCTATGATTTCTTTTTCACTTGAGCTTCTTTCACTCCGGATTTTTAGTCCTCGGCAAAGGCTGCATCATCCTAGCTGGATAGTCCTTTTCCATGCACATTGGAAAGCCAGAGGTAGAGAGGGGTTAAGGAACTTGCCCAAGGCAGATGAGTCGGTGCCAGAGCTGGGAATAGAAACCAAGAGACTTGGCTCCCACTCCAGGCTCTAATTGCACAATCTCACATTGAAGCCCTCTTATTGTATACTCTTGAGGTAACACTGGCTGAAGTGAGGCAGGGAAAGCTGTTTCCAGGCTGTGATACCTAAGGAGTGGCAAGAGGAAAAGACACCTGGAGGTGTTGGTTGTGCAAGCACCAATTATTTGTGCTTTAACACCTGGTTTCGGCAATTGGTACTAAAATCTGATCTGTCATGTTTGAAGCCAAGCCAATGGGAACTGGTTGGGAAAAATCCAGCCATTTTCCAGTCAGTGATAAAGGGGAGAGGCAAATTCATAACATCACTGATCTTTTTTTTCTGTAAGACACCCTTGCAATGAACAGGGGAACAAAGGCAGGAGAGCTGAGAGGATCCAAGTAGTAACAGTAAGGGTTAAATCACATTTGGGCTCTTACCAAAAGAATGAAAAATAAATTGTAATCAAGCTAGTAAAAGGTTTGGGCGATGCTGCCTTCATATCATATGCTGTGTATAGGAAAAGTCACAGGCTTTGTTTGAAGTGCAGTGCTTTGAGAGGGTGCAGTGCTTTGCAGCGAACTGTCTGACATTCCCCAGCTGGAACTGGCCCGGGATGGTGTTTGGAGCTGAGAGTTACATTTGGAGTCAGCCCATGTTTGAAGGAGACGGGGAGAGGGAGAGAAAGGAGCCAGTTTTTTTTCCTGTGTAAAGTAATGTATCCATCTCATCTGCCAGCTGCAGCACATGAAAAGCAAGAGGCAAACAGACAGAAGTCACCTGGAAACTGTGAACATGGCTCAAACAAAATAGTTCTTTCCTGTCCTTTTCTTCCCTTCTTCGAGTCTGTCTTCTGGGACGGGTTGGGAGATCTGGCAGGCGGGCACAGTGGATATATGTTGAGCAACCAAAGCACAGAAATATTAATACTCCAAAAAGATAACATTGGCTTCTGAAGAGCATTTCATGTCCAAATTCACTCTGTGCTCTCAGTTCCCTTGCAGAAACTGCCCTGTGCAGGGATTGTCAGGTGATTTATAGATTCTCCACGTTCGTTTGTACAAGCCTTCATTTCCTGTTAATTTACAGCCAGATTCATCTCAGCCGTCACAGCTTAGATGAGATCAGAGCTGAACTCACAGCCCCTGCTTCAGGAGAGCTCCAGAAAACGTGCTCGTGGTTTGCTTTCAGTTATGTCTGTGTTGAGCTCCTTTCCGGAATCAGGCTTGGACACACATTTCATGGGTGCTCTTCTTTTGAGGAGGAAAAAAAGATTAAAATTTCTGAACTTTGTGATTCTACTAATTGAGTTAATTGCAAAAGAAACTAGTCCTGGGGGGAAAGAAATTCCCCTTGCCCATGTGTTTAGTTAATGGAGGTCACAAAATTCTGAGTATAGTGATTTTTCCTGTATTTTAGTATCACTATGCTATAAATTCAGTGTACCTGTGTTCTACTAGGTGCATGGATGTGAAAATTCAGATTTTATTCCCAGCTGTAAATAAATATATTGGTGATTTGGATAGCAGCCATGTCATTGCCTTTGAAACAGTTTGTGGTTGTGGAGACCTGTGTGCTGGTAACCCATGGAGTAACCAGTTTGGAGACATAAATTATGACTTTCCTTTGATTTTTCTTGACACCTTGTTGCATTGTATTAGCAGCACACTGCTATAGTGCTGTAAAATTTGTCCTTAATGTTTTCTGGGCCTGCACTGAATTAATTATCATTTAAACTCTTCAGTCAAAGTAGTGTTTCTGTGCCTGTTTCCCCAGCGTTAAGCCAGGGCCATGTGCTGGCTGTTTAAAGGGTGAGTCTCCCAAAAGCAAATTGTTCTGGGGTTGCAGATTTTACACTCTTCCTGTTCTGGACACCAGCAAATGTTGTGGTGAAACAATCTGGTTTTAATAACAGGGAGGGTAAAGGAGCAGATCACGGTGTGGGGAGCAGGTCCCTTGCCATGTGCTGTTGGCATTTTCTGCCAAAGGGAGGAGGTTTTCTTCGAAAGGGGCTTGTCTGAACCCCCAGGAGAACCTTGAAGTGGGGGTGAAGCTGGAGAAGATGGGCTCCTAAGCAGCTGTAAGCTTCAGTGTCTGAAAGGCTATGGTCGGACATCCCTCAGTTTTTTGTTTCAAAGAGCTGATGCTCTGTCAGGGGAGCTGGGATTTGCATTCAGGAGTGCTTTCACTGGCTGCTCTCCCCTCCTCTGCTTACCCAGTAGGTAGCTGCATGGATTAAGGCACAGGACTTCTCTGAATGCTCTCTACTATCTCTTACTATTCAGCAAGTTCCCAAGTGTCTGGTGAGCGTCTCTGTTTGGAGTGCCTCACTCACAGCCTTGCCAGTAATATCAGTGACTGGTCTAAATTCACATCAGGCATGTGCTCTGCCTCCTGTGACTAATGCACAATGTATTTTTTTAATTGATTACTGTTCTCTACTGACTCAGGCCAGAAAGGAGTCAGAGGAAAGAACTCTGTGGGGGGGTGATTTTTACTTAGACCTTGTTGAGTACAGATGAAGTCTAAAGGTATTTAACTGTTTGGGGGCTGTGGAAACCCTGAGGGCAGTTGGTAAGACCTTCTCTAAAGGAAAACCTTAGACTGAATCCCTCAGGCTGTCCTGGTAAGGCAGCAAACACAGATGATCAGTGCAGGGTCTGATCCTGCAGTCGGTGCTTGGGCAGGCGCTGGCAATGCAGAGTTGTCCTAATCCTACAGTGGGACAAAAGTAGCAAAAGCTGAGGAAACACCTGCAAGAACATTTGCAAGACTTATTTCTGTGTGTTACAAATCTTTGTAACATAGTGCAAAGCTGGTAATTTTCAGAAGAATCCTTAGGAATTAAGAATGTTATATAACTTTTGTTGAGATTGTATTTAGTTGTTTCCTTCTCTGAAAGTCCCATTTTCTCGATAAAGGCTTGGCAGGTTGGTTAAACCACTGATCTGCACTCCTTGCCCGTGGGATTCAAAAACAGCCCTATAGTCCTTGCACGTAACAAATCCAGTTTGGAAGTGCAGGCTTGCAGGAGAAGGAGCCCAGATTAATGGAAGAAAAACTGATGAGTGGAGTCAATAGTTCTGTAGAAGGAAAAAAGTGTCTGGAGGCCTGCAGATACCTGTGAGCTGGTCTCTAGCCAGAGGAGCAGCGAGGGGATTAGGGAATGTCTCTCTGGAATGGGTTTCTCCTCAGACACCTGTTGAAAAGTAACCATAACTCTGAGGGTACAAACTCAGGGCCAGCCTGGGGGCCTGCTGCAGCCTCGGATATTCTTTCTGTTTTTCTAAGAGAACTAAATAGTCTCTTTTTCTCTTCCTGACCGTTTCAGGCATCACAACAGGATCCGCAGCATTGAAGCCAGTCAACTGCAGCCCTACGTTACCCTGGAAACGCTGGACCTGAGTTTCAATGACATCACGGAAATCCGAAACGGCTGCTTTCCACAGGGACTTCACATAAAGGAGCTGTGAGTTTTTCTTGTTGGGAACTGCTTTTGTTGAGTTACCAGAGCAGAGAAAATGGCCTCAAACCTTTAAAAAAAGAAGTAATGAACATAAGAAGTATGGGATTATTTGTCCAGATTTTAAGTGCAAATGAGAGTTAGAAGGCAGCACATTGTCACTATTGTCAGGTTATTTTTTGAGTGCTGTTTGGTTTCTAACAGCTATAAAGAATGCAGATTATTATTAATTGTGTTGCAGAGAAAAGGTATCCTTCATCCTTCAGGTGTGGGTGTCTGTACAACTGCAAACCCATGTGCATCTAGAAGAGTGGAGAGGGAACAACTATTTCATCATTAAAGTGGCTTCTGAATATTGAGAACAGAAATGTCTCTGATTATTTGAAAAAAATGGGGTCAAGCAGAGTAACACCCTCCCAGCAGGATGTTTGCCTATTCAGAGAGACATAAAATAATCTGTATTTTAGGTACCTTTGAAGAGGTGCAGGCAAATAGTCTGCCTGCATTAAAGTTTACACCCAAGCTTCTGCTCCTGCTTGCAAGAGGGTGTAAGAGAGTGGTGGTGTGACTGATGTTTGCCTGTTGTCCTGCAAAAACAGCCCCCTGTGGCTAAGACTAAGATCCAAGTAAGAAAGACCTCTGGGACAGATACTGAGGAAAAAATGGGGAATGAATAGCATCATTCTGCACTGGAATAGTCTCCAGTTTCTGGCTTCCACTCCTGATTGCCTTGTTCAAGTAGGAGGATGTCAGGGAGCTCTTTGGAAGTGCCCAGCAATTCTCCACATTCATCACAGGCTCTGGGACAGGCCCTGTGCCCTTTGTGCAGACAGAAATCCAGCTGGTTTGAAGCCATCTCTGTAGTTTCACCAGCTTGTCTGGAGACCAGCTAAATGCTGATAAAGGTGATTTCTGACAGAACTGTTCATTTTTCTGCTGTGATTTATTGCAGCTACCTGGGGAGCAACAGAATCAGCACCCTGGAGCCTGGTGCTTTTGATAGCCTGTCACGATCCCTGCTAACACTTCGTCTGAGTAAAAACAGGATCACTCAGCTTCCTGTCAAGGCGTTCAGGCTGCCCAGGCTCATACAACTGTGAGTACAAATGTCCACTTTAATTAAGCTCAGCCACACTTTATGGAGACAAAATGTCCCTGGGGATATGCACACCAAATGTCACCCTTCCTCACCTACTATCTATAAAATGTAGAATCCACTCTGCAGCAGTCCTCTGCCAGCTTCTAGTACAACACACTGGGAGAGGGTCCTTTTTGTCTTGTAACTCTCGGCTTTTCAGGCCATTATTTGGATCAGGTGGGGAGGGAGGGAGGGATGCTGCAGCAGACATCAGCATCTTTTGCACTTGACAGAGTGAGACAAATCCATTCCCTTGCAAGCTGCTGGTGTCTGTGGTGCAAGAGAGGTTTGCAAGACGTTTCTATTGAGAGTGACAGAACTCAGCTGCCATGTTAGTGTTTCAAGACCACACAAGTATCTTTATGTGGCAATAAAAAAAGCAGTGAGGGAAGGTTGTTAAACTGTGAGGTGATATTTGGGCAGAGAAAATTGCAGCTCAGATGAGTTAACACCCACACGGTTGTTGTTTTGCCTGCGTGGGGACACGCAGACATCTGCAGCTATAAACATGCTTTAAGTGTAAAAAAGTAGCACTAATGGTCGAGCTTTTCCCTTCTGCTGCTGTTGCAGAAATGGCCCAGCCTGAGGCTCCTTGCAATCTTTCCATCAAATTTGATAGGCAGGAGGTCTACCTCTGTCTGTTAACATGAAGTCCACAAATGCTGTTGGAACTTGCACCTCTAAGTGGCAACCTCTTGACTGAGAGACAAATCCTTAAACCAGGGTGTGCCCAAGGAGTGTGTGTGCATTTGTGTCTGCATACATGCAGGATTTATGGCCAGTCTGGGATTGGATAGGGGGACACAATAGAATATGCATCTGAAGAGTCTGTTGCCTCTCAGTTGGAAGTTACTGTCCATTGAGTGAGGGCTTCTAATTCACTGTGTTTGACTGCATCATGTGCAGAACTATAATAAAAACAACTCAGTCTGTTTAGGAACACAGTTTGCACTGAGAGATGGACTAACTGGTACTCTTAATGACAGCCTCAGAGCTGGTTGTTTAACTCTACAGATAAACATGAATGAATTGCAAGTTATCCAGATTGGTGTGTTGTAGAATTTGTGTACAGTTCTTTTTCTAGCAAAGCCTGTTTCACTAACAGCCCAGGAAGTGCAGTACGACAAGGGACTTTAGGCCTGCAAAATCTTTATTGCTTACTTGACTTTAATTACACTCAACTTGAGTGCAAGTTCAACATTGTTTTTTTAGGCAGTTGAAAAGTAAGCTTAAAGTCTCTATGGCTTCTTCATCTTTTCCAAAACAAGTTCGGATGTTGTAACCTCCACCATTTTCCTCAACACAAACACTGAGTAGGGAACTATCCTTAGCTTAATCTTGTATGTGTGGGAAAGTATCAATTTTAAAAGCTCCAGCTTCACCTTTTAGTGCACTGTGCTGAAGTTTTCCACTGACTTTACAGAACTGTCTAACCACCTGGTATGTCTGGGTCAAGCAATGCATAAGACTGATACAGGTTGCTAAAGTGTGCTGTGATGATGTTCATATTGCTATTCAGAAAAAAGATATTGCCAATATTTACGGGTCCTTCCCCACCCAGGGAAACTAAAAAGAAATTTAATGAACCACAGGCTGGAAACCTTTGTATACAGAAAATACTAAGACTACATTGTTATTGGAAACAACTTCTTTCACTCTTTATTAGTTTCTGATAGGAGGAAAAAAATGTGACATTTGTCAGGGGAAGTGAAAGCTTTCCTTTCAAACTTGGCAATAAAGTTTCCTCTTGGGGCCACACTTTTGGGGCACCTGCATGTTTCAGAGCACATTTTTACTGGACAATTACAAGTCCTGTAAAAACAATGGGTTGTAAGGGAAATAAAGCCGACGTTTGACTGTTCTGGTTCAAATGGTGTCTGCACTTGAGGGGGGATGAAGTGTGAAAATTGATGAGAAGGATTAATGGCTTAAAAGAAATGCAGAGAGAGGAGGGATGAAGAGGAATTGCTGCACTCTGTTATTTCTCTGTAGTGAAAGTCTGTCCCAGGGTGAGTTTGTTTAAGTGATCGCACCCAGCTGCCTTCCCTGCATAGCTCTGGGATTGAAAGTTTCCGGTGCTCCTCTGCTGTCTCCTGGGAACCACTGACAGAGGAGTTGTTGGCATTGCTGTCCCCATTGTGTGCTGCACAGATGACTTCGTGAGAAAGGACTGGGGTTTAATAAACTTGTATGGCCTTGGTGATTTTAGGGAGCTGAACCGGAATCGCATCCGCCTGATTGAAGGCCTGACGTTCCAGGGACTGGACAGCTTGGAAGTCCTGAAGCTCCAGCGCAACAACATCAGCAAATTGACTGATGGGGCTTTTTGGGGTCTAGCCAAAATGCAAGTTCTGTAAGTTGGAGAAATGGGCTCTTTTCCCTTAAACAGCCTCAGCTTCAGCTGCTGTCACATCCTTCTCTGCATTTTAGCAGAGACTTGTGGGCACCTGTGCCACTTCCTGTGCTTCTTTCTTTGTCCTGCATGTTCAGAGCTGCTGCAACAGCTACTGTTTAGGTGACCCACAGTTTACAAAAGCTCACTGCTTCACCAGGTGTTCAGTAAAAAAAGCATTGTTTTTTAAGCCATGACACTTATTCCTTTGAAAGTCTGACAATTTGAACAATCAGCAGTGATCTCAATTGGTCTTTAAATATCTGGCTTTGCAAATTTGTTTTGACTGATACATGGAAACTCTGTGTTGCAGACATGATTATTCTACCTCTTGGGATACCTAGAAACCAAGCTGGCCATTCTTGGTGGTGTTTTCTTTCCATACCAGAGAATATTGATTAGTCATTGCAGAGAAATACCTGAAGCTTCCAACACGCTTGGCTTCCAGGTGTGTTTATGAGGTCCCAGGTGATGAAGGCAGCAGGTTTCTGGGTGCTGCTGTCACACAACTGAGACTCTGCAAATACAAACTTCAATGGGATGCTTTAAGCCCAGTTTATTTGCAGTGGAGCTTCTCTCTGCAGTCACATCTCCTGGGCATTTCCTTTGTGTTGTCCTTGAACTTCTATCCTTTGTTTGACAAGAAATGCCCACATCTGGCATATGTCCATGGGTGTAGGAAGGTGTGTAGAAACGGCTAAAATCCCAGTTCTTTTTGGAAATTCTTTCAGCATTTGACCAGTGCTGCTTATCTGTCTATTCCTTCTGATTTTTCTCCACAGCCACCTGGAATATAACAGCCTGACAGAAGTGAACAGTGGCTCTCTCTATGGCCTCTCCTCTCTGCACCAGCTTCACCTCAGCAACAACTCCATATCCCGCATCAACCCTGATGGCTGGAGCTTCTGCCAGAAGCTGCATGAGCTGTAAGTTGGTTTCTGTTGTGTTGTGTGATGTTGGCAGGAGAGATGGGAGTAAGGCATTTTCTCAAGGCTGACAGCTCCCACTATATCAACCTGTAGAAATGCAGGAACTGCAGGTTCCTAAGTGTTGCCCTTGTTATTTATGATGTTACGACCCTTAGAGCACCTGGTTAAAATACATTTGTACCAGAAACAAAGGCTAGAACCCACTAAAAGTGCACAGTGCCAAAAGACCTGGAGAGTTTGTGAGCTGTGGCTTGCCAGCGTTTTTAGCTAGCGAGTTACAAAACTTGTAACTTGCCATATAATAACTGTACAGCCTGAAGGAAGCTTTGCTTTATCTTCTGTGTTTACAAAGAACAATCATGCTTTCAACCAGCAAAGATTTGGCCCTTTAAAGGCAGTTCTCTTTGTTTCTCCTGTTTACACTTTATCCTTTCTGTAGGGTTCGGTTGTTGAAAAGTAAATACATTGGCTTTGCTCTCCTGAGGTTTCCAGCTGTGAATACAGCCTGATAAATGAAGGAAAGCCTTGTTGCTAAGGGCAGCCCCACAAGGGTGTCTTTTGGGTCTGTGGCACTGCTTAATGCCTCTTTGAAGATACAGACATGGGTGCTTGCAATATTTACAGAAGTTGCTGTCATCCCCTCAGTGGGACTGCAGAAAGATTCACTTTTTTCTTTGGAGAGTTTGACACGTGGTCAGTGGAACTGGAATTCATTCTGCTTGGTGCAGGGAAATGTTAGACATTGTTAGGGATTCTCCTATCCACCAAAAAGCAGTATGGTAAAGCAGCTTCCTGCTGCCAGAGGCCTCGCTCTGCTCTCACACTAGAGGCTGGTATCTGCCCACTCAGCTGTGAGTCCCGAAACTTTTGGGCTGTGGATTCAGAGATAGGTGGACATGACACATGTAATTTCTTTAGGTTTAGCATTAACATGCTAGTCCTGTGATCTTCTGTTGAACCCAATTATTCGTTCAGACGTGGGTTATTTTTTGGGGGCACAAGGAATTACTTTATTTTTGGTTTTAGTGAAATACGTGCATGGTTGTTTAATTACCTAATTTTTCAAATTGCTGCAGAATTGCCCATGCCTGGCACAGTTCTGTGGTCAGCTGCAGTTCCTTCGCATGTAGATCCTCACATGATGCTTTGCTAGACTAAGGCAGTGTTAATGGAGAGATCTTCAAGGCAACAGATCAGAACTGGAACTGTGCTCTGTGGTCTGTTAAAATCTGAAGCATCAAAAAAAGGGGAACCTCCCTTGCCAAGGCACTTGCAGTTGAATCCTTGGAACAGTCAAATGCAGATCGCTGCACTGCACAGCTCTGAGAGCTTTCTGCTCCCAGGACCAAATACCTGGTGCCTGTGCTGAGCTTTATTTCAGCCTGGGTTAGATGGGATGGGTAAGGCCCATCTGCACCTTGCAGGGCTGATGTCAGAACTCTTTTAGGGGGAGCTAAGCTTGTCATCTCTACCTGACTTGTAGTAGTCATACCTGACTACTGTCTTGCAAACCCTCAGGGTTTAGATTGGAAGGTGCATGTCATGCTGAGCCCTATTTCTCAGGTATGGATTGGGATCTCACCCAACATGCAGTTCTAACAGCGAGCTGTCCTGTCTTAGAAGCAGTAATTGCAGAAACTTGGGTGCAGGCCTCACTCTGCCTGGTGCAGGATGGGGTAGATTTGGAAAATGCCCGGTGGTGTGAGGTGGTGTGAGCCACTGGGGTGTGCCTGATCTGCCAGGCAGGATTGTGCTGCAGTTTGAGGCCAGGGACACAGTCACAGAGATGAGAAAGGCAATTGTGTGGGTGTTAGCACATCCCTGCAAAGTACTACAAGCTCTTGCAGGTGTTGCCTTTAGGGTAAGGCTGCTGCAGGGAGCCATCAGATCTCCAAACTGAAACTCCCACAGCCAGAGAGTACCTGTAGGAGAGGTCTGTGCTGAAATTCAAGGGCAACGAAAGGAAGCCACAGATACATCTAGACTGACTCGTGCACTTTGTTAGTTGTGTATGTTTCATTCCTCATTGAAAGATCCTTGCTCATCTCCACTGTTGCTAAATCTACTGGGTTTCAGTTACCAGAAAACACTGTGGTTGTACAGGGAATGAATTTCAAAGTCTTCTAAGGAGGGAGTTGGTCATCTGAAGGAGGAGTTGTCTCTCATTCAGTTGCTGGGACAAAATGTGACCCCAAGGCTCTGGTCTGATGTAAAAGCTGACAAGGAAAGAAAGCTCTTGCCTTGTTATGAGCATGAGAAAGGGCTGATTGTATTCACCAGTCAGGTGCTAGAGCATCAGCATCATGGAAAAAACCACAGTGGGAGCACAGGATTTCATCAGAGGTAAATGGTGGGTTGGCTGCTGGGTCTCTCCCTTTTTACCTGTAGCTTGGTCAGTGGGAATGAAGTATGTTAGATGTACCTGGTCCGGAACAGGCTGGCTGCAGCAGCCCCAGCTGCACAACAGGGTTCTGGTTAACCCCTTTCTGTACCAATTTTGGCATGGTGCTCAGGAGCTGCTCTCCCACGTCTCGCCAAAAGGGCTGTGTAGACAAACATTGCCATTTATTCATTCCAGTGACTTCTCACTGGTAGAGAGATGCCAAGGTCAGGGAAGTGATCTGCTGGCCTCTCTCAACCAGATAATCCACACTGCTGAGGGGGGAAACCTGATGTTTTGCAAATTGGCCTGTCCTGTGGCAGGAAGCAGAGCCCTGGCATGTTGAAGAAGCCACTGCCAGGTGCAATAGCTCCTGGAACCTTCCATGTGGTGACACCATTGAGAGAGTCTCCAAGTCCTGCTGCTGTCTGTCCATCTTGGGGTGACATCAAAACAAACAGAGGGAACATGCCTTCACCAGTTGTGGCAGAAACTCTTATGTGTAGAATCAAAAGGAACTATTTATTTTCTCAGTCAGGTTTAGGATTACTTTTGAACAATTTTTTTTTTTAAAGCCAAATTCTTTAATCGCAGGTGAAGACATAATTTTGACCAGATGCCAATTCTTCATAACTAACACTCTAGCTTCTTTAGGAATGAAAGTATGTTGTCCCATACCTTCAAACTCATTAATCTTTGCTGAATTTTCTCCAGAGCTTGCCCTCTGCCCACTCGCACAGCTAAAAGATAGACAGCACGTTTGCCAAGTAAATGACACTCTCAGTGCTTTGGAGTATGTCTGTTTTGACTTTGCAGTGAGTTTCATGCAAGCCCTAGACACATTTTTAAGCAGACTCATTAACAGGCAGTACTAGAAGAGGAATTTGGAGGTTTGAAACTCAGTGAAATTTTTTTTCTCGTTGTCTGTACAGTGAAGGATTTCACTGCTTGTTCAAAGCTGCCTAACTGCATTTTTTCAAAAGTTGAGCAGCCCAAACCCTCACATCTTTTGAAGTGAGTTGTACTCCCCGGTCACTAAGAAGGTTGTTTGGAAAATCTGGTGCCTGCTGCTACTCTGAGAGGTCCCTCATTCGAAAATCCAAGCTGGCCTTCCAGAGCAGGGCTTTATTCTGGATAGAAGGTGGTTGCACAGTGTGTGAGGTGGCTGCAGTGGCTTGTAGCTTCCCAAGGCCTGCCCTCAGTGTCACATCTCTGAAGCCTCAGCCTTTCTTGCTGGGAGAGAAAAGCAGCTTGCCTTCCTGCCAGCTTCCAAACTGCAACAGGAGTAGTGCTTAAAAAGACTCTCCCACACCAGAGATAATACAGGCAAGGGGAAGAGATAGATGGTAAACTAGGAAAAAAAACAACCCTCCAATAGTGTCTTGTACGTGGAGAGGATTTAAGGCAAACTATGCTCCTTGACAAAAGAGAGTGGGAGGAAGGAAAGGTGGCTGGTTTACAACAGACACCTCCTTTCTGCGCGTGAAAGGAAGCATTCAATTGCCTTGTGGTGAAATGCTTTTGGCTCTGGACTGGGGTGGAGTGGAGGCACCCACACCCAGAGCCTGGGGCTCGCTGTGCACAAGTGCAGAATGATAAGACACCTCCTGAGTGCAGAACTCTGGACCCTGCCAAGAGCGTGTGTGAACTCCAAAATCCGTCTGTGTGACATCACTCTGCACCTCGCAGGGCGTGGGGAACAGGGCCTGCTTCTCCCTGTAAGCCTCAGAGGGAGTCCAAATGGGACCCACTCAGAGGGAGTGGGGATTGAACACAGCCATCTGAGTGTTGCCTGTACATGTGGGGACAGAGGGGTGGTGCTCCCAGACCTTCACCCAGCTGCATGGGAACAGGAGAAGCTCGTCGCTGCCGTAGCTGGCAGCGTGTGTGTGTTGGGTTGTTGCCCTCGGTCACTTCTGGGGCAGCCTCCCTCTGCAGCCTGCGCGGAAAATTCTCCATAGCTGGGTACCAGCTGCCTCCTGCTCCCTTAGTGTCATCCAGGCTTCCCCATGGGTGTCTTGTGGCAATACTTGCAGGCTGCAGTCTTACTTCCTCATCCAGCTGTTATGCACCCAGTACCTCACCTCGTGTAAGGCGGTTGTGGGAGGCAGGCACTGGCTGGCACAGAGGAGTTTGGAAAATACCAGATGGATTGACAAGGGCTGCTGTTACATTTTTTTCCTCAGGATACTCTCCTACAACAACCTAACAAGGCTGGATGAGGGAAGCCTGGCAGACCTCGGGGGACTGCACGTGCTACGGCTGAGCCACAATTCCATCAATCATATTGCAGAAGGTGCTTTCAGAGGACTCAAAAACCTACGTGTCCTGTAAGTTGCTCTCAGCTTTTGTCAGACCACACCCACGTTCCCTCCACAGCTCGTGTTCTGCTGGATGGTTCTGCTTTGCAGGTGCCATGGGTACCCATGTCCGGCAGTTTCAGGTTTCTGAAACCACCTCAGCTGACCAAAAATCCCTGAGGTCTCATTCCTGCAGCTAATAGCAGTATTTCTCTTGCTATCATATTGACTTTAATTGAAATTCTTAGAAAAGATTAGTTTCTTTTGGGTCATTCTGCACTCAGAAGGAGCAGGGAATGATTCCTTCCACTGACAACACTGGAAATGTGAATATCCTCTCAAATGTGCTATTGAGCACTTCTGTGTTGTTACTTTTTTAAAAAACCTGACAATTAAATATAAAATTATGGGCTAAGATGGTGTTAAGAAAAAAACAATGGCAAAACAAAGAAATGTAGAGGTTGGGCTTGGGGTCTGACTATACCAGAAGTGTAACAACACATGAAGCTTCACCCAGTCTTCAGTTCAGTCATAGAAATAAGAAGCTTTTGCAGGTACCATGCAAGTAATCAGATGTCTTTAATGCAATTGGGCTCATGAAATGTTCTATGCTCTGATTTTCATGGTAAAATGAAAAACCTGAAAAAACCAAAAAGTCGCCAAGGGCAAAGTTTCATGTGCCCTAATACTGAACTGCAAAATGATCCATCCAGTGCTGGCTGTGGCCATTTACCAGAGACTTTTATTTTAAAACCACTCACACATTATAATACCTGGAAATGTGACACTGGAAATGAGCTTGCTAATCCAAATACCAACTTGTAAGGTTTCAGGAGTAGTAGAGCCCATTAGACAGATCAGTGTGACCTCCTGTGGGATGCAGCTGTAGCATTGTGCCATTATGCACTGCTAACCCAAAAGCTGTGTTAGATTGAAGTGCATCTGGGCTTGTCTCATGAACACCAGAAGATGGGGAATCCAGTTCCATTCCTGCAGCTGTGTTGCCTCTGTCTCCTTACTGGAACCTGCAGGGCTGCTGGCTGCTCTCCTCCTCTCTCTGGGAGCTGCAGGCTCAGCACCTTCATCTGGCACACCACGAAGTTCTCACAGTCCTTGTGACAGCACCAGGCACGTTCCCAGGCTGGTTGGGTTCAGCAAACTGATTTAATTCTTCCTCCAAAAGAAAAAAACACACTTTGATACTTTTACTCCTCTTCAGGAGCCCATTGTGGCCTGAGTCATTAAAAGGAAATGGGAACAGAAAGATCTGCCCTCTTTACAGTACTTTCTGCATCTTACTCTTTTCTTTATTGAAGTTCATAGTGAAGGAAGTGACTGGAAAGTGAGTTTGGGTTTTGTTTGCTTTTTTTAAACTTAAGCCAAAGCCTTTCAGCCACTGGGCATTCAGAAAGGGACCTCTCTGAGGCAGCTGTCAAGACCGGAACTAAAGGTTTCCAAAGAAAAATGGAGGGGAAGGGGAGCTGGTCGTTCTCTTTGCTCTGCAGTGAATGTGGAGCCTCTTTTATGTCCAGGGCAGAGGGGGGAGGCGGAGAGGGAGTGTGTGAGTGAGCTCTAATTTAATAAAGAGAAAGGCCTATTGGGTCCTGCACCTGGTGAAAAAGAGCCGAGCATGCTTTAATTATGGGCTATTGTTGGGGAGCCTTTGGTGGGTGTGAAACTGCTGAAATGTGGAGCTATTCAAATAGAGGTCAGGCCCAGAGACCTCTGAGCACAATGATTAACAAGGCTTCGAGCATTCAAGCTCAGCCAGCCAGAAAGAATAGGAAATTGGCAACAGGGGCTGAGAGAGGAGTTGGAATACAAAGAGAGCTGGGCTAAAATACCCCACTCTTTTTTTCTCCCTCTGTCTATTTTCACTCATTTGTTAAAAAGGTTTTTATTCCTCCTTTCTAACACTAAACCTTTGAGTTGCCCCTGGATGAACAAGCAATACCATTTTCTTCCCCTTTTTCAAGAAAACACAATGTGTGGCAGTTAATTAATAGAAGTGTGTGTCAGAGCTCCTACAGGTTGTTCCCACTTGTCTGTCTCTGCCATGGGAAAGGGTTTGCCGCTCCAAAGACCAGCGGCCCGTGGTGAAACTGAAGAGGAGAAATGTCTGAGAAGGGATTTTCCCTTAAAAAACAAACAGAACAACGGACATTGGCTTGGCAACTATTGGGAAAATGCAAAAACTGATCTCCAGGAGGATGTATTTGCTCCTGTCCCATTCGGATAGTGCTGGAAATGCCAGCACATCAAAGCATGTCTCCTGGACTCGTCTCTTTGGCTACCACAGCATTATGTGCACCCACACCCCACAGGGATGTTGAGTTTTTGTCCATCCCTTTGGCACAGAGCAACCCACAGATCACCATGACATCCACAGTGATGCTGGCTAAGGCCAGGGCTCTCCAGAGACATGAGATTCAGGTCTCAGGCTGAAGCCAGCTGAGAAACAGGAATTGTGCCTTCTGGCCATCTCCCTTCACATCTTTAGTTCACCCTAAAGTAGCAACAGGAGCAAATACTGCAGCCAGCTGAGGGAAAACCATTCCCATATTGAAACTGGGGCTTTCTTTTCAATTTCTTTTTTTGTGAGTTACTGTGTATTTGTGCTGCACAGCCCAGAAGTCACACTGTGATGCCTGTGGCTGGAGTGTTGCAAAATGCAGGCGGACTTGTTTTTCTTTTTTTGGTCTTAATATTTTTTTATCTGGAAACATTCTGATAATAATCTTCAAAAGGTGCGAAAGGAGTACCTGAGGGCTCAGGGGTTATCTGGATGGTGAAGTTTGCTTTGGTGTTGGGTTTTGCCAGGTTTTAAATCAGAGTGATGTAACAAAACCAACAAAGCCTATTTAGTTTTTCTTTCTTGTTACTTAACATTGGAAATGATGAATTTCTGTCTGTGTTGGTGGGTATTCATTGCTAGCTGGAATTAAAAGCTGGGAGGGAAGGATTTTTAAACAGGCTGTTTAAACAGCTTTTGTGGATCTCTGTGTTTGTTCTGTGTGCTTGTTTTTCTTCAGACCTCTTTGACTCTTGTAATTGATGGTCACTTTGAAGGCCAAAAGAAGCTAACTCTGAAAAAGGAATTCTCTTGGTTTTTTTTAAATGGTTGCACAGAGTTAGGCTGGTGTAGTGATGCTGGCGCTTTCCTTTGTTGAGTTTTCAAGTTCATTTCCAGAAAAAATGCAGCTTTGTAGAAAATACACCAAATCATCTTCCTAGGATTCAGCTATAGACAAATACATGTATACACTGGAATACCCAATGTGATCTTATTTCATGGTAATAGCATTTAAGGACAGCTGTTTCTTTCAGTTGAATTTTGGCAGTTTATTTTCATTTTTCTCCTTCTGTTTGGATGCACAGAACTAGAGAAGGACAGAAACCTACTGGGTAAAAAGTAGCTGTCTCAAGAGGGTTTCAGCTAGGAACAAGCCAGGGCTCTTTCTGGATTGCACCATCCCACCATGTGTCAGTGCAGGAGAAGTGATTAGTGCTGCTTTGCTGTAGGACTCTGCATCTTCTGCTAACTGTCAGGAAAAAGCTCTCATGTGGCACTCTCCAACTTCCTCCACTTGTTTGTAACAGTGACATTGGGACTAAGGCGCTGATGCCGAGCTCTCTCTTGTCCTCTCCCCAGGGAACTGGACCACAACGACATCTCGGGCACAATAGAAGATACCAATGGAGCCTTTACAGGCCTGGAAAACCTAAGCAAGCTGTGAGTATCCCTGGGCTTGAGTTCTGCAAGCCAGTTTTGTTGTGTGCCTATGTGGGGTTGGGTCTGTCCCGTTTTATGCAGCCTCCCTCATCTTGGAACAAGACAAAAATCAACAGAAAATCTGAGATGTAGTAGTTTTGCAGGCTCACTGCAAGAGTGCAAATGTGGTTTTCAAGCACTGATGTTTCTAAGCAGGTAAAGGCAATTATTTCCTTTCAAAATGGTGAACAGATGGTGCCACATACTCCAGTTCAGACACACAGGAGAGAGAAATTCAAGCTGTTTTCACGTATAAAATTCAGCACAACCATTCCTCACTTCTAAAAGCAAACAAGCAACAAAAACGACCCCTTGCAATCTTCAGTGAGGCACTGATTGATGCAGCAAATAACAATAAACAGAAGAGAAAAAATCGCCCCACTTCCTGTTACAACAGAGGATTGAAACAGGATTCGTTTCTGTGGGATACTCTGTCTGAGAGTGAGCTTTTGGGCTCAGTTCCATGTGCAGTGACAATAAAAGGCACCATGGGGCACAGGCTCTTAAAGAGATAAAAAGAAACCCAAGGCAAGCATGCGCCTTGCAAATGTTTATGGCTTGCTTGGCCTTCGCAAGGATTTTCACATTGCTCTGTACAAGTCCCTATTCCATTTTAAATGGGTGATATAAATCAGCCCTGTCAGAGGAGTATCTGATGGCTTGTGACAAATCAAGAGTCTCTAATCATTACCTCTTGCCTTTGTTGAAGTTCTCAGCACCCCCCATGCTGCTGTCTCTGATGCTGCGATGGCACAGCCAGAGGTGCAGTAAAAGTACCTCGATGGATAGCAGATGGCTGGAATGAATCCTGGCAGGCGGGATATTGTCACGCTCTCATTAGAGACTCCTCGGGGAGTGGGATGAGCCATGGCAGGATTTGTGGGGATGTAGTGCTTAAAGAAGAAAAATTTGAAATCACAGACAGAGATGGCATTTGATCGTTGCTGAGGGGAGTCACTGGGTCCACGCAGAGGGGAACCAAGCTGTAGCTGCAAGTAAAGTAGGGCAGAAGGCAGAGAAGGATTTAAGGATGCAGGGAGCCAGGCGGGGAAGCAGAAGTAGTGTGGGGGTGAGAGAGAAGTCAGTAAGAATTGCTGTGCATGCAGAGTCAGGGAATCTTCCCACGACTGCCAGAAAAAAGGCAGAGGAGCAGATGTGGTGGGTAGAAGAGTCCTTGGCTGCCTGACTGAAGTGTTTGGTTTGTCTGAAGAACCCAGTGAAACCATGTGAGCAGCTGGAAGGGTGATGGGAGCAGAGACTTTATCCAGTGGGATTTGCAGGCTGTAGGAATTATGAGTCTGTAGTGCTGCTTTGACAAGGGAGAGAAGGTGGTGGAAAGGAGCAGAGAGAGCTGTCCTGGTGGGACAACCCTGCTGGTGGCACATCCCTCCAACAGGGCCACTGGCATGGGAGCAAAAGTAGTGGTCCCAAGTGATTAGGATATGTTTGAAATGCTGGGTGCAGATAATAGGAGAATGGTGAAAAATCCAGAGGAGACAGCATCGAAGGAAAGAGTTCAGCAAAAGGATTGACTCGGAAAGCAGGAGCAGTGAGCTCTGATGAGCTGTGGGGGTCAGGCAGAGGCCAGGAGGAACAGCAAGGAGCAGGAGGAGGAAGGAAAGGGGTAGGGGCAGCCTGTGCTCCTGTGCTGGGAGCTCTGGGCAGAACAGCTATTGCTCTCCCCTGGGAAATGCCGTGGCCTGATGTGAAGTTTATCACCCAGCACAAGGAACACCTCCAAAAGATGGCTGGTTTGGGCTGCCAGTAGCCAAGGATGCACTAAAGGCTTGTGCAGGTCTAAGGAACTTTGGTTTATATATTTCTTTCCTTTGTTGACTGATGTCTGTCATCGCACAGACGAGGCCAGCTTGGGCCAGCTCTGAGTCTGGCTGAGGTACATACGCAGGGAAGGTTTGTGCAGGGATTGCAGCACATTTCATAGCCTGGAAGAGCGTGTGGATCAGGTTGGTTTGGGGCAGACAGGAGTGGTTTGATTACTTAACAGAGTGAACTGCTGTGGGACAGACAGCTTGCTGGGATCGTTCACTGTCAGCCAGAGTGTAAGGCTAAAAAATGCTCAGAACATGAAATTATTTTATCATTATTTCTTGAGACGTTTTGAGGATACTTGTGACTGGTCAGTTTTAAAGGGATCTCCTCAGAACTGTTTTAGCTTATCAGCACATAAATCCCAAACTGGTGATTTCTAAGGCTGAAGTGAGTATCAGGACTTTTTTGTAAATAAAAGATCAGCCCTTACAGCAAACATTTCACTGTGTGATTTAGGGCCTGTGTTTAAACCATCAACCGCTTTAAATGCATTAGCATACAAAAAATAAATGGGCACTTCAGAGGAGACCCTCTGATGAATTAATAATCACCTCAGCTCTGTAGAGATTGCCTTAAAAGCCGTTCCCCTTTGATCTGGCACAGATTAGCCTCTGAAAGGATTTAGCACAGAGAGGGTTGTTCACTGACATGAAGGTGTTAAATAGAGATGGAGAGGCCAGTCACTTTAGCCTTCTCTGAATTATATATGAAGCTCTCTAGGATGGAGAGCACAGGCCTAAATTAAAATGTTGCTTGAAGAAAGAGGGAGTCAAGAAGCACTGAAGCATAAAAAGCACCGGTGGAATTGCTGTGGAACAAGGAGGTTCCTAATTATTCAAGCTGCTAAATGTAACTGGCTTTTTGATGGCTCACTCAGTGAGACCTTCCTGCAGGTGCAAAACTGGCTGGAGGAGAAAACGCTGCAATGAATTGTGTGCCTGGCATGTAATTACACTGGTGCAGTCTCCAGGAAAGCTTGTGCCTGGCTCTGCCCCGTGAAGGAGGTTTTGGACAGCAGTGGGATGGGTAATTGTGGCTGGGTTCTGCTGCCTTCACATTCCAGCCTTCCACAGCCCTTTGATGGTGGCTGCTGGGTTCAAACTCTCAGATTTGTGGGGGCACTTAATTGAAATTAGTTGCAAGGAGTAATGAGTTCGCTGAGGCCTGACTTACGTGTGTTAGGTATTTCTCATGTCCAGCCATCAAGTCGTGTGCACCTCCACCAGTGGTGTAGTTGTGTATTCCCATCCCCAGATGTACTGCTTATCTCTGCACAGATAACTAAATAGATACCAGCAGTATCTCCAATTTTCAAAGTCCGAAATCCACTGAGCAATAACAGAAATCTGCAACTATCAAACCCAAGCTCAGCATATTTTTTTCAACAGCAGTTGCCCATCTAATTTCCATTAGAATCATTAAGGTTGGCAGAGATCTTTAGGATCATCAATTCCAACCATTAACCTAGCACCATCACCGTGTTCATCATTAAGCCATGTCCTGAAGTGCCACGTCCACATGTTTTTTGAACACTTCCAGGGATGGTGACTCTGCCACTTCCCTGGGAAGTCTGTTCAATGCTTACAACCCTTTCTCTGAAGAAATTTTTCGTAAAATCTAATCTAAACCTCCTCTGGCACAACTTGAGGCCACTTCCTTTAGTTCTTATTTTATCCTTACCTCGTCCTTATAACACCCTTATTTAGGGATGTGGCTCCAGAAATCAGTGTGTCTGGATGCAGCCATTTGACCAGAGTTTACATATAGTAAATTATTTACTGTATTAATCATTCTAATGGATTTTTCAAAGCCTTCATTAATGCAACATCCCTTTTATCAAATGATGGCACACATGATTGCACACATCCTTGGGTGCTGGGGGTATTTGAAACTGGGCTTTCTGGGAGCCAATATATAACCAAATTATCCTGACTTTTGAAAAGTGCTTTGTGGAAAACCTTGACAAGTTCTTGGAAATGTAGTTGCTCATGGAATGGCTGCACATGTTCCATCTTGTACCCCTCTCCTTTCCCTGGACAGTAAGCAAGCAGTGGGACCATCATAGTGGTTAAGTCTTTTTAGGGTGCAGACACAGGTCGCGCCCTATATTGAAGTACAACTCTTGAAGGAAAACTCAGAATCAAATGCAGCACCAGATGTGCCTTTTTTTTCACCTGAGGTGTGGGTGATGACTTGCACTGGACACTGTGTGGTGATAACAGATGCACCTGGAGGATAAACCTTAGAGGGAGCCTGGGGAAGGAAAGCAGTTCCTAATTAATAACACTGGTTGGTGTTTTATTAAAACAGGTGAGGAGACAATCCATTTGGCATGAACCCTGCCCCTGGCCATTAGGACCGGTCAATATTTATGGAGAACCGTACTTTGGAGATGGCAGCTGGGCTGGGGCTTCTCCAGCTGGCTGTTTTGTGGTGATAGTCCCCCTCATGCCACTGCTGATTCGGAGGAATGCTCTCTGGTCACAGATGCAAGCAAGCCCACTCCTCAGCTCTGGATGTTACCTGTTCTGCCTTCTGCTCCTTGAAATTATCCCTTGGCTATGATCTGTTGCATGATGTTACTTTGCTGTTGTATTTACAAGGAAGGAATGAGCAGTGCCTCCAGTCAGCTGCTGTGTAAATGTGCAGCCCAGGGGCAGCCCTCAGCTCTGTGTGCTGATGGCTGCTCAGGCCAAGCACCAGTGAATAAATGACCACTCTTTTTTCTGTCTGGGAAGAAGTCAGAAATGGAAAGTGTTGTGGGGAGAGACCACTATCTTGTTAAACTGTCACTGCACTTAATCCTGTCCACAGCCAGCCTGCGAAGAACAGAAGGGACCTTCTGTTACTCAGCAAGCTGGTTCCCAAGCACAGGAGCAAACCTGCCTTTTTACATGATATGGCACATTCCCTTTTGCGCTGTCATCACTATTAAATTCAAATACAGATAAAAGGATTTAATTTCAGGAGCAGGAAAGCGAGTGTGCTTCAGCCCTCTTAATCTCTGTGCAGTTCAGATTTCCTGGGACTTACACTGAGTGTATATATCAGATAAAGCCACACTAATTGCGTTCCTTCTTTTTTTTTTGCCCCCCTCTCCCCATTTTCTTTCTGTTTATCTGGCACTGGATGTTTGGAAACTGCAGAACTCTGTTTGGAAACAAGATCAAGTCAGTGGCCAAGAAAGCGTTCTCAGGGTTGGAGGCCCTGGAGCACCTGTGAGTAACCCACCATGCCGCAGAGTTTGGGAAGGGGGGTCTGCCAAAAGTAGCTGCTTGAGAAATCTGCTAGCAATTTAATAGTGTCTTTGTAAACTGAGAAGCCAGTCCATTTGTGGGGGCCACCTGCTTCCTTCTCGTTATAAGTCCGCCTCAACTTTGGCCTTTTTTTGTGCCAGGAACAAACTTATAGAACATATGGCAAATTTGCATGCTCTTAGTTTTTGAGAGTATCACCTTGACTTGCACATTACTGCTTTGCAGGCTGTTAGCAATGAAAATAGGCTGGTTCAGACATAGCACTCTCTCCTCCTTTGCCCCAACTTCCTCCTAAACCAGGCTCTGGCAGTGACATGTGTTACAGACGACTGGTTTTGATGCAGGCACTGAACATCCCCGTTCAGCACAACCCCCTTAGAGACATTTGCAAAAAGTAAATTTTGGCTGCCTCTGTGTAATTTTTTTCTGTGTCCCAAGGCTGATGACTCCAGCAGTGATTCATGAATAACCTCCTTTCTTGGATTAAGACAAGTTAAAGTATATGTGACTGTGCTCTGCATGTTTTATTGGCTGTTGATTGTATGAAATGTTATGGCCATCGAGAGCACACTGAAAGATCTGGGCTGCCTGACTGGGGGTACGTTCTCACATAAAGGTGCCCTTAATGCTCTACTGAGATTGTCCTCTTTAAGTAGTGCTTGTCTGCCCTACATGTCACTTAGTGAACTTCAGCCCTAAATCTGACACTGTGCTTTTTCAGAGAACAAATGGTCTTTTTAATTAGCAATAGTTGTGAGGGAAGCTTTTAAGAACTCCTTCCTTTGGAAATACTGGGATGTTTTTTTAAAGCCAACAGTATCCTCTCCAAGTCACTTTCAAATAATTCCTCAGATGCTGCGTAGTGCAAGTATTTGCTTTCTTTTATGTTGCTGAAGGTCTAGCCTGGGGTACCACATTCCTGACTATCTTTGGTTATCGAGGGGGCTGAGGAATTTCTGAGCTATGGATGATGGAGGTAGCTCAGACTGAGAAAGTGTAGTGAGAAGATGGGGTAGGGAATGACTTAGTGATTTAGTTAAGTGTAATTTTTGTTGGCTGGCTATTGTTCAGCAATACTTTAATAATATAAAGGTGTTTTGAGGAACATTTCTATGCACTGTAAGTGCACAAGGCCTTAACAAGGAGCTACCAAATCACCTGCTACTGGAGTCATTGCTTAAATCAATGTGGAGAGGCTCTGTCCCAGCCATAGCGTCCCTTTTGTTCACATTGCCTGTGGTTGTGCCTGCAGGAACCTCGGGGACAACGCCATCCGCTCCATCCAAGCCGATGCCTTTGCCAGGATGAAGAGCCTGCGGCAGCTGTAAGTGATTGCCCTGCTCACACCTTTAGGCTGGAGGGATCCTCCTGGCCCTAGACGTGAGCAGCAGCACGGGTGTTACCCATGTTACCACTCATTTATTTGCCCCTCCCCTCCGTCCTCCTCTGTGGGGTTTTTTTACACATGAGGAGCTGTCACAGGAACATCCTGCATGTAATAGTGAGTGAAGTTAGATCATCGGAATAGGATCTTCCAGCAGGTTTGTGCCTGTGCAATTACTCATCTCCATTCAGGGAGTCCAGCCCTGGTCCTGTTAGCCAGCTCTCCTGCTCACGCCCCCATGGATTTAATTCCCAGTGGCCCATCTGCTCCCTTGCTGTACCTGTGTTTAGGGTTCACACACAGGACTGATACTGCAGCGATAAGCACCATTTGAACTGCATCCACTTGTCATCCAGCCTTCTGGTGTAAAAATATGGATGTGTTATCAGAGCTGCCGCTTGTGCTCCAGGCTGGGGCTCTGCACTGTTATCAGACACTGTTTCCAGTCTTGCCTGGTTTCCTTTTTTCTTCTTCCCCATAAATATTTAATCCACTGTCACTGTGTTGCTATGCCCCGGAGTAGTGCAGTGTCTGTGGAACACAAAATCACTTATTTGGTATTTGGGCAGGTACAGGTTCTTGCTCCTGACATTGGAAATGGGAATCAGATGGTCACTGCTAGTAGTGACACTTGATACCAGTGACTGGGAATGAAGAAAATAAAGACTGTGCCTCTGTTGTGTGATTAAAAACTTTTATCTTCTGCACTGGCTCTTAAAACAAAATTGAGATGAAAGATTGATCTTATTAGGAAGAGATAGTGAGATCCCAGATACTGTGAAGGAATGTTTATAAAATGGAGAAGTTCAGCTAGAGGGCATTTACATGCAGAATGCATTGTGCTGAAGGATTTTGTGACCTGTCCCAACTAGCCAGGAAGTTTTTATGCCATCATGTGTGTTAGAGGCTACACATCTTTCTAGAACAGCAAAGTGGATAGCTTTAAAAAATCAAATCCCTATATTCCTCCCTTTCCAGTCCATTTCTTTCCTTTTCCCCTTTCCTGCTCATTTCAAACTTCAGGATTTCCTGAGGTATTGGGTAGAAAAATAGCAGGAGGTTCACATCTTAAAGTGCAGTGCTGGAGTTGGGATTCTGCTGTGCTCTTGACAGCCTGCTCTTGCATAGCTTCTAGTATTGCAGGACAGGAGCTCTCTCTGGGGCATTTTCCCAGTCTCTGAGGCATCCTCACATTTAATTCCAAGGATCAGATTGAGTTTTGCAAACCAGACCAAAGTCTGAATGCCCTGTTTATGTAAATTTACAGTTCTTCACTGGCCTCAGAGCTATGCCGAGCCATAATTTGGCCCAGAATATTGAAAAAACCCACATTAATCCTGAAGCTCCCTTTTTATTTGCCCCTTTTTCACATCTCTTTTCCTAACAGAAGGTGCTAAGCTAGTGTTGGATCACAGAATTACAGAATCCTGCAATGGTGGGGTTGGAACTCAGGATTTCTCAACATCTCAGGATGCTGAGAAATGTTTTTGTGTTCTGTTTTCCAGACTAGTTACTGTTTGTGTGGGGTTTACACAAATATCTTTGGTCATTTCTCCTCCACTGCTTCTGTTAATCAGTAAACACAACTCCAGGTTCACCCAATGGAAGGCAGGGCCTCTCCGCTTACTGCTCTGCCATGGAGGGAACTCGAAGCCTTACCGTGGGAGCTGGGTGTCCTCTCTCTGTTCAACAGTAAAGTGCTGAATTTGGTCCCCACCAAAGATGCTCAAACCACGGGGGTGGAGGAGGAACTCACTGACATTGCTCATCTGTTCCTGGGGATCTCTCTGGATAATAAGTACAAGGTGCTACAGAGTGTCACTGCAGTACAGGAGTGGGTTTGTCTATGTGGAGATGAAATGGTGTTTAAATGTGTCATGTCTGTAACATCTTTAGTGCCTCAAGGACATCCCTGCAGTCCTTTTTCTTTCTTCCACCCATGCTGGGCGGGCGGGAGGAATGTGTTTAACATGAAAGGGCTGTGAGCCTCCCAGCCTTCCCTCCATGCAGGACTCACAGGCAGGCTCATGTTGGTTTTGTTTCCCTGCAGCCACATTAACAGCGACAGCTTCCTCTGCGACTGCCAGCTGAAGTGGCTGCCCCAGTGGTTAGTGGAGAAGGAGCTGCAGTCCTTCGTGGTGGCCACCTGTGCCCATCCTGAGTCACTGAAAAGCAAGAGCATTTTTGCCATCCAGCCAGAGAGTTTTGTGTGTGGTAAGTCTTGCCTGCGTGTTTTGAGGTTGTATGAAGGGTAGGAGTCACTTGGGAAACATTTTCTTTGACTACCAGCATGTTATTATGAGAGGGTTTCTGTTTTGTTTTGTTATTCAGTGGGATCAAAGGAAGCCCAAGCCTGCATTTTAAAAATTTGTCATTGGCTACGATTTATTTCCCACCAAAACCACACTGCATTGCTTGCATCCAGAGTATTCCTTACAGGGCTCCCTGAGTCTTAAATCAAAAGGGACTAAGGCCTGTTCCGCTTCCAGATGGGGCTGCACAGACACTTCCCCAGTCCTCTCAGTTTGATAGTACCAAGACTGCAGCTGTGTTGCGGTGTGTAATGGTGCGGCAACCTTCCCTAAAGTGTCCCCGCAGGAAGCTGCTTTGGTAGGGCTGTTGCGGACCCAGTCTGCCACCGGAGCAGCGGGCACATACACACACACACACACACACAGGCTGATGACAAAGAGCCAGGAAGGGTCTCTGTGTGAGGTTCCACAGGAGGGTTTATTGCAGCCACTCTCATGAAGGGTTTCAGGGACGAAGACAAGGAGCAATGGAGGGTACAGGGTTTAAATATGGAGAAGAAGAGGGGTAGAGAGAGCATCAGGGCCAATGGTTTGAGGGCACAGGGGCGGTACAAAGGCAGGACTAGGATAAGGGGACCAATAGGGATACTGCAAGGGGGGACTAAGGAACAAGGGCCAATGGGAGAGCAGGGAAAGCAGAACATTCTAGGGTACAGACATGTAAGGGATGAAGGGGCAGGGAAGCCCACAGATCAATCAGGACTGGGGTACATCACCACAAAGTACAATACATCCTAGGGAAAGCCTTTCCCTGTTACGTAAACCTGAGGAGGATTTAACCCTAAGGACGGTCCCTCTAATGGACCCTTCCTGTCCCGTGTAACAACGGGCCCACTGGCCCCGACACAGCTGTAATATTTTCCTTCTGCAGTGTTCTGAGCTCTTCTGTGGATTTGTATTCTTCACCCATTTTTTCTCCCTCTTGGAGACAACAAAGAGTTAAAAACAAAACCCAGAGGAGAATTCCTGCATCACAGCTGCTTCTTTTGGGCCAGTAAAGCCCACCCAAATACTGCAGTTGACTCTGCACCTGAGCTATGGTTTCAAAGCAGCTTTACTTAATACCCAGCACACATAAACATCTACTACCTTTCTCGTAAAAAAAAAGAAATGTAAATCATCAGAGGAGGCCAAATCAATGCTGCTCAGGCATCCAGCTTTTGGGGAAAAGAAAGGCCTGGTTTGGGAGCCAAACCCTCTGCAGTGGAGCCAACCAGTGAGAATCCTGGGTGGAGCTGCACATGGTTGTTTGAAGGGAAAATGAGCTTTTGCAAACACTATTTAACTGAGCTGAATGCATGACTTGCACTGAACACGGAGCAGAAGCTTTGTTCCAGTGTCCCTCCTGATCCCCCAGTGACAGGCTCTGCCTAGGTGGCCTCTGTCTGAGCAGTCTGGGAGGGAGGCTTGCTGTGCTCATCTGGAAGAAGAGATCCTGAAGGCTCCATCCCCACAGCAACATCACAAAGCAAATGCAGCTTTGCTTCCCGGTGCCTGCCAAGTCCTCCAGGCACTAGTAGTCCTGGTTCCAGAGGCCTGGCTGTTTAATTAAACCTTAGTCAAATATTAAATTACACCATTTGTAGAAATCTAATAAATGAATCTGCTTGGAACCTTGCTAAAACCAACAGTCTTCAGGGCAGAGAGAGAGTGCGCAAAGCTTTCCACCCCAGTCAGGTGACAGGCAAATACAGCTGCTTCTGCTTTGACAGCATGGGCTGCGTAGAGTCATAGAATCCTTTAGGTTGGAAAAGACCTCTAAGATCTTTGAATCCAACCATTAACTTACTACAGCCAAACCCACCACTAAACCATGGCTCCGAGTGCCACATCTACACATCTTTTAAATACCTCCAGGGATGGTGACTCCACCACATCCCTGGTCCCTGGGCAGCCCATTCTGGTGCTTGATAGCCCTTTTTGGGAAGAAATGTTTCCTATTAGCTAATCTAAACCTCTCCTGGCACAACTTGAGGACATTACCTCTTGTCCTATTGCCTGGGAGAAGAGACCAATCCCCATCTCACTAAAACCTCCTATGAGAAATCTTCCCCAGCAGTGACACTTGCAGCCCTTTAAGTGCCCTCTCCCCTCCCACTTCATGCCAATACAGGTCTGGAGGTGAGGTTTTAAGTTCAGTCGTGCTCTTCGTGAATGGATTGTACAAGGAAGGACAACCTGAATATGCTCTGAATATTTTCTTCAGATCACAGCATCTTTCTAAGATTCAGCCACGTTTGTGAAGGAGCTGGGTGTCTTGTAGATGTCTGAGGTCACTAGGTGACCATCTCAGCCCACTGAAGGAACCAGCGGAACAACAATCCCATATAAACCAACCACTCAGTGGAGTTGTGTGTGGCACACCTGCTCTACAGAGCACTGCTTATTTCTCATTTCACCTCTTGGCTTGCTCCAGTCTCCCCTCAGAGTCCAGCACTGACTATTGCTGCTGTTTCCTCCCAGACGATTTCCCCAAGCCGCAGATTATCATCCAGCCCGAGACGACAGTGGCCGTCCTTGGCAAGGACATCCGCTTCACCTGCCTGGCTGCCAGCAGCAGCAGCTCCCCCATGATGTTTGCCTGGAAGAAGGACAACGAGATGCTGCACAACGCCGAGATCGAGAACTTCGCGCACGTGCGAGCCAAGGACGGGGAGGTGATGGAGTGCACCACCATCCTGCACCTGCGGCACGTCACCTTCGCACACGAGGGGCGGTACCAGTGCGTCATCACCAACCACTTTGGCTCCACCTACTCCAACAAGGCCCGACTCACTGTTAATGGTGAGTGGGAACTGCTTCCTCATTCCACTCCTCAGCCTGAGCTCATACATGGTGCAATTCCTTAGGACCCACTTAGTTACTCCTAAGGGTCCATTCCTGATGGTGAGCTCTTAACCTCTGCACAGCAGCTGTCTGTGTCTCAGTGGATGCTGAGAAATGCCCAACAAACCATTTTGTGTTGGCTGCCATCCAACCAAGCACTTCAGCATGCTTTATCTGCCTCTCTTTGGCTGCTCAGGTAGATACTTTGCCCAACGAAAATGAAAATAACAAAGGGATGCAAAGAAGAGGGATGTAGCGATTGAAGTTCTCTGTGGAAGAGATAATGGATTTTTTCCCAGGTTTTCACAGAAGAAAATTAGCTTTGATCCCAGCTCTAATGATCTGAGTTGGGGGTGTCATGGACTCTGCAAACAGGTGTGTTCTGTAGAAACACAGGGTCAGTCCCCAGCAGTTCAGAGATACCCTGCAGAAGCAGTTGGGCATTCTCCTGCCCGTGGGTAATGGTCACCTTAATCCTCTCTGTGGGAAGGAAAACAGAACTGCCCAGAAGATGGTGTTTCCCCCATGGAATTGCTCATGCCCTTTTCTTTTTTTTTTTTTTAATCAGTGCTGCCATCATTCATCAAAACTCCCCACGACATCACAAGCCGGACGGGGACGACGGCACGCTTGGAGTGTGCGGCCGAGGGACACCCCACACCCCAGATCGCCTGGCAGAAGGACGGTGGCACCGACTTCCCCGCAGCCCGCGAGCGCCGCATGCACGTCATGCCCGATGACGACGTCTTCTTCATCACAGATGTGAAGATCGAGGACATGGGGGTCTACAGCTGCACAGCTCAGAACTCTGCGGGGTCTGTGCTCGCCAATGCCACCCTCACCGTCCTGGGTAAGATGCGCCAGTGCCCCCAGAGGCCGAGTGCAAGTGGGAACTGCAAGGGATGGCTGTTCAAGCTCTTCACCACTTGCAGATAAAGAAAAGACAGTCAAATGCTCTGCTCAGTGTTCTTTTACACTGTGGTTCACTAATGAAAAATAGCTGTTAAGTAAGAGATGGAGCTGAATGTCACATCTCCTCTTGTGCTGAGGAAGCCCCTCCAACCAGCCTATCTGCTGTCTGGGAAAATGACTTCAAAAGGAAATTGCACTTCATTTCTCTTGCCCTATGAAATAATTCACGTGTCAGCTGTTGGCTCACGTCCTTAGAAGTTTCTTGTTGGGAAAACCTAACACCAGTTGGTTGTGGGAAGTGAGGCCTTGGCTGTGGTTGTTAGATCTGTTGTGGTGTGCGGCTGCTGTATTCCTGAATGTGTGCTTGCTTCATGCATTGCTGTCTCTGCAGGAACATCAGGAATGTTCAGCAATGTTAAATCTGTTGTTACACTGTCCCTAAGAATTAATTTCTGTGTTTGTTCTCCTGCAGAGACTCCATCTTTGGTCCATCCACTGGAAGACCACGTGGTGTCTGTCGGTGAGACCGTGGCTCTCCAGTGCAAAGCCACGGGGAGCCCCCCGCCCCGCATCACCTGGCTGAAAGGTGACCAGCCCCTGGTGGTGACTGAAAGGCACCACTTCACCTCGGGCAACCAGCTGCTGATCGTC
This sequence comes from Gymnorhina tibicen, assembly GCA_013399875.1. Lineage (NCBI taxonomy): Eukaryota > Metazoa > Chordata > Aves > Passeriformes > Artamidae > Gymnorhina > Gymnorhina tibicen. The sequence continues at coordinate 668,958 of VXAZ01002367.1, read as the reverse complement.
AGGAACGTTGTCCCGGAGGATGCGGGGAAGTACACATGTGAGATGTCCAACACGCTGGGCACGGAGCGTGCGCACAGCCACGTGAGCATCCTGCAGTCGCTGGGCTGCCGCAAGGACCGCACCACCGTGGGCATCATCACCATTGCCGTGGTCTGCAGCATCGTGCTCACCTCCCTGGTCTGGGTCTGCATCATCTACCAGACCAGGAAGAAGAGTGAAGAGTACAGTGTCACCAACACAGGTAGCTCCAGTGTCCTGAGGCCCCCTCTAAACTTTCCTGCTGCCAGATGTTCCGCTGAGGCTGAGCCGGCCCGTCAGGGAGCCACACAATCCACTGAACCGCAGCTGGCTTATCTCCCTGGTTCTCTTGGCTCACAGAGCTGGAACCAGCTTTCGCTTGCTGCTGAAGCATGTTCAGAGCTGCACTTCTCCCCTTGGCTTGCTCTTCAGGAAGGTCTTTTCCACTTGGCAGTAGCTGCAGCCATTGCCTTGCTACTTTGGTTTCCCATGACCATACATGATAACTCTTGAGACGGTCTGGATGATGTCCGTGGTGCTGGGAACCTGTCTTACTTTTCGGAAAAATATATTTTCAAAGATTTTGAATTCAAAACTTGAAAAATTAGACTTTGAAGCTGGAATCCTTTTTTCCATGTTGGCTAGCCATGTAAGAGCTAGCCCTGCTGATGGGGGGGTATCTGTTACTTTTTAGAGGAAGAATTAGCATTTATTGCTTTCTCCTGATACTCAAAGGGGATAATTTGGTGCTGAAATAAGTGTTTCAGTGATAATACAGTCTCCTGAACTCCTTACACAGCCTCTGAACAAAACAGAAGTATGGAAGAACCAGCCTAAGACTTTCCCAGCCTGCTGGGATTTGCAGCCCTCCTATATTATGCTTAGCTTTAGATAAGAGGATTTTTAAAGACATGGGTTAGGTAGGAAGTCTTGGATAGCCTATTAGCAGTGTGATGTATTAGTGGGTGCTTTTATAACTTCTTCTTTCAGTCCTGAAAATCCAGGGCTTTATGCCTGATATAATTGGGTTTCACTTGGTGTTGTGTGGCAAGGGAAACTGAAATTGCCTGATAGAAAATGGAGAAAGCCAAGGACAGCCAAGAGGCTTAAGACTTATTTCCTGCTTAAAGGAATCAAAGACCCTGTTCTGCAGCATACTTTTACTCCTGACTTCAGGAGGCAGAGGACTTGAGTCAAAGGAGGGACTGAATTTCAGGGGAAAGAGAAGGATTTACTTATTCTGAAGAAATAGTTCCACTCCACCTACTATGTACTGACCATGCCACATGCAAACACTCAAAGTGCCTTTATCAGCACTATCTCTCACAGCTTTAAGCTTTGAAAAATCAGGCATGGGCCTTCTGAGGGGAAAGGAATATTTAGGCACTTCAGTTTCCATTACACCTACAGAAAATAACCGGTTCTAGATCTGGTCCCAAATCCCCCTTGAAAATGTGAATTTACTTTGAAAATCCTGCTGGGAACTGACCTTTCCTTGCTCCCATTGCTCTAGATGAGACTATTGTGCCTCCTGACGTGCCGAGCTACTTGTCCTCCCAAGGGACCCTCTCAGAGCGGCAGGAAGTGGCCATTGGAGTGGATACCCAGCAGCCCAAAGGACACATTGACAGCAATGGTGAGAAATGCTTTAATTATTCTGTAATGCTGGATCTGAACTTGATATGGGAGGTAGAAATCGCAGCCCAGAGTACTTCTGTGTTTGTGTTTGTTCTGAGTTATCTGAGAGATCTTCATAATATAACTCCTGCATTTATGCAGAGCAGGGATCTGTGTTTGACTTCAGAGAGCTCTCCTCTCCCAGGAGTAAGTGTTCCTACAAGCTGACTGCCTTAGAAACTGCTCAGTCAGGCCCTAAGGACTGGTTTTTTGCTAATTTTGGATTCTTTTTTTGGCAGCAGAGTTACGCATAGTTATACCAGAAAATGCATTAGCATTGCCTGTCCCTGCCTTCAGGCTTTGAAATTAAATGTTGGGGTTTTACACTATTTAAACACAGCACATTAGGAAGGAGAAGTTAAGAGTTCTTGAACTAAGAAGCTCCTGAGACTGTGCAGCATTTATTCTATTAAATGTTAGCTGAAAATTATCTATTATCTCCATTGTTATTTTTTCTCCATTTTCCAGTAGAAATAAGACCAACAAGTCATCTAACTGTGAGCAGATGGCTGTGATCTTTAACCAGATAGTTTCTTTGTTACAGGTATGTGTCAGACTGATGCTGGAAGGTGTCCAGATGTTGAAGCTCCTGCTGTAGGTTGTAGACAGCCCAAGCTGTGTGTCAGCTATAATAAAGACACTTGGAAAACTGAGGACATGGCTGATGGAATGCTTGTTCCAGATAAGACAGGTACAAAACCCATTAATCTGGGAAGGTATTTCGTGTTTGTACAGATCATAAAGCCCTCCAAGTCAGACAGCATTAACACAAGAAATTGTTACCTTCAGAGAAAAAAAGCCCAGAGTGATTTTCAGGTGCAAGCACAGAAAATTTACTTTCTCCTGCTTGCTTTGATCCTCTCTCAAGCGTGGATAGTTGGAATTTGAGAAACCATCAGAAAAGAGGCAGAGTAAAGCTCGTGACTGCCATTCTGTGCAGCTGGCTGATGGGAATTTTGATTTGAGATATTCCTAAAATATGAGAGAACTTTCAAAACTGAAAGTGTTAAATTGTTTCATGCGCTTTTAAAAGGGCTGTTGACTTCAAAGCTCAGCTTTTTTATTTATTTATTTTCAAAATTTAGAATTTGTTTTGGGCATTACACCTGCCTCTGCTCTTTGCCAACTTCTACAGTGTTACACGCATACTTTTCTATTTTTAGGATGTGCTTTCTGTTCTCACATTGTATTGTAAAAGCCACAGAAAATCAGCCAATGAAACAAATTTTCTCCCTAGGAGAAACTAATGTAAAGTTTAATAATGGAAAGTTGTTGAGTGCACTAAGGAAATTAACTTTGAACATTTAGAAACTCTGCTTTGAATTCTGCTCATCTGTTGTTCCCACCACCAGTAATAATATATCTTGAGATAACGGTGTGAGCTGATGGTGATCTCTGTAAAGCAGCAGCACAAATATAAGACAGTTAATTTGGTATTTTAAAGCAGCTACAGGAAAGTTCCACTTTACATTTCTACCCTGATTGGAAAGTCTGGAAAAGGAAATAAATGCGTAGTTTATTTTAAGAAAAAGGAAGTTATAACTTCTTTGGAGTGAAAAAGAATCCCTAACTAACTAAAGCTGTTAATTGGAACTACCTTTAGTGACGGTGGCTACAGAGTTCTGAAAACTGGGTGTGTAGTAGCCCTGTGTAAAACCACAAAGTGTCCACATTATTTAGTGAGAGATTCCCCACTGAACTACACAGAACTGCCCTTTCCTTCCATGATTTGTGTGCTCCAGTGCTGACCACTTCCAGCTGCTCATCTTCCTTTGTTGATTTTCCCTTCCTCCCCCAAAGGCTACGGGCTGCCCGTGGTGTGCACGGAGTGCAGCAGCAGCATGGACAGCATGAACGTCCACATCTACCCCAAGGACTCCGAGAGCCTAAAGACTGTGGAAAACACCCACCCCAATGCACTGAGCAGCAAGGAGCACCATAGGAAGAGGGGTGCAGGCACCAGCCTTCTTCATGCTCAGCCCTGCAACGGGATTGCCAGTGGCAAGAGGGTGGAAACAGATGGGACCCTCTACCCCAGCAACCACGACAGGATAAGGCTGGAGGGCACGGCCAGCGCGCTGCTCGCAGACACGCATGGTACGTCCTTCCTCGGGGTCACCTCTGATCCCCAGGGGCACCATCGGGCTTGTAATACAGCCCCATGTGCTCCCCTCAGCCTTTTCAACTAGCTCACAGGCATGGATGGCAGCGGTGGGGTTGGTTTGAGCACAGAATAGAATCATTAAGCTTGGGAAAGACCTCCAGGGTCATGGAAGATGGCAGGCTGAGCATCACCTAACCAGGCTGATCCTTTGGGGTTTTGCAGGCTCTTCACAAGCAGCAGCAAAGCCTTCAGAGCTTAACAACCTTAATTTGGTGAGAGCTTCACCAGCAGGAGGGTCGTTAAAGCAACTGAATGTGCTTCCTGAAATGTCCCCAGCACTACTGGATCTGCAGAGGGAAGCAGAGGTGGAGCAGGCTCTCCTGCCCAACGGCACCGCAGCCCAGCCCTGCAACTCCGCTCACAAGCCCAAGCTACCCAACAGGTCTCTGGACTGAGAGCACACACTGACTGCCACGTGCAAATTAACAAACACACTATTACTTTTTTAAATTTTTTTTTTTTTTTTGCACAGAGTATATAGGCTACTTCTACCTCAAATCTCGAACTGATGGCCTGGCAAAGGCAACCAACTGAGGTATGAGAAACAAGCTTGTATGGGGAACAAACTCCTGTTCGAGCGTCATCTGATTGTACATAGTTTAAAACTTCCCTGAGAAGTATGAAGTGTTCAAAAGTCAACTTGCATATGAAGCACATAAATGCAAGGGATTATTGTGTAAAGAGAAAAGTATTTGATACAATTGTACATAAGAGTTTTCATATATAAATATATATATATATAAAAATCTATATATCTTTTACAGAGGCTATTTTAATCTTTAGTGCATGGAAAACTGAGTGAAATTTTACAATTTTGGCAATATTGTTTTCAGTATCAGGTTGCTGTTAAACTTTGTGAGAGAAATAATTCTGGTGCCTTAAATGCATAAACATAACTTTTAAAAGCCAGACTGTTCCAAAGGGATTGTCCTCTTTTCAGTGAAAGTTCCTTTACACCACGTACGCCGGGGTTGGGTCAATCCCAGGTACTGGCTGGGTGGAGAAGTGACCAGGAGCAGCCCTGTGGAGAGGGACCTGGGTGTGTTGGTGGATCAGAGGTAGGACATGCCCTGGCCATGTGTGCTCACAGCCCAGAAACCCACCCATGTCCTGGGCTGCATCCAGAACATTGTGGGAAGAAGATCCTCCTCCTCTGTTCCACTCAGGTGAGACCCCACCTGGGGTTCTGCACACAGTTCTGGTGCCCTCAATATAAGGAGGGCTGTAGTGACAAGGAGTAATGAGTTCAAACTGAAAGGGGGAAAATTTAGGTTAGATACGGAAGAAATTGAAATTCTTCCTTGTGAGGGTGGTGAGACATTGGTACAGGTTGCCAGAGAAGCTGCGGATGTCCCATCCCTGTAGGTGTTCAGGCTGGATGGACCTCTGAGCAACCTGGACTAATGAAAGGTCTCCTGGCCCATGGCAGGGGGCTGGAACAAAATCATCTTTAAGGTCGGGACAGGCTGGATAGATGGGCTGAGTCCAACAATATGAGGTTTAACAAATGCAAATGCTGGGTCCTACACTTGAGCTACACCAACCCCCTGCAGCACTACAGGCTGGGGACAGAGCAGCTGGACAGGGACCAGGCAGAAAGGGACCTGGGGGTACTGATTGACAGCAGCTGAACATGAGCCAGCAGTGTGCCCAGGTGGCCAAGAAGACCAGTGGCACCTGGCCTGGATCAGGAATAGTGTGGCCAGCAGGACCAGGGAAGTCATTCTTCCCCTGTACTGGGCACTGTGAGGCCTCACCTCGAGTGCTGTGTCCAGTTCTGGGCCCCTCAGTTTAGGAAGGACATTGAGATGCTTGAACACATCCAGAGGAGGGCAACAAGGCTGGTGAGGGGCTTGGAACACAAGCCCTATGAGGAACGACTGAGGGAGCTGGGGTTGTTTAGCCTGGAAAAAAGGAGGCTCAGGGGTGACCTTATCACTCTCTGCAACTCCCTGAAAGGAGGATATAGCCAGGTGGGGGTCGGTCTCTTCTCCCATGCAACCACTGACAGGACAAGAGGACACAGCCTTAAGCTGTGCCAGGGGAAGTTTAGGCTGGACATTAGGAAAAAATTCTTCACAGAGAGTGGGCATTGGAATGGGCTGCCCAGGGAGGCGGTGGAATCACTGTCCCTGGAGGTGTTTAAAAAAAGACTGGATCTGGCACATAGTGCCATGGTTTGATGATAAGGTGGTGTTAGGTCATAGGTTGGACTTGATGATCTCAAAGGTCTTTTCCAACCTAGTTCATTCTGTGATTCTGTCCCTTCCAACCCAAGACATTCTGTGATTCAATTGCATTACTTAGCACAAATTTCCTTCCCCTTGGAAATTTATTGTACTTAACACATTTAATAACAGCGATCTTCAACTGTGTCAAATGAAATTTATAAAGAAAAAAAGCAGTGAGCAATGACATAGCAACCTGATATTTTCCTGTTGGTGGAAGAACTTAAATTCCATTATTTTTCAAAACTTTATAAAAATTAGTATTTGACCTGTAACTGTGTGAGACTGTAGAGTGGACCACACAGGAGGCACTAAGTAACTCGGCAACAGTGCAGAGCCCCAAAACAACCAGAGGAAAAGGCTGTTATGACTGGGAAGCAGTTGTTACCAAAATAAATAACTCGTGCAGTAAACCAGGGGTGGTCTCATAACAGTGCACCTTTCAAACACATCATCGCAGGAGGTGTTACCTGCCATGTGTGCTGGCACAGCACTGAGCACCACAGCCCTCACCACAGGCCCTTCCCCTTCCAAAGGGACCCAGCTCTACCTGGTGTGTATGAGGTGTGTGCAGTGATCCAGCCTTGCCCTGCTTAGAATAAATAACCTGTGCCAGTATAATGCGTTTTCACTCCCAAAAATAATCTGTTCTGGGGGGGTTTGAAACCATAGAGCTGTTTTGACAACAAAACTAAACTGCACTCCTAAGGGGACAGCTGTATCATTAATTCATCCAATACTTTTTTTTCCCTGCAACACATATTACACTTCGTTTTTGAACAGCCAGACTCTCCATATGAAAATATTGCCTTCAAGTGAGTTATGCTGCCTTGTGTAGCAATTCTGGGCTAGTTAGAAATACATTTGTTTTATAAGGAAAACTGTGGATTCATGAATAGACTTTTAAATGGAAATGTCTCAAATGTTTTTTATGTGGTCTTTTAAGCTTCTCCATTAATGGGGGGGTATAAAGGAATGCCCACCTCAGTCAAACAGATCTTTGTCACTTCTGACTTCACAATGACGCTTTTTATTTATAGAAAGGCTGCTTTCCATTGGTGTTTGTTGGTACCTGTGGATGGAGGACTCCCAGTTCTTTGTGATTTGAGTTCTGCTAACATGAGGTTGCTAACTCTGGTGATGACTATTTTGGGGCAGGTTTATCACAGGGGCGTTATTACTATTTTTTTCCTAAGGAGTAACTCAAATACCAGTTCCACTGAGGCTGAGTCTGGGAATACACCTTTGCCAGGACTGTGGTTCAGAACAAGCAGCAGAGATAAGGGCAGAAACAGTTCGTGTTCACTTTAGATCCATCACTTAGAGACCTGCCCCAGTGCTGCTGCACCTGTGGGGTTTCAGGGAGTGGATGCAAGCTGCCCCTTGGTTTTATTACAAGCTGGTCCTACCCAGCCTTAGCTTGAGGAGCTACCAGCTCCTGTAAGGGAAGGACCTCAGGCCCTCAGGGTCAGGGAGAGCAGCAGCTGCCCCTGCATGAAGCCAGGCATAATTCAGCCAGTACCTGTCTGTCCCAGTCCCTGACTATTGACACATTTGCACTTTGAGACAGGTGGTGAATTATGTTCAGTGCCAAGTTTATTCAAAGCAAGGAAACGGATGTTAGAAAATTACAAACTGAGCAGAGTTTTCCCTTCACTGAAGGGAAAAGTGCTCCAGAACCAACTCATGGAACCAGGGACACAGGGAAGATGGGAATGATTCAATGGGCTCGTTTTGCTGGCAGAAATGTCATCACCAGTGCAGATACAAAGCGTATTTGCCATGTTAACATTGAAAATAATGTTTCTGAATAAAGTTAACTGCCTAATGTTATGACTTCCACTAAATATGTGAATTTGCTGCTTCTAAGAGGCAATGTGAAAGAGGAAGTATTACTTTTGTGTACAAATTTATTTATTTATTAGAAAATTTGGTACAATGTTGTACATTGAAAAACATGTAAGATATTGAAGTGTCTAACAAACGGCATTGAAGTGTCTTTAATAAAGGTTCATTTATAATATTACAGCTGATTTGTTGAGAGTGAGCTTTTGGGAGTTTCGGTTGAAAATTAAATAAAATTCTAATCCATTGCTAGAACTCTTTTCTGTCTTTCTCTCATGAAAATGGAAATTAACTGTCACAGTACCTGCTCTTGAAATTGGGCCATGAGATCCTGGGGAACAGCATGAGGCTCTGACAGCCTGCTGTGTGGATGGGGTGGAATTTGAGGCTGGGTTGAAAAATACAATACAGAACTCATAAGAAATACATTTCCAGTATATCAGCCTGCTTTAGTATCTGGCAAGTCCCCCTATCTTGGCAGTGAGAACAGAACAGATGGGGGGTGTGAGTGTGCGTGCAAGTAAAAACAGGGCCAGGACAGCACCAGACCCAGCTGCAATTGTGAACACCTCTGGTGTTCCCAAACCCCAACCCCACCCTTGGATGGAAATTCCAGACGCAGCTTTGGAGATAAGCCTGAATTCATGCTTTAACTAAAAATCTCAATTCAGTTTCTGTATATTTTTTAAGAATTAAAACTATCTCTCCCTCAAAATTACCACTTTGGGTATAAAGCAGGTTGTCTGAGAATACTCAAAGTTCTTAACACATGTAGGAGTTAAAATTTTTTAAAACTGAGAGAGGCTTTAAGAGGCTGGTGCCTGGTCTGAAATTCAAGTTGTTAACCCACTTTATCCCAGTAATGGGCTACAATTAGTTTTTTTAAATTTTGGTAAACTTGAAATAAAACATTGCTAAAACTTAAGGCAAACAGTCATAGGGAAACCCATGCTTTTTTTGGTCTATTTTTTCTCCCCACTGTCCCAAAACTAAAACTGTCCTTTTCATCCATATCAGATGTATTGGTGCATGCAGAACAGCTCTGACCACCTGCTGGGGCTCTCACTTGCCTCCTGGTACAGAGCTGCTCCACTGGCACAGAGGAAGGGGAATTACTTGAGGTCTGTCCCCTACCACCGTTAGGTTGGCTAAAACAATTTGGCTGCTTGGTTGGGTTTTATCAGGTTTTGGTTGGGGTTGAAAAAAAAAAGTTGATTTGATTCTGCAATATTAAATAAAAACAACAAAAATGCACCATTTGGACCCAATGACATAAACATGATTATTTACAGTTCAAGTAATTAAATGCATCAACTGTAGTGCTAACCCCCTCACCATGTTTGAAGAGCTTAAGTAGAAAATGTGGTAGATTTTTGAGACAGAGTAATAAATCTCCCTCCCCTCCATCCAGCCCCTAAAATTGGATCTGATACATATATATAGAATACATATCTCGAATGTCATAAAAGAGACAACCTCTACACCAAGCCATGGTAACGAGTAGCGCTACCAACCAGCCAAGACAGGACTTGGCTGAATTCCCCATTTTAATTGAAGATTATTTTTAAGAATTATGTCCTTTGTTCTGTATGTTTTACTTGCCTGCCAATTATTTTCTAAGTTTTGGCCTCTAAAAAGTCTTACTACTCTGTCATGAATAGCAGTGTAATAAAACATCCAGCCTGGGCTGTTGGCACTCTGGGCAGGGGTGTCACTCGTGTCTCCCAGCCAGGCCACTAACCTGGTCTGGCGTTTGTTCTCCCTCTCCCCAGACTCTGAACACCTGTACATCATCCTCATAAGGGGAACAGCCTCACAGTTAAATTACAGCACCCTAGGGCAGCACATCATCCCCGGTACATCAGTGTTGGCATGACAGAGACAGAGCGTGCACGGAGCCACCAGGACAAGTGACCAGGCATGGCTCAGTCACAGGGCCCTGTGGCAGCCACTCCTCACCCCCTGTGTGAGGAACTGCCCAGTATCATGGCCCAGTCCATGGCCATGCAGGAACCCATCACCCACCACAGCCCCTTGGCTTTGCCTGCCCACACAAACACCCTCCACAGCTAAACCTCCTCAACCACCACTCAGCCAAGCTGGTGCTGTAAACCTGGCCCCCAGCACCGACTCTGGTGATAATTTTGTGTAATTCCAATAAGGTCTTCTCATCACACTCATCCCTGCACCGTTTTGGCTGCTGCAGCTTCTGTTTCCTACTCAAGAAGAGCACCAGAATTTTGCTCTGCCTGCCAGCAGCCCCCCGAGAGCCCTCAGGATCCACCCCTTCATCGGCAGAACTCCGATGTTCTTCCTGCCTTACCCTCCCAGCCTCCCTCCTGGGCTTCAGCACCTCCATCCTCCCACTGCTTCAGCAGCTGAAGGATGAAGACCAAAACAAGACAGAGCTCCATGTCTTTGCACAAGCACACCTGTAAAATAATACAAGCCCATGCTTTTACTGGAGAAATGTGAGTGTGATTAATAAAGCTGCACTGGCTTCCACACAGGAATGCTTGCTGAGCACCTGTAGGTATAAACAGGAATATAAACTTCCACAAATACAGCTCAAACCAGAAACAAATGGATTATTGTCTTTTACAAAGAGCTCTCCCAAGCTGGAATCCTTTCGGTGCTGTTGGAGGGCAGCAGACTGTAACTCTATCAGCCTCTTCCCCTCCCCTGTTACGAGGCAGGTGCCACTGAATGATGAAAACTTGCTTTATTTCAGCCTCCCCACTCAGCCCCCGAGCCAGAGCTTTCCAAAACACTTTCCCTGCAGGAGTTCTAATAACGCCTTTTGCAGCCACTGTAATTAGCTGTTTACCCCCCAAACATTACTTTTTTGGCACAACTATTCACAATGACCTCACCCACTTTCCATGCAGGAAAATTTCATGTTTGGGAAACTGGATTATTGGAGGATTTACTTTTCTCTAGCAGGGACAGTGGCTCTCAGCCTGCGGGACAGCTGCTGTGAGGGCTGCGAGAGGAAGGCTCTGCTCCCGGCCCAACTCCTCGAGCTCAGCGGCTTCTCTGGCTTCTCCCCCCGCAGGAGCGGCCGGGCTGGCTCAGAGCAGCAGCTGCCGAGTCTTCTCGTATGTCCCCAGGAAGATGAAGCCTCCCAGGCTGATGGCTGCCATCCGTGGGACAACACCTGCAAACAAGCTGAAGGCAAAGGAAAGGCAGTTCAAGAGGATGAGCAGGGAGCAGATGCAGGGGCTTCGGAAAACAAAGCCAAGAAAAACTCTCTCTTGCTGGTTTCTTAAATCCCACCCCACTGCTCACTGAAGGAATCTGTCTGGACTTCCCTAACGCAGCATTCCCAAGGCTAGTGATTTTTAACCCCTCTCCACACCCCTCAGGTGCAGAAGGAAAAGGCAGGAGGTCATTATGGACCACTGGAAAGGGGAGCTCAGACACGTGCTCACAAAGAGCTGCAGACAGGTGAGAACATCCTGTCCTCCACTGCCCCTGCCAGCCTCTCTGTGCCAGGGGCTCCCCCTTGCAGAGACAGCCCTGCTCACTGCAGTGGCTCATTCCCAGTAACACAGAATAGCCGTGAGGGAGCAGAAATACCCAATTTGTGGTGCCTTCAGCTGCCACCTTTTCTAGGTGCCTGATCTTCATAGTTCTTCAAAATTAACAGGAAACTTGTGCAAAGCCAATCGCTTGACACATCTAAACTCACAGTTGGTTTAACATCTTCAGGACAGGCCAGTGTATCCTCCCAGAGGATTATAGGCTTCCTTTGTGGCAATCAAGGATTAAACATTAGGCTTGAATCCGTCTGGCATCCCACCCCCTTCCTGAGGGCTGAGCTCCACAGGGATCCTGTCCCTGGCTTTTCCACACACTGCATGGTCCCTGCTAAGAGCATGTCCACAGTGGCACACGGTGTAATTCCCAGTGAGACCTGGCTGCTCAGGAGCTCCCTGCTCCCTGCTCCTGCTGCACAGGGAAACCTCTGGCAGTAATGAGCTCTGCTAAGGAGCCTGGAGCACACAGGCAGATGGAAACATTTTATGGCTTTACTAGACAGCAATTGGGTCTATTACCATAATGACAGCTTTAAAACAGAGTAATTTGTACAAGGCATGTATGGACAGAGCACTGGTAGGGCAAATCCTAGGGAGCAGCACACACCATCCCTCTCCTGCCGAATTAGGGAGCCTCATTATGGGAGCAGGGGCAGACATTCGTTTCCAGAACAGCCCACTCGAGACACAGCTATTACACAAACAGGGGCCCATAACTGAGTTAACCCAGAAGCTGCATCCCTGGCAACCCCTATTAACTACCATCACTTCCAAGAATCCCGGCCCTGCTTCTCCCAGTTTCCTGTTCCCACCTGCCACCCGCGGCCTCTCCAATCCATGCTTCCCCCACGGGCTCCCTTTCTGCACGAGGGCAGAGCTGAAGAGCTGCAGGGAGGTCCCAAATCCAAAGAGCAGACCTCTGTGGCAGGTCTGATCTGAACTCTGGGCCCAGCTCTCCGTTGGGCCATGCCTGCCCCATCAGCAGATGAGATAAATGGGGTTTATTTCTGCTGGCCCCATCAGAAACCACTCTGGTGGGCAGAGCTCTGCTGTCCAGTTGGATTTGCTCTCTGTCCGAAGATTTCACCTGGCACTCTGCCACTCCTCAGTTCCTAACAGGAGACTACCAGGACCACTGCAGTTACCCTTTGGATCATTTAGGTTGAAAAAAGACAAGCCCAAAATAACCCAGCACTGCTAAGCCCACCCCTAACCCATGTCCCCAAGCACCACAGTTACACACTTTTTCAACACTTCCAGGGTTGCTGATTCTACCACTTCCCTGGAAAAGAGGGTAAGGCAATGTAGGGCCTGGACACAGCACAGAGGGGCCAGCGCTGGAAAAAGCACTGTGTGCTTGGCCACAAAAATCTGAAAGTACCCTCTGGACCCATGAGGTGGCCATACTGAGACAAACCAGCACTCTCCTCCGGCCACAGCTCTGCACCGAGCTCTCGCTGCGGGCAGCCTGTGTTCTGCCCAGCAGCCAGCAGGGCAGCGGGGCCTGGCTGGGAGAACAGCGCGGCTCGGGTTCAGCGGGCAGCAGGGACCTCGGGCAGGCAGGGAGCACGCAGGGACGCAAGGGGAGAGCAGGACGAGCGGGGGCGCCGAGCAGGGCGAGCGCAGGCCGGACAGGAGAGGGAGGACAGGGCCTAGGGCGCGCCGCAACGCCAGGCGCGGGGCCGACCTCGGGCAGCCGGTGAATGGCGCACGATGGCCCTGTGACGCCGTTCATAATGGCTTTTATATCGCATAGCTCCTCCCATGGTTTGCCCATTCAAGGTAGATGAGTGGATAGTCTGGAGAGTCGGTCACCCCACAGCAGGGTTATCCCGCCTCTCGGGGGTGTAACTTGCAGCCCGGTGGTGGCGGCTTTCTCCCCGCTGGTTGGCTGCCTGGCGAAATTGCCCCGGAGATAGGACCCTTCTCTGTTCCCCGAAGAGAATTTTCTCTGCTTGGAGGCAGAGCTGCTCTCCTCCCCTCGAGGGGGTTGCCCGGTAACAGCTTTTCTCTGTGCGTGTGCTCTTACTGCCGAGGAATGCGCCCTTCTGGTACTTTTCCATTGAAATCGAGATTCGTAACCCACACTTTGACAAATAAAACTAAACGATGTTGAGGGATTATTATTTCAAAATTAAACTGGTACCTCACACATGCCAACTTCACTCTGACCAGGAAGCTCATGGGAGGAACAGGACACCTGGTGCAAAACCACCAGCTCCATCCCCAGCTCCACACAGGCCACCTCACCAGAATTACCACTCTAATAACCCTCGTGTTTCTCACCAATGAGTTGTGAAGCTTCATCCATGGCTTTCAAACACCACCATCTCCTTGTGTGAAAAGCCGTCACACAAGATGCAAACTTCCTTTCCTGTGAATGATTCCTCTACCCTGCTGGCAAGAGCAAAGAGGTGCACAGATCTATTCACCCCACCCCTATCCTAACCGCTGCCACAGTCCTGGCTGTCCCTGGACAGAAATGGATGTGGAATTTCTTGGCATGAAGCAGAGGGATTTACTAGGTGCAGACCAGGAAGCTGAGCACTGTGCTCTGGTTTTAATACGGTGGCAATAAGCAATGCGTCTTTCTGCCCTCAGAATTCCTCCTCTTCAAGTACGAGATTTATTAGAGGAGCCATAAATCATGTCATGTTGCAACTGGCCAAAAAAGCCCGACATTTTTATTGGTTTTGATTAATAGATTTATAATTGGCAGCAGGCATGGCAGCCTCTGAGTTTATTTTTCCCAAGACTTTCTTCCTTTTCCTCGCAGCTGACGCAGCTTGGCCTCTTTTACATGTTACTTTTTCTCCAGATCTCTTATTGTTTGCATTTCAACTGAATTATGTTCCCTTTGGTCCTAGTCCACTGGTACTATCTTTGGGCAGAGTTTAATTCTGAGTTGTTTAGAAAAGGGCACTGCTGAAACACCCTGAAAAGAATACAAACATACATTTTTACTTTCTGCTGTTGGCTGGGGTATGGGGGAGGTTTCTTCAGTCAAATCCATGCCTCTTCACACCCTTCAGAGCTCAACTTCCACCAGCAGCAGAAATGGCCTCACTTCTCCCAGTCCCTTTCAAAACATGCCTTAGAGTCCACCAAGCCATGTAGGACCCAAAACTCATCCACTGCCACATCACCTCGTCCCCTCTGAGAGGCAAACCTGAAACAGTCCATCCCTGAGTGCTGCCGGGGGGCACAGCTGGATGCCTTCCTGGAATCGGTGTTCAGGAACTTCCTGCAATTTGTTCTGAATTATTTCCCACATGTGTAGAAAGAGGGTTGAACTTTTATTAGCCGGGCAAGCAGAGATCAGATGTTCTGGGAAAGCTGTCCCCCACAAAGCTGTGATGTGCACAAAGCTTTGGGCAACAAAGGTTAAAACAGTGCCCTGAAAGAGTGAGAGGGCACTGAACCTAGGGAAAATCACAGGGAAAAGCCCCAAGCTTCCAAAAATCCCTCCATTTCTCTTCCAGGCCAAAGGCAAGTGAGACACGAGCCTTGCTGAAGGAAGCACAGGCTGAACTTCATGGACTGGAGAAGTTAAGACACATATTCACTTTCAGAGGCCCACAACTGGTATAAGACACACACTCAAAGAGGACAAGGTGGTGTAAGTGAAGCAGTGTCAATAAAAATCAATAATAATTTTGACACCTCAAAATGTTCTAGAAACACTAGCAGAAGACTGTGTTCCCACACTGCTCCAAGGTCAGGAGAGCAATTCTATGTCTCAGGACTGGACAAAGTGAGGCACTTAAGAGACTGGATGGACATCACCCCAGACTTCCACAGCTGGTCAGAGGAAAGCCCAGAACATTCCTACACTCTGGCTACAACAGGAAAGCCCTGGAGAGCTGATCTGTGGCTGCTCGGATCTACTCTTTGTACTCAAGCCTGACTCAGAAAACTTGCACTTTTGCAACGGGTTCCACACTGCGAAAATCTGGGGCCACGTGCTCAAGGCCAGACCTAACAGGAGATTCAAAGCACAAGTCAGGGAGCACACGGCTCCCTCCCTCTGCTTCCGCTTTTCCCCCCTGCTGGCACCACTACTGGCATTGCCTGCTCACACTGCACTTCACAGCAAGAATGGACAATTGAAAGGAACAGATGAGACCTTGCTGGTGCTTTCAAATCTTCAAGAAATTGCCAGGAGGAGGAAAAACTGTCCATAAGGGGCATGTGGGTCCTATGCTGGCCTTCCCTGACACCTCAGGGGAGGGGACACACACCCCTCAAATGAAACTGCTGTCCTCAGGAGACAGCCACAAGATGTATCTGAATTTAAATGGATACAAATCACAAACGCACACATTGACAGGGAAAAGTCCATCATGGGTTATTAACACAAAGCCACCCTCGCCTCTGACACCTGCAGCTGGGCTTAGAGGTTGGATATACTCCCAACAATGCCTCTTTTCTCTGCTCTTCCCTGGACGCTGCCCCCAGCCAGTGCTAAGGTGAGGACACTCAACCTCCCCGAGGGACTTGTTCTTGGCTACCCAACTGTTGTTCCCTGTCCAGGTGTACAGCAATCAAAAGGCTTTTCTGTATGCTAATATTTAAATATAAACAGATCCCATCCCATCCTCTCACACCCCCTAACACACAGATACACAGCCCCTGAGGTGCAGCACGTCCTTACCCTGACAGGCCTTGTGTCCTCCAGATGCTACCAAGGGCAGCCAGAACATTCCCACTGGCGTTGCTGGAACCAGCCTGCACCACAGAGAGAGAGAGGTTGGAAACTGTTGGCAGAGGTTTAGTTATTTACTGAGCTCCTGTCCCTGGTTAGTGCTACATGACAGGAATTACAGACATCCTAATGACCTCCTTACGCCACGCACAGGCAAAAGCTGCTCGTCTCCAGGAATGAAAAAAAGGGCGCAAAGTGAAACAGAGGCACAGAAGAACAAAACAATCAAGGTCGCAGAGCTGGTTAGTTCAGAACTGGACACCCGGTCCCTCCTGCACTACACTCAGCTCTACATCCAGCAGCTGATACTGCAGTTAGACCTTAATAAAAACACACTCTCAAAGCACCAACAAGTGACTTTTCTGCTCCTTTAGATTTAAAAGAACCAAAAAAACCCCTGAGTAGTGTAATGCATGTGGAAATTGTCTTGAGTGCAAAACAGAGGACAAACAGCAGGACTAGAGACAATTAAATTCCATGTGTGACCTAGTTAATGTGAGATGACTAATATAAACTGAACAGTCCCAGAACACCTCAAAGCATCCTCATTTCTTTACCTGGTTGCTCAGGAGAGAGGCAGAGATAAAGAAAACCCAGTTCTTACAGGTTTATCACTGACGCTATCCAAAGACAAAGAAGCTGCAGCAGACACAAGCCAGCAATGACAGATACACAACACATGTATCTGTAACATGGTGAGCGCAGCTAGGACTCAGCTGGGGAGGTGCACGTTATCAACAATAAACACCTCAAATTGAGAGACCTGAGCAATAGGGTAAAAAACACCCATAGAAACTCCAGAATGCTCATCCTTCACCAACACAACAGCTCTTTTCAAGGCTGGGAAAGGCTTCAGGAACATCCACCTGCTAAGGGCTCTTAGCTCTGTGCCTATCAGCTCTGCTCTGGGTCAGTGAGATGATGATGGGAACACCAGACTCACTAGCAATTTCTAAACTTATTAAACTTACTGATCTTATAAGCAATCTTCCTTCTGCCAACCCCCCATCACAATCGCTATAGCTTAAAATGCTAGGACAGAAAACCCCTCAGAAAAGACATACACACACCCTGAATTAGCAAAACAACAGCGGAATAAATCCCTGATGGGCAGTTTAACTTTGGGTGTCTGACTCTGCAAAGCTTTTCTCCTAAAGACACTGCATGAGACTCTGGAAGCTGAGCACAAGCCCAAGTCTGTTTCAGACAGCTCCTTTGGGAAAGAACCAGAGAGGCATTCAAGGAAAGGAACACAACAATTTCATTAGTTCTGCATGCAATGCCTGTTCACATCTACTCCTGCCTCCGAGGACAAAAGCAGAAATGATTATTAATAGGAGCTGGATTTCATTCTGTAACGACCCTACAGAAACCCTGGAATACCCAGGCCATTCACCAGCCTGTCTGGTGGCCTCCTTCCCTCTTACCTTTGCCAACATAATTCTCGTCTTTGCTACGTCGAGAGGTGTGGTGACTGCAGCTGCAAATCCACCTGAGAAAATTAAAATACCAAGCACAAGTGAGACATTGTTGTGTGAATATGAATGCCACACTGCCTATAATTCCCAGGGCTGTGGTCAACACTGCTCTGTTATTAATGCCTACAGCACGTTCCCTCACGTCAGAGCCCAGGTACGTCTGTCCAAGGTCTGTCCATAGAATGTTTTGTTACTCTGTATTGACTTTAGAAAACAGCTCTCTGCTGGTTAACTGTAAATCCAAACATCCCCAGGGATGTTACTGTCTTTCTGTTCTGGACTCTGTACATATATGAACATATGAAGGTTGTAAGGATAACAGATTCCACTTCCAACATCTGCAGCAAGCTTGGAAGGAAGAAACTGCTTACTCATTTGTAGAGATGGGAAAATAAACCAGTCACACTGTGTTCTGCCTAGAGAATTAAGGTCTGACCATGTAAATGCTAGAAAGATAGAAACATGCTCTGTATATGAAACATATATGCTTAGGCTACTCACTAGATACACACAGACTGGATCTGGGACCGTTTCAAGGGAAAAAAGACAAGTCAGTGTTTGGGATGGAGCTCACCTCCAGCAGATGAAATCAGCTCCACTTTGGATAACAACAGGGTGAAGCTGCCCAAGGGTCTTAGAAAATTGTCAGAAGTCTGCTGCCACAAGTGCCATCTTACCGTCAGGGGCGTTTCTATTCTCTACTCACTCCCAAACTTCATCCTTGGAGCTCATTACTGTCACTTGCCACAGCCAGCTCAGCTGTGACTTTCCTCCTGAAAGCCAGAAATCTTTAGCTTATCCATCTGCATATCTCACCCCGAAACGTGTGTGTGTCTGGCTCTGTACTTTAACCCTGTGACTACAGCCTGGCCTCTTGTGCTATCTAGGGACCAGCTTTGCTGCTTTTCCTCCCAGGATTTTATTCCCTTTGCCTTATTTCCCCATCCTAAAATCAACTCTAATCTTTCCCTCCTCTGTTCAAAATATTTCAAAAGAGTAATTCATGCTGAGGAAGAGCCAGAGTGAAGGAAACTTCTGAAATGCAGGAGCAGCAGTAAGTGAAGAATGAAAGGGGAAGAAAGGGGGGAGAAAAGAGAGCAAGAGATTTGTTCTGAAATCTTTCTTCTTCCTCCTAATTTTTTTTCCTCTGGAGCTTGTATAAATCCTGTATCTGCTACAGCTGGGAACAGAGTGACTCCAAAGACTGAAGCCTACACAGTACCCAGGGAATAAGCTAAAAATAATCTATTTTCTGTTCCAAGTTTTATGGAATGTAGAAAAATTGATCTCTCTTTTCTTGGGATGGGAGAGGGGGGAAAAACATTTCTTCTAAAATCTGTAAAGTAATGAAAAAAAAACATTTTCCCTGCTGGCTTGTGTTTATACCTGCATCTCTCTCGACCACCTTCACTTGAACACATTAAACCCCTGTTTTCTGACGGAGGAGGCTGGGCCAGCTGGCACCCTACTTGACTTCTTACAGTTAATTAAGGAATGTCCCATGACAGTTCAGGAGATGCAGTAAGGCACATGTGCAGTCCCCTGGATCTCAAACAAGAATAGCAAGAAAGCTGAGTTAGTGAACAGCAGAAAATGCCTGGTTTTAGGAGCAGCTTCCACTCCCCTAAGTTTGGCCCATGTGGTTCACTCTGCCGGAAGTTTTCTAGCAGTGATACCTCACTAAAAAGCAGAAAAATGGGCTGTATTCAAGAAGTCAGAGCAGAAACTATGAGCAAGTTAAACTAAATTCCAGTCCATTCTTGGACCTTCTTTAAGGTCAGAAAATCCTTTTATTGTGAGCCAGTTTTTGCGTAAGTGACCAAAAGGCTTTGAGAGAATGGTCTGGATAGAAACTTTGGTACTCATGTCAGCAATGTATTTTTAGAATGGTAAAAATAATCTCCATGGAAAATAGTGGCTTTACAAGTCTGGATGTAGAAGCCCTTCCTTTGCCCACAGACCAAGCTAAAATTAAACAGTGAACCACATGGCTGTCAGGCCTGTATCAAGCAAAAAAATCTCAAAGCATCACCCAACTCTGATGGCAACACTTTAGTCAGACTAACTTATGTCCCTTATCAGATCCCTGTAACTTTTTTTATGCATTTATTCCTGAGAGTTTCTTATTGGCAGCAGCTTCAGTCTTGGCTGATAGAGTGATTAGAACAAACACAATTTATCCTGACATGATGTTCCCAAATTCTTATCTGAAAAGTTTAATCAAGGCTGATTGGTTTTCATTTTTTCCCCATCTGGATCTTCCCTACTCTTTCGTTATTAAAATTTCAATGTTTCTTTTTCCATCACTGGGAAGTATTTGGTACAGATTTACCAATCAATTCAGAATGGCAACAGCAACAATAAAATGCTTCATAAGCACAACAAGCAGCAGGATAGCGGCTAAATTAAAAGCAAGTTTGTATATGCTTGACAGAAACATGAGATTAAAGCTAGCATTTCTGGGGACTGCTTTTTATTGAAGGCAGAGTCTGACAAAGGGAATATTCTCCAGCCTTAACTCTAAATGTCCAAGATAATTTTAGAGTGACCTCTTAAAGTTTAGTACATAGGTATCCAGGAACAGGATAAAGGAACTTAAAACTTGACTGCTTCCAATCACCAGATTGATACAACAGACACAAACTGTCTATTCATTGAAGATAGGAGGGCTGTGCAGTGCACTAACACACAATAGGGCCCAACAGATCTTTAAATCACTTACTTATTTAAGGATCATTCAGTTCCTGCTGTCACTGAACTCACCAAGAACTGCGATGAGGCTGGAGTCTGCTCCACTCCCCTGCAACCAGGAAAAGCATCAGAGTATCAGGTGGACAAAAAAGGCCCAGACATCCAGCCTCCCACTCCTAAATCATCCTGGTTTCTCTACAGAGCTGATGGAGAAAAAGGCACCTTTGCAGGCAGTCTGTGTCCAGGCTCACTCACCAACTCGCTCTTGGAGAAGGCTCCTTTCTCCCTTGCCCTAGACAGATCTGGGGATGACTTGGGCTCAGCAAGCATGCATAAAGATGGATTTTCACATGGTAGAAGGCTCTTGGCTCTTCAGTACTTCTAGCAGAGTGACAAATTCTTCTATTGGGAAAATAAACCTTCACGCAGTAGTGGAAAATTCATCACCCATCTGCCAGGAAGTTACAATGGTCACTGTATATTCACACATCAGCTGAGCAGCTAAACTTTACCAAGTCAGGGTGTTAAACAGAAAATCCCCCTGCTACTCACACTTTCCCAGTGACCAGTCCCTGATGGAAGTGCTGGTGACAGACATCTGCAGAGAATGATTTACCTTTATTTGGCAATAAGAATAAAAAGACTTGAAGACTTAAGATTTTCCCCTAGGTTGCTGGTGGCATTTTCTACCATTTTAGCTGTCATACACAACTAAAAGCATCAGAACAGAGTGAAATACTTCACCTGGGAACAATATATAACCCTAGGTCCTCGCAGCCTGTAGAATTTGCTGCTGCAGGAAAATGTTTCACAGGTACTTAGACACAATCCTCAAATAAGATCCTATGAAGGGAGGAAGACAAGTTCTCCTTCGGTTTTTGCATCTTGCTTTTCTGTACCATTTTAACTTCTCGTCACCTTTTCTAAAGGGTCCAGGGAATCCTTCTGGCCATTACAGGGGTTCTCCCTGATTCTGAATTTCTGTCATATGGCCAGACCCCTGCTCTCTCTTCTGTAACACCAGCCCTGTTCTGTAGGTCAAGCTCGCTTCAAGAGACAGGAATTTGTTCCTTGTTGGAATTAGTCCATCTTAGGAAAAGAAAAAAAAATTCCAGTCAAACTGTACTGTTGGCTTTCTTCATTATTATTTTCTGTACTGACACCTGGAGGTTACCCAGGACTGATTCAGGATCACATCCCAGTTTCTGGGTTGAAAAACTGGGTGGCTCAGGTCCAGCGCTAAACCTCACAGCATCCTCTTACACTGACTGATTTCCAAGTTCACAAATGGTCTTTTTCAGAACTCTTCAATCAATAAGTTCTTATTCGAACTTTTATTTTATTGATATCATGTTAAATTTTTTTAAAAGGAAGTTTATTCTGGTCCTTTATCAGTGTGGGAACAACACCTGCCTATAGTAGGGCAAAGTGATCGAGAACCTCCTTGGATTTCAGTAGAAATACCAAGACAAAGCACTACACCCTCCAGAGATTTAACCAATTCAGGGTTAGGAGCATGTTCCAAGCAGACTCTGCAGGGAAATCTTGAGAACTACTCAAAAATTTATTCAGAGCTATAGAGTTAAAGAGGCTTTTAGACACAGTGTGTAATCTTGTCAGAGCTGATTAGATCAAAACAAAAGTGATGGGAAATCCTCCCTGTTAATGTGCAAAAAGCTCTCCTTAGTGCATTATGACTCACTGGACTTGCACCTCCATTTGTGATGACTTTGTCACCACACAGCATTAATTATTAATGTTAAGCCACACTTTTTCTTAGGCAGTGACAAAGAAGGCAGCTTAACGGGCAATTTTCAGTCACCTTAAATGGACATTTAGGTTCTTTGACAAGCTGGGGATCACCTCGCTGCTCCAGGGCAGTATTTTTCTTTTCCAACGGCTAATACCCAATGGCAGGATTTCCTTGCCACTGTCCCACTTCCATGGAGAACACAGGAGACCCCATAGTTTCTCCTGGAACAGCCTGCCTTGGTACACTGCAGGGCTGGGGTGGTCCAGCCGGGCAGTGTAAGTCCAGAGAAGACTTGAGCATGGGGTGAAACCAGAATCATGCTTGTATGGGGACATGCTTCCCTCCTCTGCCTCCATGCCCTACCCAGATCTGGGGTGGAGTCCAAACAGTTCAGACATGAGGCAAGGTTTGGTTAAAACACAACCTTGGGCTTAAAATCTTCTTTAGATCTACCCTTGGGTTCTTCCCCATTGGCTGCTCAGGTATCACCTTTTCCCACTCTCTGACTGCTCCAAACATCTCTGTTAAGACACCAAAGATGATGATACAGCTGGACAAGGCCTTGAGGGATTAAATTATTAACAGAAGAGTCAGAGAGGATTCCAAATCTTTAATATTGATGTTCATACCTATTACATTTCCATAAAAAAACCATGGATCACATACATCCATCTTACGTATGAGGGCTCAATACAGCAGCGCTGGGCCTCTTTCAGCACTTTAGCTGAAACTGCTGCCATTTCACAGGCACTGGGGATGGAATTCAACAGATTGTTGCTCTTGGTTCTGTCTTCACCAAATAGTCATAACCAACTCATACAGACACACACGTGTGTGTGCCATAAAGGGAAGCTAAACAGGACTTTTCTTTCAGTTTCTTTCAGCTTATTACCCTGCCCCTCAGGACCTCTAACATATTTTTAGAAAGTATGGAATTCAAGCAAAGAACACAGGAGGAAACCCTGTCTGTGTGATTTCACCAACCCACGACCACCATGGTGGCATTTGGCAGCATATCTGTGTGCAAAGGTTGTTTTTTGGATAACATTCACCTTTTAAGGTTTATAACACAGTGATTTTAAATAATTTCTATGCACACATCCACCTTGTTTTATTAACAGGGTACTGGTGAGGTTTTAATTTTTTTGTTTTGGGATGGAAAGAAAGGGATAAAGAGTTTGGTCAGCTTTTTCTTCCCTCATCTGAAGCTACGTGCAGGTAGTTAATAATTTTTAACTCTGGGATCCATTGTTCAGAATGCAGGAAATTATTTTTCCACTGCCTCCCCTTAGCAAGAAGGCTAAATATTTTCAGTGAAATAGAATGGATGCAGTACCAGAATAGATCAATATCAGAGCCAGCTTGTTACGTATCTCAGGGGGAGGCAATGGAGACAGAGGGGAAGGTTCTGATCCAAAAAGAGCTCAACCTCCTAAGCTTTGAAGCAGGTCGTCAAAGGACACCTGAGAAAGGAAGATTACAATACTGCTGGTGAAAAGGAAAGAATAGGGAGGCAAAGCACAGAGAAGGAAAACCAGGCTGGAGGAAGGATAACCCAGAGAATATTTATCCTCACCAATTACAACATGATCTACAAAATAAGACTCCAGCTCTTCAAAGATTTGTGCTTGGGGAATAGAGCCTAGGAAGGCAACCAGGCTGAAGTGTCTCATCTACCACCACATGGACCTGGAAGTCTCTGTGCTGCTCCAGGACCTGGTGTTTCCTCCAACACCAAGTGTTG
The DNA here is from genome assembly GCA_013399875.1 of Gymnorhina tibicen. Lineage (NCBI taxonomy): Eukaryota > Metazoa > Chordata > Aves > Passeriformes > Artamidae > Gymnorhina > Gymnorhina tibicen. The sequence continues at coordinate 645,116 of VXAZ01002367.1, read as the reverse complement.
GCGTCCCCAGCGTGTGCCAAAGGACAGTGAGTACATGTCCACGCACAGCTGTGCCTCTGGAAGCTCCTTCCGCAAGATTTCTGCTAGAAAAGGAGCAGACACTGCTGAATATCCATTAAATAGTAGCAATTCCAAGCAGAACTGGTCAGAATTAGGACATACAGAGAAGGAATTGGAGGCACTGGGCTAAATTTCCAACTGAGGCACCAAATTGGACCTCAGGAAATTACTCTGCAAGGCCTTGGGTAAATCAGATAACCTTTCCAGCTCTCTGAACATGCCTGAACACAGTTTTCTATCAATCTAACTGTAAAGAAATCAACAGAGGTAATGATCCCCATCACACCTGCAGACATACAGATTGCATTTTAAAGCATTTTTAGTCTGTTAGCTTGATTTGTTTCAAAACAAAAATGAACAATCTGCTTCATTCGCTCCTATTTTGTTTGCACTGATTGATGAAGTCAGTGTAAAATCCAACAGCAGGATCTTAAGCAGAATAAAACTCCCTTCCCATCAACATAAACAGAAAAAATACAGCTGGACAAGACCACAAGAGGTCACCTAAAATATTCCCTCAGCCCCAAAATGGAATCAGTTCTACCTAAACCATTCCCTCACTGCTCACACGCCCAATCTACTTAACTCTGTGCAGCTACAGCCACGCTGCCTCCCCTCAGCTGTGCAGTTTCAGTGCCCTTCAAAACGAAGCCTCAGTCTCTGCTGGAATTCCGCTGCTATTAATATTTCATTTCCCCTAACAGAACTTATTTTTTAAAAATTACATACAATGTAGTGGCTCTGATTTTGTAAGTCATCAAAGAACAAGCTTTGCTTTTGATAATCTCTATTTCAAGAAATGCTATAATTTCTCTTTAAACAGGATTTATTTTTTCCACATATTCTGTTACTGGCTTGGAATCTCAAAATGTATTTTAGCTCCGTGGGGAAAAATCTCTGGCTATCCATCCCTTTACTATTAATCTGTTTTTTCTATTAAGACAGTTGAATCTCTCCTCCCTCAAACTTGTCAGCTATACTGATGAGTCATTAATTGATTTTTTTCCCTCTTTTTGTTTTTTTTGGAAACAAGTACAGTAGGCTAAAATCAAGCAAGAAGCCTACTGAAAAATTCAATTAACTTCTGGCTTGTTTGGTAATAAATAGTGCAGTATTATATTCTGCCACTCTTTATTCTTGTTGTAGTGTCTGGAGATTGCCCAGATGTTTCATCCTCTGGGTTTTTTGCGGCGGAAGGTTTTGCCTCCAGGCTGAGCAGTGCTGGCCCTCTGCTCTCCTGCCTCCAGTTAATCTACGTGGCTGTCAGAGCTGTCACAGGAATGGTGAATCACAGCCTCTGCAATCACTTCAGCCCCTAGGGAAGTGCTCAGAGCGAACAGCTGCACAAACCCCCACCCAAGCTAAGTTTCTCCTGGATGAGGATTTTACAAATCAACTTTGAAATAATCACAAAGCCTGACTGACAGGCCCACAGTTTTTAAATAACAGAAATTTGTCAAAAACAAATTGGTTGTCTTTCAAACAGACACCCTAGTTGAGTCTTTTTTTTTCTTCTTCTCTTTTCTTTGCTGACTTTCCTGTTTCCAAACAACTGGATCCGTTTTCTTCTAAACAAACTTGAATTACAAAGGAATGTTGTTCTGCTATACTTAATAGATTTGCACATTTTTCCCTTTCTTCTTTAGTCTTTCCCAGTATAACATATAATCCTTTGCACCTGCAAAAGCTCCACAGACTGCTGACTGCCAAGAATCCACCACGTGACCCTGCTTCCATGACCAGAGATCCTGTGTTTAAAGAGAAAGGAAAATAAAAAGTTATTAAATGTTTGAATCTATCTGATCCCCATGTGAGTTAACTCTGAGGATGGGAACTTAAGAGAAAAGCTATTTTTGTGGCATTTTTGAGTGATGTAATAAGTGATTTTTCCCAAGGAACTTGTGTACTTGAACAAGCAGATGGAGTGAGAAAGACGTCTGGAACTGAAGAGGGCTTGAAGCAAATTGCTTTCAGGGAATTCATATGTATGTATTTAAGCCTGTGGCCATGCAACTTTGCAAATATTTTGTGAATTTATTTTCTTTTTGGCAGATAAAACAGCACAAAGCAAAACACTGAGCGGGAGGGCGGCATGCAAGAACCAATATCAGCTCAGCTCAGATGTACCCAAGGTTCCCATTTAAAATTAACAGGTCCCACTACCACCAGATACAAGTCCTGTTTGCTCCCCTACATTTCTTAAACCAACCCTTCCTCACACTCCCCAAAAAACCCCGTCATTAAGAAATTACTCTTATCACTCCCATTATATCCCAAAGCAGGTGTGTCTCTGTTTTTCACTTGGCGTCATTAGGGACCACACACCCTCCTCTCCATGGCTCCCACACACCCTGCTCCCATCCATTAACTCACAGCAGCATTTAAACACACACATTTAAAGCCCCAACAAGAACAGTGCCTTCCAAAAACACCTCTCAAGTCACATCACACAATTTGATGAGCCCGGTCAGTATCAGCAGCAAAGGCCAGTCTGCTGGGAGGGGTTTACCGTGGCAGCTACAGTCACTGTGTTCTGTCCTTCACCCTGTTCCATCACCCCTTTCCCATCCATCTCCTGAAACACTTCACATTGGAAGCTCTCCGGAGGAGAGGTTTCTGGTTTATGATGTGAGGATCAGTACTGAGCAAAAAGGGATAAAAAGGGATGGGATCCATGGCCCTTCTGAAGCCCACTGCAGAGAAATCAGCAATTTTACTTTATAGCTGTGGCATTCTCCTTTTTAAAGTCATATTACTTCTGTACTATAAAATTCTCTTAAAAGCAACTGGATAGCAGTGCGAGGCTGAGATACTGCTCTTGGGCTCCTGGTCTGCAGTACAGCCACTTTCCACTGGAGCAGGAGAACTCTTCTCTCATTTGCTGACTCTTCATTTAACATGCTGTCCTCGTGACTCGCTTCTTCCAGCTTGGCTGGTGGTTATATTTCAGTTGAATGTTTTAAAAATCAAACTGTTCAAGCAACAATGGCCAGCCACAATGTTGTTTGGTACCCTGCCACAGCTAAATAGCTGCAGCTCTGCTGTACGAAAGCACTAAAGGGGTTCCAGCCTCTTTAATGCTAGCCATTCTTTTCCTGGTGTTTTTGGTATGGGCTGCTATTCTGCTGTCACCCACAGCAGAAACTGATTTTCATCTCATAAATAAATAAATAGAGATTCATAATTCTTCAAAACCATAATATGCTTTTCTGGAAAAACTTGCAGTTTTTGGACACACAGTTCTCTTGCAACTCAGTCCTGATGGAAGAAGGACACACACTCCCTTAGACAAACTACCTTCCAGAGTATCTGGGTGTTGTCAAAGCATAAATCCCACTTTCAGCACCCATTTGCAAAACACTTCAGGTGCTTAAGAAACCTTGAATTGAAAGTCAGGGTTTAGAAACTGAGCTGCTGGAGCCACAGCTTTCTTTTGATAAAAACAGAATTACTGTATTTTTTTATTAAACATTCTCCAAACATCTGTACATCTACAGCTAAACCCGAGAACTCAGAACAGTTACTGCTGCCATGTAAAAATGCACTGTGGAAGAGCTGCTGAAGGACTAAGAGGAAAACCAGCCCATTAATACAGACGTTCATGGCTTTGCCAGAAGCCCAGCATATTCTCAGTCATGATGGGGTTTTATGTTAATGTCATTGTCCAAAGAAGAAGGAAAAGGTCATTCTGATTTCTTGGCATGTAGCTCTAAAATCTAGTTTCTGATAAAGCCTGGCTTCCCAGTGCAGCTCTGCACAAAGAGCCTCTGCCAAGCAAGGCAAACAGTGATGAATTCCCATCCATTAAGCCTGCAAATTGACAACAGGTATTTGCAACAGTCATGCAATATGGAAAATGGTTTAAAAGGGAGGAGCCAGGAACAGTTCAATTAAATTAGGGAAAAGGAGAATTGAGGCTGAAGAACAGGAAGCAAATTCCCCAACAGTGAGGTCTGCTGAAGCACGGAGCCAGCCTCCCCAGGGAGGAGAGGAAAGCCCTCTCCTTTGAGTCATTTAAAAATAGATTGGAGAAGGCACTCAAGACTGAACAGGGGAATAATCCTGCGCTGGCAAGGGCAGGATGAGATGACTTCATGTGTTTCTTTCCATCTCCAGTTTCGGTGATTTACCCAGAGCTCCAAACCTGAACATGCAGAAGAGCAAGAGGGAAGCACGGCACGAGGACATGATCCTGGAGGAAGCCAAGAGGAACAAGTGTCACAGGGCCAAGAGGACCAGCAGGACTCCGGTCCAAATTCTTTCTAACCACACACTGCTGTGGGCCAGGATGACATGCTGGAGGTCACACATGTTTTTTTTCATAGCCCATGGACCAACTAATTGACAGGGCTTTGTGGTATGTCAGGCTTGTAAGTTCTTCAAGAACACTCACCCTTCGAGTGGGTTTTAATACCATTAAGACAGGGCAAAGCACAGAAGCTGTTAGAGGTTTTTAGATTACTATAAAACCAGGGCCTTGTTCCTGGAAAGAAACATAGGATCCATATACATATCTCCCCAAAACACTGACTTGGAACAAAATTGCTGGTTATTGCAGTGATACAGTGCTTAGAGCACACTCTGCCCTCCTAGATGCTGCACAGAAGAGCCTTCCACTTGGGGGGATAATGGCGAGAGCTCAGGTCAGGCAGAGCTCAGAGCCCAAGGGGCACAGCTCAGAGGCTCCAAAAAAGGGCAGAATTGCCCATGTAATGCCTGCAGAAGCTCCAACGACACCGCTCTCTCTCCACATGATCCTGCAACATGAAACACAACCCGGGAATTACAAACAACACGACTGCAGCAGTTGGCTCAGCCTGGCTTCCCCACCACCATCACCAAAAAGGCTTCTACCTGCTCACACTGTGCTCCTGCTGCAGAAGGCTGCAGGGGATAACCTGACTTTTCCAGGGCAATACCCATTCCCACTAGCATTCACAGCCTAGGAAAGCAAAATGACAAGGAGCACATTACATGAAAGCGGCCGCCATGCCAAGCCTGTGTCATGTGTATTCTATTAAGCTAAAGGCTGAATAGAAGACTTTGTTTTCCACTTCAAAGGACCCCATCCCAATCTCTCTCTCTCTTCCCTTATGAATAACAAATTGGAAATAAATCTTCTGGCTGAAGCGCATGGAAACTCATACAGTTGGGGCCCTCTGCAGCTTCCCAGCTCAATCACATGCTAATTTTTTTTGTAAACACTTTTCTGTGATATATATGTAAATCGCGCTGTGTGTTGCTGCACCATGTAAAGCAATACAGCGGGTGTGGCTTCAGGGGATGGGACACAGCGGGAAGCCTGACTGCATATTTCCAATTATTCACAGGGATAATGTTCACAGAGAAGGGTCAAGTTTTATACGTGGGCAGAGCCCTACTTTTCTTCCTAGCGATCCTATTTCATACTGCTCCATAGGCCAGTGTCCCCTAATTCTCACCTCAGACCTTATTTAGCTCTTTTGATACTGAGAAAACAAGGACATCCTATTTTTTTGGGCAGAGGGAGCATTGGAAAAGTCTCTCTCAGGATATACCAAAGGCCATTCAATCTAAAAGTGAAAAAGGAAAATACTGCTTTTTTCCTTTTGTCCATGTTTGTGGGCACCAAATACATCCCCGTGCTTTTAAATACTGAGGGAAAGTATTTGGTGCCCACAAACATGAACTCCTCAGTGCGGAGGACACCTGGCCTCCAGATGGCCAATAACCTTTGACCAGTGCTCACAACTCTTACCTGTGTATGCCTGTCACCTTTGCCACGCATTTGTAGTAAAAGTTTGTGGCAAAAATCAGCTGTCAGCTTTGTGTTCTCAACGCAGCCAGGTCATGGTCTATATTCAGGACATCTAAGATTTAGTAATCCAGGAAAATGCAATACTCACACTTCTCTCAAACCTGATGACCAGCCCAACAATGGCAATGCTGCAGGAAGCATCGCAGAGAATGAGACTTCTCTGCCTTGGCCTTGCTATTCTTCAAGCCAGCAGAACTCGTCGCATACACTACACTTGAGGCCTGCAGCTGAATAAATATTACAATTCACTCCAATGATAAGCATCTATAGTATCTCTATGTACCACTCTTCACAACAGTGTTCAACTTCATGATAACGGGGGAGAAAAAAATCAGTACAAATTAATCACGTAGATCTGTGTGCATGTGCGGTCCTGCAGACTGAGGAAAGAAAAGCAATTTTCATATTTGCCTTTCCTCCTTGGGATTTTACTCACAACATGGCATTCTGCATGGCTGACCCTTACAGATGCATGGCACATTAGGCAGAGGAGAAGCAAAAAATTCACAAGTTGATTGCAGTTTCTATACATAAAGTCAACATGGAGCAAAGAGCCAAATGTCCTCCTCAGTGGATTTTTATGTGCATATGTGCAGCATATGGGCAAGTACATGTGTATATTATCTTGCAGGAAACGTGCAAGCCCAAACATGGGAAAAATTCAATGATCTAAGTTCACTGTTGACATAAATGCTGAGACTCCATCTGCACTAATGGAGTTGTGCTCACTTACGCCAGTACTGAATTCAGTCCTAGAATTAAACCCACCGAAATCCTAGATAAATTGAAAGAGAACAAAAGTTGGCCTATATGCAAGAGCATATTTTTCATGTTAAAAGCATTTCATTCCCTTTTTCTGCCCATATAATACTGCATTGATGTCTGTGACCCATTTGGATGTAAATCAAAATGGATGTGCTAAAAGCCTGGTTAAAGGAAATGTTCTTCGAAATAAGTGTTCCCATGGCAAGGCAGAACAGCTACACCCAGTTTCCATGGCACAAAGGGACATACAGGGAGGGAAAATGCACTTCTGAAAAATCACTTCAAAGCCAGCAGGGTTTTCCTTGAGCACCTGCACTGCTACTGCCTAATAGATCTGTGCTTTGTAGGTGTGTGTGAATAAATTACATGGAAGAATTACATAGATCTGCTAAGACTCTTCAGCAAATAACAAGTGTCAAAATCAAATCTTCAATATTCAAACATCCCCAGATGTCGTTGGCAAGCTCTGCAACTTCTAGAGAACCTCTTGTGGCCTGGGCATCACAATCTGGCTCTGTATCTATGGACTGTGTGAGCCTGTTTTCCTCTGGTCTGTTTAAATGCTGCATTGATGATCCAAGGCCATCTGACTTTTCCCAAACGTGCCTGCAGTGCTGTGAGCAAGGGTTGCATTTGTTTCTCTCCCTTTGGTGCAGATGGTGTGCAGCATTCCTTGGGCTGTGCCCCAGGACGGCGTGAATGACATTTATTGTGGCAGCAATAAAGCCAGGGCTGTTTGCTCAACAGCTGTTGGGTGCATTGTTCCTTTGTGAGAAAAATGCAGCCGCTCTGCTCATGGCATGGACACGTTACATCCTGCCCCCAAACGCCCCGTGCAAAGCTGTTTTCCTGATTCAGCACCTAAGCAAATGGCAGACAGTGTTATTTAACCATTAGGACTTAATCCCAAAATCAGCCCAACCATTACTCAAAGAGGGAGCGAGGCATGGTAGAACACTTACTACACTGCCTGCAAGGAAATGGCTTTAAAGCTGGGCCTGGGTTTCATTTACTCTTGACTTATATGCAGCTGAGCACAGAGGAAAGAAATACTAGACTGCTTCTCCAAGAAAAAAGGAAAATGGTCACCTACCGGTAGAGCAGGGAAGGAGCCATTTAAGGCCTAGTTTGGCTACATGCCTCTATTTTCTACTTGCCCTGTTAAGCAGCAACAGATCTGACTGTAAATTTTAGGAGGGAAATAGCATGTGGTTTATTGATTCAATGGTGGAGTTATAAACACGTATTACTGCTGAGAACCCCAGCTGCCTGGGCAGAAGTATTCCATAAACTTTTCCTTCTGATTAACTTTAAAAATCAGGTGCAATGAGCTTCAATCAAGGTTAGATTCTTCACTCTCAACAGAAAGCCATCAAGCAGTCTTTGCACAGCAAGCTTCAAGATGTATCTCAAAATCTGTCTGCACTGATGACCAAGAGCAAGGCTGAGCTGACCCTAAAATCAGTTCACACCCTATATTGCCTATCCTGGCCCCCAGAAGTTGAGCTCTCTGGAGAGGGGAACCAAGAGAACCAAACAAATAAGCACATGTGCCATTGTCCTCTAGATCTATAGTTCAATTCACCAGCACATTCCCCCCAGCACAAAATGCCTCGTGCCTATGGTGACAGCTGCACCTGAACAGAAAACAAAGGACCTAAGTCCAATCCCAAACCTGCTCTCCATTGTGTGGGAAGAAACCAGCTTAGAACCAACCCATGGAACTCCTGTTCCAACCCAACCAATTTTCTGATGCTGCTCAGCCTCACAGGGGAACGGCTGGACTCTCCCCGTTCTCCTTTTGCATAACATGTTAATTTGTGAGACCTACAGATTTGAGAAAATTATTTTATGCTAAAACCAGTGACAAAAAATCTTGTGAGCTCACTAGATCTGCAGAAAGTCTAAGAGCTCTAAATTTTGCTCAGCACTGAGACAAAGAGGGAAATCCCGGCCCCACTGAGTGCTAGAAGAGTCAGACATCACTTTGAGCACGGTCAGTTGAAGATTTTTATCTTTCTTTGAAGCTCCTGGGCCAGTGGAGCAGCACAGTCTGTGCCAGCCCTCCCAGGGAGGCTGAGTTTGTAGGGGCAGGACTGGCTGACCCTGATGTTCCATAGTCTTAGCAATGTCCAAGTGTCTCATCTTAAGAGTCAGACCTGTCTAATGAAAAAGACAAAAGGTTCCCAGGATAGTAGGTTTGTTTTCCTTAAAAAAATCCACTAACTAAACAAACAAAAACCCTCTTGTTTTTCAAGTCAACTCATTTGAGACCTATGTCCTCCTGTCCCGCCTGCTCCTTCCCTCCTCGCTGACTACGAAAGCCTTTTCTCCAGACATATAATACAATTGGTCTATAAAGAGACCATTCTCCCTGTACAGCTGCATTTGAGTAACTCCCAGAGGCTCTGAAGTGCAGCCAACATGCAGAAATATAAAACCCAAGAGGACTGAGTCTTGTTTCACCTGAGAAGGGTTTATCTTACACACAACACTATTCTCCTAGGGATCTGACCATTTCCACTGAGCCTTAAGAAACAGGCATTTTTGACAAAATGTTTCTGGACTCAAATCTAACCAGAGGCTCTTGATTTTCTGCAAGGTTTTAAAATGCTATTTTATTGAAAAAAACCCCACCTGATGCCCTGTATTTCTGTAATACCCCCCCAGCAGAAATGAAAGTTGTCTTTTATCTCAGTTATAAAAAAGAAGAATTACGGATTAAAACATGAAACTTATGATAAATCACTTATGTGCTGCTGGTAGGAACTCGGATATGATGATTACAAGTGCTGAATAAAATGTCTGAACAGAAGAGAATAAAAGATAAGACATAAAGGATGGACTCCACAGGGCCACAGTGATCTGAGCAGAGACTGCACAGCCCTGGCAGCAGGGTGAAAGCAGGAGCTACACCAGGCTCCGTGTAACCCACAACAATTTCATGCCAAATACACAGCCCACAGTGTGAAACTCCCACAGTGAAGAACACACATATAGTATTTCCAAAGCAAGTTACTGAGGCACCCTGGAAATTCCAGGGCAGCATACAAAGGGACTGTATCTTACAACATTAATTCCAAAACCTGAACTAATATGGAAGGCTCTGTGCTTGGCTGGTATTTGGGAAGCACACCACATCTATGCTCTGTTGCCTTTCTTCAGGGCCACCTGGCTTTGAGATGGGATCAGAAGCATTAACCCCACATAAAAGAATGTAAACCTGATCAAACTGTCACAGTAATATTCAACCATGGTGCTCTTCTGAGGGTTGATGTAGCAGAAAGTGAATAAAATTTGTAACACCCCTTCTTTCCCTGAATTCTGAGAAGAATTCAAAACTGTTTTACCTGTAAGGCTTAGACTAAAGAGACAGAAAAGAGCTATACTGACTCACCCTAGTTGGGAATTACAAGGTCCTGAAATGTGATACACCATAGCACAGTTTCCTTCTCTCTTTTGGTTTATAGCAATAATCTGTGCCTCAAACAAAATATGGAAAAATGGAGAATTGAGAAGAGAAAGGACATTAAACACACCTTATAGCAGTGGATGCTACCGAAATAAAAAAAAAAAGCACCAACTTTTTTTTAATTAAGAGCACCGTAATTTCTTTACTGTTGTTTCTTGAGTCATTGTGAACTAAGAAAGGAGTCTATTACCTGTTCCTAAATTGTGTATTCACCTGAGTCACTATCAGTAAAACTTGTATTTGAAGCAGCATGTGTTTCTTACTAATGACTGCAATCCTCCCTTTGCCAGCACCCACAGCCAACGTAACCTTATAGTTCAGTAATCTATACAATGCTCTCTCGTAACACAGTTTAGTGCATGGCATGCCAGCTTGCTCTCACAGGGGACAGCTGGTGCACATTCACAGACAGGAGAAAACTGTGCATGTAAACTCTGTGACTAAGCATAAGGAATAACCAGAGCAGCTTGGAGTAAAGCAGATAGAGAAAATGGGATATAGAAACACACAATTTGCTACCTATGACAAGCCATTATTAGGCTTCTTTAAGCTTAACACCCTGCTGGTGGCTGCAGTCAGCACATACCTGAAGGAAAAGGAAACTCTCTTCTTCTTCTATGTGCCTCTCTAACTGTCCTTTCACAGAGGAAAGATTTTCCTCATTTTTATGGTGATTAGCTTGTTCAGGGAATCATAAGACTGACTCTATCTTCCATCAGCTTATGTAACTTTGTACTAATGGTTTTAAAAATGACACAGCCACAGCATTTGTTCTGTTCTCCTCAGTGAGATGGCCCAGAGACATCATACACACACTGCTCCCACAGTTACTTTCTCAAGTAATCCTATCAATACAGTGCAGAATAGTCCCTTGGGCATCATCTCAATAATTCTTTTCTGTTCAGGCTTCATGCCATGTTTCTCTTGTCCTTTGCATTTCTATTTCTTTGTAATTACTGTCTGTTCATGCTCCCTTCATGCACCCGTGAGGAGCCCTACACCCTCAGCCATACTCCTCGTGATGCTACTGGCCACATCCATCCTCTTGATGGGACCATAATGATTTTTGTCCTTTGTTGTACTGTCAGGGCAATTTTTTAAGAGCTTCACTCAGATAAACAAAATGTATTCTGCTTTCACTGCCTGGCTTTGATATGACAAACCCTGAGCTCTCTCCCTGTGCTGAGCCAAAGTGACTGAGTATGCCAGACTGATTTTTGCAGTTTTCTACTCTTGACTCCGCACCAGAAGAATATAATGCAACAGGTTTGTGGAACAAACTGACACAAGTTTTGTTTCTCTTCAGATCTGCACTGACCTCTTTAGATTAAACATGATGCCTCATCGTGAGTGACTCACTCCTGTAGTTAGCTAAATTCAAACTGTTTTCCTTAAAGCGTGTAATGTAAACAATACATTTTACTGTCACAGCTACATGGACATTAGTTAAAACAACTTTACATTCTGAAAACAGCTACACAATGTTGCTGGTTCATGTGGTTTTGGCATGAACACCGCACTTTTTCCCTTTAAGCACTGCCACCTCTTGCTCCCAAACACGGCTGCTGCACTAACCATTAGCAGGCTGGGCCAGTACCACTGGTGGAGAGTTTACAGAAAGCCATTCCCGGACACTGGCAGGGAAACAGATTCCTAATAAGGCAGCCCAAGCTCCCCTGTGCAGTGGGATGATACCCAGACCCCACAGCAGGCTGAACTCATGAAGTACCTACACAATCCTCCACAAACACAGCTCAGTTCTGTGAAAGCTCTTGATGATTTTCATACTCCTCCTGCCTGTGGACTCACCTTTATTTCAAACTCCTTGAAGCCTCTACATGCAAACATTCACACTGTGGGCTTGTTCCCCCCAACAGCCCCAGCTACAGACAGACAGTAAGAGGACAAACTGTTGTCCCAATCAAGGACCCAGTTTGGGTCTCCATGACGAGCTTGCTCAGAAGTCCAGCACTCCTACCAAGAAGAAAGTTTCTCTCTCCAGCTCCTCTTTTATAAATATATTTTGCTACAATGCTTTTAATGATCTGCAGTAATTCTCTGTGCTTCCACCCTGTGACCTCCAAGTACGTGAAAAACCCTTCCTTTCATCTTTTGCAGTGAGTTCAAGGAAATACAGAGGGATGGAGAAATTACATGTCTTCAAATCCAACCCTCTACTCAAAAATCTAGATCCTGACTCTGACCATGGTAAACAGAGCAACCAGCTGCTGGTGGGAGAACAGCGTATCATTCCAAACAACTGCACTGTTAAAACATCATCCATTGACACCTTCTTTAAATGACCTTAAAATAAAGTACATGCAGTCAATCAAAATAGCTTTTCAGTGATGTTTACAAAACCCAGGCTGAAACAGTTTTCTCATTCGCAATTTCCTTTTACCATGAAGAGCAGAACACTAAAAAAAGTTAAATTAAAAAAATGAAATCACACAACACAAGGTGGTTCCCACTCCTCTTAAGCAGTAAAAAAAGTTAGAGCCAAAGATAAGATTTCTGGCATGCTGGGAGTAAAATCTAGCCTGCATGCCACAGATAAGTGGTTAGATATTCCCTGTTATTTTTCAGATATTCAGGCAAATGTTCTTCACATGCACAGGTAGGTTGGCACATAATTACTGATTCTTGAACACACCCATAATCGCAATAATCTAGTCAGGTAAGTTACCATGGAAAGCCTTTGCAAAATGTGTAACTTATATTTCCATCACTAAAGAGAACTTACCTTTAAGGACTCCCAGAGGGGAAACTGTACCAGAGAGAAAGGAATCTGGAGAGGTGGGAAAAGAAAAAAAAAACCAACATAATGTTACAAAAGCAAATTGGGTTGGCATGTTCCTCAACTGGCTAAATTAGGAACAGTTATTGTTCCCTCAGTGAACTGCAGCTTATTACACTTACAAATCTTTACGGACACTTTATGTATGCTGCCATTAAATGACTGGTTTCACTGAAGCAGTTTTACTTTGTTTATCACATTCCCTGCTGAGAGGTTAATGTATTGTTACCAGGGTGGCCTAGAAGAGCAATAAGCAGTGTGATCTAGTGCAGGGACATTCTTGGTTTGACAGTCAGCCAAGAAAGCCATAAGGATGGTTCAAGAAACACGTTCCCAAGGCCAGGAACACAGCTTGGCAAAAAAACATCTTCAGCAGTGCAGACCCTCAACAGATGCTGAGCTGTTGTGCTGTAATCAGGGCTCTGCAGTTGGGCATCAGCTGCAAAAACATTCCTGGACATCTCCCATGATCTCTCATGAACAGGCTCCCTTGAGAATTAAAAGCAGGTTGGGAGGAGCTACCACAACCCAACTAAAACCCAAGGGAGAAGCTTGGTGGTTCTCTTCTTATTGCCTGTAACATGGAGTTCTTCTGTCCAGCAACAGCCTGTATCCCTGTCTAGGCTGGTTCCTGCTGCCACCTGTCCCAGGAGTGCCTGTGCATTTCCATGTCCGTCACAGATTTTGCCCTGATAAAAACCTCAACTCATCAGTCAGTTTTCATTGTGAACACACTGAAACACTTTGCAACAAGAGACATCACTTTCCAAGGTTATGCTTTCTGTTATATTTATTCCTCCACAAAGCTCTCCACTACATTCTTCCTTGTCCGTCACCACTCTGAGAAGCCCTGCCTAATGCCTACGTCTGGTACCAACCCTGCCTTTGCTATCTCCAGGCTGAATATCTGTCTCAAGATATCTCAGAGAAAAGGGTCTCCAGGAAAACACTGGCCTGTCCTAGGATCACCCTACAGCTGTATCTGCAGGTCTGCTTTGCCCCTTCTTAAAGCTTCTGCATTATCTCTTCCACTCTGTTAGCCACTCAACCCCAGGCTCAAATCTTCCTCCAACTACCTATTTTCTTCTATGTTTATCTTGCTTAATTTTCCCCCTTGTTTAGGCTGATTTGGCAGTTCATATATCAAATTATTTAGTCTCAGAAAGCACTTATGCATCTTTTACCATGAAAAGGAGTAGATACTCAAAGTGGATCATGCTTATTTAATGCAGATACCTTTGCTCTGAGTGATGCCGGGTTAAAAACGTTCACTAGAGATATGGATGGCTTATTAAACCCAAATTCAAGCTGCACAAAGAAATCTGAAATGGAACATCCATTCAACATCACAGGAGTCAAAGAGTATTGTCTGCTTCCCTGTGCTGCAAGTAATGATTAATAAATGAGTCTATTAAGTTAATCTGCCAGGCAAAACTAAACTTGACAGACACCTGCCACAGAAAATTTGTTATCTATTCAGGCAGGAAATGGCAGTGAGAAGAAATCAATGTCACTGCTGTACACTGAGCTGACAAACTGAAATCTCAGAGGAAGTTTGTCATCTTGGACAACGAGCAATATCCCTGGTGGCATCTCAGAGCCCCACAATAAAGGTCAGACATGGCTCTTATTTATCAGGGTCTTGAAACTCTAGTGTAGCAATTAAATTTCATTTTTAATACTGGATGAAAAAGTCCAGCTCTTTGACAGTAATGTGTGGTAATATATTTATGAGAAGATATATAGACACCCAAATGCTACTGCAGTATTGTTGAACTGAAGTTATATGGAATGATTTCTTTGCAATGTAAAACAGAAAGCAACATAATCTTCTAGTATCTAGGCGAAAAAAATTGGGAAAAATAAGTAACAATAACCAATACATTTGCTTCAAATTTGTTAAAAAAAGAGAAAAGGAAATGCTCTGTATCCAGCTGTACACCAAACAAAACAAGCTTTCAAATACAGCCTCCAAGTTTTGGTTTTTTTATGCCCATGAATTAGTGGTAAAATTATGCAGCTGTTAATAAAACAACAAGGGAAGCTTTTGACATAATCCCCTTTATATCTCCTAGCTAGAAGCATTTCAGTCGAAGGGGAAACTTGTTCACAAGTGCTGTTTGATTTTCACTGCTAGTGGTGTTTGCTTTCCATGTCCTGCTCAGAGGGAGCCAGGGCTGGATGGGGGTTACGGGTTTCCCTTTTCCCCACGTGTCCCATGGGATGCAGCGATGCACAGCATCCGAAACGCCTGGGAAGATTTTGGATGTGTGTCAGTGGGACCTGCACAGCCACTGGGCTCCCTCCTCTCTAGGAGGGCTGCAGGATAAGAGTCTAAACATTCATAAATCACGCTTTACTAGAGTTTAAAAACTTGCAAACCCCAAACAAAATAGGAAGCACCACCACCACCAAGCAGAGCAGCGGCACCTTTGCTGCACTAAGAAGATTCTAAGATGTCCTACATTTCTTACAGTCGCCCATTGGATCCTGTCTGATATCCTGACTTAAAACCCACACAAGCAATTTCATAGGTATTGGAATGAAAGGGAGTCTGTCTTCCTGCAGATTTGGGTTTTGTCATCAGATTCTCTGAAGCCAAATCATTTCCAAGCCACGTTCGGCAATCTTCCCATGACAGGGACCTCCATCACATTTCTTCTCGAGAACTACTTCACAGCTCTTGTTGAAAGTTCAGCTCCTATTGCAAGCCTTCCCTCAAACCCCTTAATCACCTTTATTCTCCCCTCACACACATATTTTCAAGAAAGGTATAGGAACTCCTGTTTATCTTTGCAGTGTCTGCCCTTCTGGCACATTTCTGTGGTCAAGATGTGGAAGGGCTGTGCAGGCTGCTGTGTGTCCAAACACCCTGCTTGCATAAGCCTAGTCTCCCTAAGAGACCAGACTAAACAGCCCACACCCAAAAGTAGCATTAATATATGCAAAAAGAAATAGCTCTGCAAGGGTAGCTCATCCGACCATGAAAAAGCCTTTCGATGGCTTATTGCCCTTTATTCTTCCACCACGGCAGACGTGACAAAATCTTGCAGTCTGGGCACACTTCTTAATTTGAACACTTACAGCATTTCATTCCTTTTTGTATTTTGCTTCTTAAAAGAAAAGCTCTTCAGCAATGAACAGAATCATACCCTGTTAGGCAGAGATATTTCTGCCTGAAATAGGCTCAGGCAACAATAAAAATGTGGTCCACACATGTGGGTAACTTGCTGCCAGCAAATATGAAACCCTGGCAAGCTCCACCAACCTCTCATTCGACATTAATATAAAATAGACAGAGAGTACCAGTTCTCATGTCTGGCCTAATGTTATATAACTGTGCTGTTTGTTCATCAGAGTCAACCCTTAAACACACACAAAAGGCAAATTTAAAGCCCCCAGACAGCTGCAAATAATTATTCTAAAATGTTTTATAGGTTAGTGAAATTATCATTTACTCTGGTCCCTGTAGTCCTTAGCACCTGATGCCTAACTTAAGGTAATGAACTTTGCAGATGCTTATTTCTACACATCTACTTAATTCTCGTGATACAAAGTATTTTAAATGATTATGTTTAATAAGTTACTTAATAAGTTGCACGTCCTGGCCAGAGCAGCAGATACACACATCTCGCTTCTAAAGAAAAATACCAACCTGTAAGTACTGAAGATTGATGACAGAGCAAAAGTCCTCCCACCAAATACTGTTTAATTAAATAAAAGAAATTTAAGGAGGAACTTAATAATGCTCTTTGTAACTACAACATAACATTTTAAAGTACATAAAAATTCACCCATTTGATATCTGATGCTAAATTGCAAGCTGACATTGTCCCGAGGAAAGCAGCAGCCAGAGCAAGGGCAGCATGCTGAAGGAGTGGCAAAGAATGGGGGAAAGAACCAAAAGAAAAAAACCAAAAGCTCATCAGCCCCTTCAGAACTGGGATTCCCTTCCAAATATGAGAATTCTTTCACACAAAGAGGAAACAGATGTCCATGGCTGGAATTTGCATGTGGCTTTATTCTTTTCTAGGATACAATAAAACTACTCTTCTTCTCATCCTCCAAGCTAGAAATTAAACAGTGGCATGTCATGCAGAGTCCAGCTGTGCTTTCTACCTCCAACCTTTATTAGCAATATATTTAAAAAGAAGAAGAAAAGAGAGAGACAGAAAGGGAGAAACTAAAAAAGCATAAGAAATGAAAAACTCTGGTATGTGTTCTCAAAACAATATAAAACCTACAGATGTTCTTACTAATCTGTGGCACATGTTTGTTTATTCAGGTTCTCCCTGTCCTCAGTTCAGCAGGCTTTGCTCTCCAGAAGACTTATCTGTTTTTACAAACGTTAGAGTAAATACTGGAGGAGAGATTGGCATAAACAGCCAGAGGAGGAACAGGCTCACCTTGTAAGAGCTTTCTCAGTGTTCCTGAAAATGCACCTCCATCCCAGAAATTGCTCTCACCCACAACTCCACTGTTCCCTACATTAACAGCAATGGGAGAAAAGCAAACACCTACAAAGAGGATTTTGAGAGTATGAATGTCACAAAGGCCAGCAGCAAGAACATATACTCACTTCAGGGAGAACCTATTTCATCCTCACGGGGCAGCTATCAAACTTGCACCCAACCTCTCAACTGCACTCACTGTGACAAGGATAGAGGGGCCATCACTGTCCAGATCTGTATTTATGAGGAATACTGAGCTGCTGTGCCAAACTGTGCCTTCTCCATTATAATTGCAAAGAAAAGTCTAATAACCCACTTCTGAATAGCAAAAATATATTGTTTTCTAAGGATACATAAACAGCAAATTTCAGGAGGACAGTCTTCCCTTCACCTAAGTCCCTTTTACAATCCCTTTTTTTTCTAGCTTCTTTATAAAGGATAGAAGGTTTTTTTAATAGGTTCAAGTTAAAGCAGAATAAAACAACCCTGTCAGCCCACTGGAATAAACATTTCTGTTAATAATCACAGCAAATTTGGTTCAGTGTCTTGCCCTCCTAAAATTCTTCACACACTTGCCCAGTACATCTGGATTACGATAAACTGATGTTCCAGCTATAAGTATACTTTCCCCACAATGGGCTTTGAAAAGACAGCATTAAATGAGGCAAGCCTGGCCCCTGGTCACGTCAGAGGTCCTAGCAATAGCCACCATCAAGAAGATTTGGAGGTTTCACAACTTTTCTACTGACTGAAGGTGAAGGTGTTTAAGACCCATCATCGATGGGATACCCCAGAGCTGACAAAGTAGACTTATTTTCTTGCAAAGCTTCAATTAAATATGGTCTCCCAGACCCTCCTTGAAAAACTGCAGACTCCACAAGGAACCAAATTATAAGAAGGTAATTTGTGATCTTAACACGAATGAAAGACTGTCAATGCCATCAGCCGTGTTCCTGCAGCTCTGCAAGATGGAACGTTGGGAGAGTGGTGAAAGAACAGACAAGTTCGTATGTTAAACAAATGATGGAGGGCTTTGTTAATAAACACTGATGCAAAAACAAACAAAGCTTTTCAGGCAAGTCTAACAATGCTGGCATAGCAATGAGAACAGAAGATCTCTTGGCTTCACTCCTTAAGGAAGACAGTGAAAGACTAAGTTCACACACAGCACCTTCCTATAAGACTGCACGAAGCCAGGGAGGTGGAACCCCCTGGGAAGCTCAGCCATCACAGGGAAAACTATCAAGTTGCATTTGCAACAAACAACTTTTCACAGCCCTTCAGTGTTGAACACACGGCTCTGCAGCACTGCCAGAGGCAAAGGAATGGCATTTAGGGTGGTAGAAACATCAATCTCAACAATGCCAAGAGTATAATTAAAACAAAGGTTTCAGATCATGCACCAGCAGCCACCTGAAGTAATCAGCAATTCCCTCATTTTCAAGCAAATAACATTAACCCTGTGTAAGCTGGGAGAAGACTGCAAGAAGATAAATGGGAAGAAATGGGAAGAAATACAAAATTCCCGAATTATAGTCATTATTCTAGTTCAGGCATCCGCTAACTCTCAAATAAATATTTGCACCTTGCTTCCTCTGTTTCCCCAGCTCTAACCTCAAAGTATTTCCACTTGTCACCTGGCATATGTGAATGGTTGGAACTAAATTCCTTTCCGAGACAAAACATTATGTGCCCCACAGAGTTGCTTAATTTGGTTACAAGCCATTCTCACAGCTGTCCTTTGGACCTGTGTGGCAGAATTTCACATCCACATTTCCTCTTAAATAGCACCACACACTCATTATAAAAGCCACTTATATGGCATATTATGTAGTAAAGATAAGTAAAAGGAAAATTCAGTTTTCCCTCTATGAGAAAAAGGTTCTGTGATTAAAAAAGCAAAGAGAAATAAAGGAAAAAATATTTTTCTGCAGGGGCAATATTGACCAGGGAAGATGAAAGATGTAGTCAGACATCCAGGACAACTGCGTGTTCCCAAAACATGGGAAAAGAGAGGCACTGAGGCAGACGCACAAACTCAGTGCAGGCTGGATTGATTTAAGAATCCTGATGATCACAGAGCCCTAACTTTGCACACGCATGAGACAGACCATCATTGAGCTACTGAAGGCTCTTTCCTCAAAGAAACAACATTAAAAACCTCAAATTCCACCCCCAACCCCTTATTGAACCAGCTCCTTCTTACTCTTCTGGGAGAACAGAATAACTATTAGAGATTGTATTATGTCAGCCACAAAAGTCGATTTTATTGGATTTCAAACATGAGCTGGACTGACCAGCCCCTAATTACACAAATAATATCCATGTTCTCCCATTTTCCAACAAATAAGCATTAAAGGAGATGCCCGTTTTGCTATTCATTTTCAACAACATATTTAAAAAAACCCCTCAGCAAGTAAATGAATATGCTGACAGCGATTTGTACATGCTGTTTTCAGGGCACAGATAAAAATCTTGTAGGATAAAAGATGAGTTTAGCAGCTCCAGAAGAATGAAGGTATTGTTTAACAGGAAGCAGATGTATGTCAGATGGCAAACTCATTAAAGTGTCCCATCGTTAAAGGAAACGGGATAACAACGAGCCATCTGAAAAAACCTGAACTGATCAGGAAATACACAAGCCGCAGCTAATCTCCTATTTATTGGTAGGTAATGCCTTTAAGTCATGCACATGCATTGAGTTTAGGACCATGAAGGACTAATCTTTGTTCTCATGAAAAAAACAGGAGCAGAACCCAAGAGCATGGAGAGCAACATTTCTAGAAGAAGTCTTCTGAGGAAAAACTCCTAACATTTGGAGGAGCTATTACATCAGCCCATGGGTGCGCACACACACTGTCTGGGCAGCACGTCAGTTCACTGATTCTGAGAGCATTTTAATGGACATTTTACATACATGGGACGTTTTAAATGTAAGTATAATTACAAAAATGCCTTATGGAAGGTACCTATCGAGGAATAGCCTCTAAATACAAACTTGGAAACTCTAATCAAAGAAAAAAACATTAACAAGTGGACACTGGACTGATGGATTTGCGGTATCAGAGTTGAACAATTCCTCAAGTGAGAATTTTGCAGGTGATAGAAGAACCTAAGCACAAGGAATTAAACAAGCAGCATAGATTCACAAAATCATAGAATCATTTAGGTTGGAAAAGGCCTCTATGATCATTGAGTCCAACTGTTAACCCAGCACTGCAAAGCACATCACCAAACCAAATCCCCGAGTGCCACATCTACATGGCTTTTAAACCCCTCCAGGGATGGTAACTCAACCACTTCCCTGGGTAGCCTCTTCCAATGCTTGACAGCTCTTTCAGTGAAGAAATTTTTCCTAATGTCCAATCTGAACCTCCCCTGGTGCAGCTTGAGGCCTGTTATTCTCACCCTGGCACTTGTTACCTGGGAGAAGAGACTGATCCCAACCTGGCTGTTCCTTTCAGGGAGTTGTAGAGAGTGGTAATGTCCCACCTGAGCTTCCTTTTCTCCAGGCTGAGCACCCCCAGCCACCTCAGCCACTCCTTGTGCTCCAGACCCTTCCCCAGCTCCATTCCCTTCGCTGGACACCCTTCAGCCCTCAATGTCTTTCTTGTAGTGAGGGGCCCAAAACTGAACCCAGGATTCGAATCAAAGACAGCATATTTGATTCACAAGGCAGGTGGATCTGTGGAGAGGAGTGACAGTATTGCTTCATCCAGCAAATATTCAGTCTAAAAAAAACTGGAAAACAGTGCAGCTGTAATTGCACTGACATCAGCAAAGGAACTCTTGTCCTCAGAGTAACAGCCACAAAAAAAAAACCCAAAAAAACAGACTGGGAAGAAACTTGTGTTTCTCCCATCCTGGGTATATCTCAACCTTTACTAGTTTTGTTACAAATGTCTTTTTAGTACATTATGATTACAAATATAACACAGCAGCTCTTGCCATAAAAATTAAATACATCTCTTGCCAAGAGTTTTCTGAGTATCACTAAAAAAATTTCCAAGAGGAAATCCATCTCTGCCTTTGCATATTGGCCAGATCCAAAGGCCATTGAAATCGCTGGGAATTTTGCACATGTGGCTTTGACAGCTTCTGGATCAGGACTGATGCTCTAGATGGAGAAAGAAGAGGGTGGATGCAAAGGTTCTACAGTACAACACAAAGATCAACTAATTTGGATTCAACCATGTCCTTCCCAGGATGCATGGACCCATCTCATGGTGAGAGCAGGTTCTAGGATGTGCTTCTTTTAAACTTGTTAAAAAGGAACTGCTGCAAATTCCTTGCTTTTACAGAACATACACAACAGCCTTACTTATATCTGAGCCCAAACCATTAACATTTAAGTACAATTTAAAGTCCCAATACAGTTAATGTAAGCTAACCAAGTTCTTTTGAATGTTTTACCAAATACAGACTTTGGTATTTTGCTGCATCGCTACCCCTGGTTATTTGGTAAGGGTATTCCTGCTTATTTTCCCTTGTGGAGAAAAAAAAAGAAAAGCCCAAACCATACCAAAAAGAACAAGTAAGCTAACATTGCTTTAAACCAAACACTTCATGGATACTATTGAGAAAACTACTCCATCAATGCTAGTGCAAAACCAGCATTAATGGAACAACTGCTATAAACCAAGTTGAAACTTCTTTCCCGGAAGTGCAAGGCCTGTGCAGCACTGTTTATGGATCTTACATCATTATCTCCATCATGTGGCAGAGAGAAAGAATGCAGACTAATGTCCAATTTAGGAAATACTGTTCATGTAAAGGTATTTTACTTCACGTTCAGAATTTTGTATCCACAAAATGGGGCTTTGGTAAGTTTCCTTCTGTGGGTGCCATTTTCAGCTGTTTTAATAAACTGTTGCATTGCTTTTGCCCAACCACAGGACATGGTCTTGCAGAAGTGAAATGACCTACTACCTTACCACAAAGATTTCCCTTAGTTTTTACGTATTAAAACTTTCCTGAACGGCAGCTACAATTCCACAAACTTTAATCTGATTCTACATTACCAAAGACCTAATCCAAAACTCATTACAGTGACCTGAAAAATCCCAGCAAGCATTTGGTTGAGCCCAAAGGAGCAGTTAGACAATGCACGTACAGATACAGGAAGGATGGTTCCTTTATTATTATTTTTAACCCGCTATAATTCTTTTCTGACAGTTTAACCAATTCTGCAGACTCTGTAACTATTTAAACAGGAAGCCCCCTGGACCCAGCAGACCTCCCTGCCGATGCAGCTGGAGAGTTACTCTGCTTCTAATGGAGCATTTCTTCCACCCCCACCCCAAGGTAGCAGCTGTAGGATGTCGGGTTGGACACTGCTGGGCCACCTGGGACTCGCTGCCCTCCCAGGTGTGGACGTGCAGACTCATCCACGGCAATCAAGCCCCTGGGAAAGCCGTCTCACAGCTGCAGCCCCCAACTTCCTGCCTGTCAGCAAGCTGGGAAAAAACTTTAGCGAGGGTGGCTGCACGCACAAATCCAGCGTGCACAGAGCAGGGAGGGTTTGCTATCAGGAACCTCTTGCAGGCTTCCTCAAAGGAGCCTAAATCCTGCTTGTACAATGGCACCACCGGTGTAAGAACTGTGGAAATAAAAGGCATGACTCTCAATGATTTGTTTTAATCCAGTTATGGAGAAGATGCTCTCATCATAAGCCTCTGAGCTCCTTTGCATGTCTTTATACAGGCACCTCATTTCTGTCTGCGTTGAGAATCTCTCATAACCACAATGTTTAACCATAAAGCTAAACCTGAACAATTTCTCACACTTGGTTACCCAGCTCAGACGCAAGGAAAGTGTGCCAGGCTACAAGAGCCTGGCAATAAGATCAAGGGGAACAAGGATGCTTCGGTGGGCAAGAGAACTAAACAACTGGAACATCCCAGCACACACAAACCCTTATTTTCTTCATTTGCTCATCCTGCAGTTCTGTTCACACAGCCCAGGAGTAGCTTTGGGCTATCAGCAGGGCCTGAGCACAACAGCAGCTCTCACTTGTTCTGTGAAATCCTGCTTAGAGCTGTGATCAGCAAAGTAGACACTACCAAGTTTCCACTTTACCAATATAAATCATCCCCTCCATGTTTGGCAAAGCACTTCGGCATACGCTTAGCTGTGCTAGTGCTAATTTTCTTCACAGCAGTCAGTATGGGGCTGTGTTTTGGATTTGTGCTGGAAACAGTGTTGATAACTCAGGGATGTTTTAGTTATTGCTGGGCAGGGCTCACACAGAGACAAGGCCTTTCCTGCTCCCAATCCCACCCCACCAGTGAGTGGGCTGGGGGTGCACAAGGAGTTAGGAGACACCTAGCAGGGACAGCTGACCCCAGCAGACCCAAGGGATATCCCAGACCATGTGGTGTCATGCTGGGGAAGAAGAAGGAAGGTTTGGAGAGATGGCATTTGTCTTCCAAGTCCCCATTACGTTTGATGGAGCCCTGCTGTCCTGGGGATGGCTGAACACCTGCCTGTCCATGAAGTGAATGAATTCCTTGTGTTCTTTGCTTGGCTTTTGCTTTACCTGTTCAACTGTCTGTATCTCAACTCACAAGTTTTCTCAATTTCTCTCTTCCAATCCTTTCCCTGATCCCACTGGTGGCTGTGTGGGGACGAGCTGCCAGCTGGAGTTAAACCATAACAACAGCTTTCACTGTTGCTGAATGGGAACAAGATTATGCCTTAAAGATGTTAAAGACCAAACACAAGTTCTCAAAACTCCATGCTCTTCTTCATGCTCCCAGCTTCCCATTAATCCAGAGCTGGAGCTGGGCCAAAGTGTTTTGTAGAACTGGTGCCTGAACAAAGTGCTCTGCTAATTTGGGGCTGCAACCAACATGGTGACTGAAGAGAAAAGCCAGCTAACACAGTCTAATCTTTTCTGTGTGTTACCTCAGATACACAGCGAGGAGCTCAAAGTGATCTCAAACACCCAAGAGAGGACAAGGCAAGGGAACAACGCGACTGGAGCTCCACCAAGAAGCTTCAGCATCACAGCCAAGCAGTGACTGCCAGGACCTCACGATGGGATCGGATCCCACCATTCCCAGCACGCTCCTCTCTCACGCAGCAGGTCTGAGCACAGCATCTGCTGCACTGATGGTCCCTTTAAGAAACCTCCTTCTGTGGAAAACATTGACACCAAAAGGAGAAAGCCAAGCTGCACGCCCACTGCAGCATGGCCTCCAGAGGGAACGGGATGGGAAATGCCATAGGATGGGAAATGCCGCTCTCACAGCTTAAATTCATTTAAAGGCCATTCTGCATCCAGAAGGTTTGACTGAGATGATTTCTTTTCCTCACTGGTTTTGCAGCCATGTCAAATGCCCATAATAGCAGATTTGCCAGTTCCCTGCTGTCACAGGTACATTCACAAAACTCACAGTGCAGTGGCTCAAATTGTGTGGGTAGGTACAGGATTTTGTCTGCAATACACAGACAAAATCAGTGGGATTTACATATATACAATTTGAACCATAGTCTTCCCAATTGCTTTCCATCTGGGAAGCAATGAAATAATTTTTATGCTAACAGGCATTACTTGAGGGGCAAGAAAATTGAATGCAAAAACATTGCAGAGAAATAGCCAGACATTCCCTAGCCACGAGGAATATCCTGAAATTTAGCCTTTTCACTGGACAGAAGGGTAGAAACTGCTTGGGAAACCTGCCCTTAGGTAGGTCTCTAGAACTGTTTCTATTCCTGCAGCCTTACAGATGGTTTGGATGCCTTATTCTGGGTGCTACTCACAGTCCCCATAATGCACGGATAATGCTCCTTTCACCCTGAGCCTGGCTGGGATATATCTGCCTAAATTAGCTCAATAAAACTATGAAGCAGCATCTGAAATAAAAAATACTGATCCTGGTCAAAGACATGGTGTCCCAGAGGTTGCAGTGCAACTTGGACTCAAGGAACTGGGCACCAGGCAGTGCAGTAAAGAAAAATTACCAAGAAAATTAAGAACCAAAGAGAAAGGGAAGGAAAGCAATGCTACTGCCTAATACACTTGCTTTGCTGATATCAAAGCAAGTACCTTTGACAGGATAATTTTGCAACTTTTTGGACTGAAAAGGAGCAGGCTGGTGTTAGCAGCATATAACCAGGTGACTTAAACCAGGATTTTTTCTAATGAGATTAGCAAGATATACATTACAATTCCCATAATGTTTCAACCTCAAGGCATTTTAATTACATTTTTCATTTATCCCTGGGATTTTCTGACTCATGCCAGAATGCTTTTTTCAGTTAAAAAGCAATTTTTATCTCAGTGCAAGTGCTAATAGACCACTTCAGACAAAACAACCAAAATCTGGGAAATTTATACAACAGCAAAAATCAACTGTGGCTTTCAATCAAAGGATATAATTCCATTAACATCTTTCTTTAAATAGTATCACCATGTGCTGGTAGTGGGCTTTGGCATCATGAAAAGAATTAAGAAACCTGCAGAACTATGCTGATTCTGTGTTCTCATGCAGTTTTAAAAACTCGGCTGACCTTATGCCAGTGAATGACCTGACTGTCTGGAAGTCACAGAATCATAGAATGGTTTGGGTTGGAAGTGATCTTAAAGATCATCTCATTCCAATCCCCCTGCCACAGGCATGGAATTTCCATTATCATTGTCACAAGCCTAGGACTAATCTGGGGTGGAAAGGAGGTTCCCAAATTCATTCTGAAATGCTGATGGACATGGTGAAAACAGCCTGTTATGCTGGAATTTTACAGTAGACAGAAAAACCCTGACACAATGACTTGTGCCCACAGATCAGCTGGAGAGTGCCCAGCTGGGAAGCACAGCTGAATGCTGGGGAGATCCTACCCTGAGCAAGAGCCTTTACAAGATGTGCTGATTAAAAAACCAATAAAAAAGTAAAGAACTCGTGCTTTTGCTTTGCAACACAGAGCAGCTCAGTAAGATTAATTCCAAAAGCCTTTTCTGTGGTAGAATAGTTAAATAGGATCACAATAAAATTCCACCTGTCAGCTCCAAAAGCACCCCACATGTAGAATTTACACAAGATGAACCAGAGCTGGTTCAGGGCATGTCATAACACCCATCTCTGCACTGAGCACTGTTAAAATTGGCCTCAAGATGAATTGAGTGCCTGAAAAGGGCAACCATATTTCAAGCAAACCAGGACATGCTCAGGGTGGTTGGACTGCCCTTTCAGCTGCATTCCCGAGCATTTAATTTTTGCCACTTGGTTTGCCTGAAAAGTATTTCCAGTACACTTCCAAAAACCTCTTCAATACAGCAAAAATACCTTGTGGTAAAACTTAAAAGAAGAAACGTGTTAGTTTACATTGAAAGGATTTTGCAGAGCATTATTCCAACTCATGCCCCTAAGTGAAGAGTCAGCATCACAAGTATTTTTTGCTCACACAAGTTGTTTGCAATCTGTCAGTTCTCACAACTACAATATGGCATTGCCAATCTAATCACATCACAGGGGTTTTTTTTGAATGGCACCCTGTTTTGTTTGTGTTTGTGATGCTTTGCAGCAGAAGTCACTTCTGGTGTAGGACATGATACGACTAAAATGTAAATCGAAAGGGCACTGTAACTGATTTCACCCTTGCTCCATTTTTTTCTCAAGAAATCTCACTGTGTGCAGAACTTTTGACTCAAGCCAGTGATGCTGAGCACCCTCACCCCTTTTTCAAGTCAACTCAACTTCAAGAAAACAAGTATGGGGGAAATAATGAGGCACGGCCCTTCCCTGGAGCTGTGCATTAGAGAAGCCAGTCTGACATGAGTGAATAGAAATCCTCTTGGGCTTTTTCAGAACTAAATGCAACAATAATGTAAGATTAATGTGTAATAATGAGACAATTTTCTTCCATGTCCCACAGACTACATGCACTGTATGCCCTTTGAAGCCAGCCAATTACACTGTCAGCAACAAATACATTTCAGCTGTAGCAACTAGAACAGTTGTTAGTGGCAATTTTGCAGGGAAGGCTGCAGTGAAGCCCACATCCCCTTCACCCATGCAGCTAAAATAAGCCTTCAGATGCTCTGGTGCATGGTCAGACACTTTGGTAACACATTTTTGAAAGGGTATTTTTGAAATTAAATATTTTTGTGAACTATTTGCTTTAAAAATGTTACTGTTCTCACATTTATCTGGATTTTTTTTTAAAATTGCTCTCTCACAACCTTCAAAAAAATACATCTCTCAGGCATCTTTAAACCTCTATCATTAAAAAAAAAAAGAGAGAGAGAGAATCAGATATCTTGGATTTCCTCTTATTCCAGGTAACTTATTCCATATGCAGTTCAGCCAACTAGTTAAAACTTCCTCCCCTTTCTATTTCCTGTTGCTACCAACATCCAGCTCACAAAATCCACCATTTGGAGAGATAATGAGAAATCCAAATGGCCAGCTGGGCTGCACAAGTTCTGGCGAGGCCAGAGGCTCTTCAGTGGATAAAGCATCCAGCAGGGATTGATGGGGTAGCAAGAAGTGACACACACTAAAGAAAGAGAACCTTGAAAAGGCAGCTACAATATTGTTACAATTCACTTTTGCACCAAACACTTCACAAACAACTGAAGATTTGCCCCAAGACCTGCAAATACGGGAAGGAAGGCAAATGTCATTGCTTAATTCACCTTAAAGAAATGCAGCACAGACGCTGCAAGCTAAGTGCCACTTTGGTGACAGTTTATTCTTGATAAATAAATCATTTATACACCTGACACAGCTTGTTTCTTTCTTTTGTGATAATTATAGTTTTAGAAGCCTCATTTAAGGGGTGCAAATTAATTTCCAAATTCCACCTACTGTCAAAGAGTGTGTTTTATTAGGTGATTAATTACCTGCAGGAGCACTTCAGGAGACACCTTGGGGGCTAACAAGGATTGCTGTGACAGCTCCTTTAAGATATGGCTCTGCTCCTAAGGCCCGATGAGCCCAGAGATAAAATAACTGCATACAGGTGTTATCATCTGCAGCACCTAGGGATGTCTGTGCCTCAGAGAAGTGCATTTCCCTTTTGGAACATGCAAGTATTTGCCTGGATGCTACAGCCTTTGTCTTTGTGACAAGTCCCACAAACTGCCTGAGGTTGGATCCACTTCCACAGTGAGGCAGAAAGCAGAACAGCTGTGGGAACTGCTCTTCCCTCAGCCTCAGTGTGTTCCTGAAACCTTCTGTACCCCCAAAACACACACCACTTGGCATTCCCCAGATCATATGCCTGGATGTTTCAAAATTCTGGGCTAAGAATACTTTTTGTAAGTTTTATTTAAGTCAGCCACATAAAGGTTGCAGGATTTACAGCAAATTTTACCACAGTTTTTGTGCTGTCACTTCTGACCTCTACACTGACCAGAGCTTCCAGCACACCTACACTCATGTAGCTCCTCTTTGCAAGCAAGTTTGGTGTTCCAAGATGACTGAGAAGAAACCAAGGGAGCCCAGCTTATATACACACCTATGCACCAAGTTCAGGGACCTCTACACTCACAGGGACTTTGACACTGAAGACAGTGAAAAAAACTCCCAGAGAAAAACAAGTCTTCCAATAACACAAGTGGAGATACATGGAATTTAACAAACACTAAAGGCTTTATCCACCTGTTTTACTTAAGTCTCTTATTCTATGCAACACCTAAAGCACAGCTGTCAGAGGAATTGCTCTGCTTCCTTGCATTTCTTGTTCTCTTACAACTGCACCAGGAAGTACAGTCCAATAGAGAAAATAAGATCTGAAGGCCATTGACCAAGGGCAGGGCCTGTTCCCAGCTAGTCTGTCTAATCTGTATTAGCAGCCTCTCCTGATGGATGGACTGCACAGATGATCAGCTCAGGTGCTGCTTCGTTGGATAGTTCCCCAGAGCAATTTAAGTCATTCTTCACCTCCTCATCACAGGCATAGGAACAGATTTTTCTTCTCCCACTTGCAGAAAATTTTCAAGTACTTGTTTTTATTTATCATTTTACCTTCCTGTGGCTTTTCCATTGCTCTTCCCCCTCACTTTCCTGCACAAGGACATTAAAGACTGACAAAGGCAATTCTCACTGTGCTTTTCATCAGCAAGCGTAAGTCAGATTGTTAGAAAAGGCTGCTAAAGTCTAAACCAACATTAACCCTTCAAGTTTGGGAGCAAAAGAAAACATAGATTCAGAATAGTCTGAGAGATTCTCTCGTGTGACAGCAACAAATTTCTTCTGATCTCAGGGTAGTGGGATGTAAATCTCCCTTCAGTAAAGCATGGAAGATGGAACATCACAGATGAACACGTCTGAGGTGGGAAAAGAGAATAGAAAAGCAGAGTTCGAAAATCTGAGAACTTATTTCACTCTAACGAAATAATAATGAAGGACATAAAGTCTTTCCAGAAGCATTTTGCAAAGCTGTGGATACATGGCAAAGGGATGGATTGCTCCAGACTCTGAAAAGACCACCTGTAGCCATGACGGTTCTACAGCAGTTGTAGTTTTCAAGATGTGGAAGCATAAGCCCTTGACATAACTCTCAGCTAAACATGATCAGAAAGCTACTTGCTGTGCTTTCTTTCTTTCTTTCTCTCTCTCAAAAAGCCAAAACCCCCAACAACCATCAACAACAGCAGCCAAACAAAAAAGCCGAAAAACCAACAACATTACACAAACTTCCCAGAAAAACAATCAGATCCCAGTAAAGATCAAGCTGGATGCTCCAAATCTGCCCTTAATTAAGCATAGTCTTCCACCACTCAACAGTTGTTACAAGGTTAGAGAGAAAAGTATCATCTAAAATGTCACCTAACACATAGTAATTAACCAACTCTGACAACACTGTATTACAAACGTCCTTCGATTTTAACCCATAGTGTGTGCTGGAAACTTCCAGTCAAACATTCTGTATTTTCTCATTTGCCCACATACGCTTGTTATTAAAACCACATGCGGGCACTGAATCATTTCATGGTTCGTTTAGAGACAAACACGCAGAAAATTGTGGGAAACAAGTACAGCCCTAAGAGTCTGTGCAAGCCTGTGTAGTCTGAGGCACGCTGTGGTGCAGGAGCTTGAGCTACAGGACTTTGTTCTTCTGGGGCTCAAAAGTGAACAGCAGAGAAGTCCCCGCACACGTACACTGAATTTCAGAGTAGATCATTAGCAGAGTCAGCCAGTGTGACAGTTTCACCCTCAGCACCCTGCAAAATGCCACATGTGTGCTCAACTGTTAGTCCACAACAAAAACCCTTAAGTGAGGCAGCAGGATGGTCTTTCATTTCTGAAGCTGCTCTGACAATGAGGAGAATTCCCCAACTGCATAGGAAGTTCACAGCATAACCTCAGGCAAAGCACTCAATCTCTCTGGATCTGACATCTGGGAAAAATGGTAGCCCTTCATCTTGTCCATTGGACTAGAAGGTCATCAGCTCAAAGATGACCTTTAGCCGAGAGGACAGTCAGTAAAACAGTAAGGCTTCGCTTTTGATCAGCTTTTTGTGGATTATTCATATTACAGCAGTGGCTGAAGGACCCAAACACAATGTGCCAGCTCAGATGTACAATGAGAACACACATGAAGTCCACCTGAGAACACAACCCCCTTCCATTCACAATTACTGCTGCATTCAGAAGCATAAATTCCCTGAAGGAAAAAACCTTCTGGATAAGCATTTTCTTTAAGAATACATCTCACCTGTGGATCTTATTCACCAGCTACACAGGGAACATTCAGATTATGTCTACAAATTTCCAGTTTGGTTTTGAAGCCTAAAACAGCACGTACATGATCCAGATTTCTTGTTGAGCCCTCTATCAGGATGGTAAAAGGTCAGACACTGTAACACAATTATCTTTAATTGCTGCAAGATCTCAGCTTTCCTCTTACAGGGGTGTATATACACACATACCAGAGATTTTCCATGGAACCCAAATGCTCCAGGATAAAATTAAACCATTAAATTATGACGTCTCCCAGGAAGTTCTAGGGGAGACCTCACAAAGTCAGCTCTGATCAAACAGCTCTCTACTGGAGAGCTTCACAAAGAGGTCATTTGTGAAGAAAGACAAGGAAGATGATAACTGATGAATCTAAAGTTCTGTAAACCTCCTGGCCTGGTATGGGGCACACAGTTCTCCCAAGAACCCTGCAGCTTTACAAAGACAGGAACAAGACTCAAAAGCACTAATGAAAACCTCAGCCCTCAGCACAGTGTTTCCACTCGTGTTTCCACCTTGCTCCTGTTGATGTAATGCTATAAAGCAGGACTTCTAGCTGGTATTAATGAAGCAGTAAAACATCCCCTTTCAGAAAAGGGTGTTGTAGTTTCACACAGCTGCGTATGTAAAAGTCTATCTCATTCTAAATAGCTGATTCCTGGAGAGGGAAAACAAAGAAAGCCCAGCCAGGTTCCTATAACTGGGACTTCTGATACTTCTGATGGATGGTTGGAAAGGTGGAGGAGAGCAGGGAGGGAAGGTCACAAGATTAACAAGCATGTCACAAACACAGAGCAACATTGCAATCATGTCAGAACTATGGGAAGAGATGGCTTTAGTACCAAAAATCTAAAGCATAGACTAAATTTGGGGTTTTGACCAGTCTTTTGGGGTAATAGGAGCCTTTATTTGCTGCTCTCTACAGCTCTAGGAATAACTATTCATTCCCACCCCACTTGCAACACCGGAGAGCTGCAGACATAAGACAGTCCTTTTCTCCTTGTGTTTCTGAACAGAAACAAAGCTTTTTCCATGAGGAAAATCCATATCTTTGAAGGAAAGAACTTTATAGGGCAATCGAAATATTCATCAAAGCTCTACTTGTAACAGCAGGAACTTTGCACATGGAAGCAGGTGGGGTGAATAAGAATTTATGGGATGTCTGTAGACATATTAAATATCTGAAGTTCTTCAAAGCACAGGTAACACTGAATGGAGTTTACAGACAGTTGATTTAAAATATGCACAGTCTCAATCCATACTCATATTAAAACACAGTCAGAAGATACCATCTGCTCTTTGTAGGCACTGGTAATCAAAGGTTTTCTGTTAGTCTGAGCACAGGCATTAAAGGATATATTGGGGTAATGCTCAGGCTAAAAAGGAAGCAACGTTCAATGCTGCATTCTTCCATCCAAAAATACACCTGTATCCTTGATCAAAAAGTTTATTCAAGCTGTGGCATCTGGGCATTTGCGCTATGTCCATATTCATGATACATTAGTTCCTAAAACCTGAAAAATACTTTTGGTCAATAGGTCTAATGTTCTAATTTTGTAATTTCTTTACTGTCAAAGGACTATTTAATCATTTCTTTGCTAAGCAACAAACTTATTTTATCTCCTAATTACTCTCATGGAAAAATACAAGAAGCAGAGAGACAAGGTACTTGTAACTTCTTGATAATTCAACATGCTGCATCAAGTAAGGAAACCAGGATATCTTCTATCTCCATGCCTGGAAGCAGCCTGACCCTGTAAACATCTCAGTCAAGCAGTTCACACTTAACAGTAGCTTGGAAAGCAGAACAGCTCTTGATACACAGAAAAGCCAACAGTTCTGTTTCATTGTGATTTTTTTCTCAATGTATTAAAACACTTCAAAACCCTCTTTTACAAAAATCTTTTCCAACCCAGTGACATGGAATGTCAAGGTGTGATTGAACGGAAAAGCTTTAGGGTCACAAAACGCTATCCAATTTTACTGTCTCTGATCCAAAATGTAGCCTGGGTATCCATTTTCAAATAGAACTAAAACACATTGGGAGCTTTATGCTCTCTGAACTGTTATTAAGCTGCACTATAAATTTAATTACGGAAACACCTTTGACAGAATTAAATAGTAGTGCTTGCAGTCAGAAATAAGATCACCAGTGGTGGAAATGACATTGACAGATTTACATAAAACCTGACTGACTGTGCTAAAGCTTAAAAGCAGCAAAGTACCAGATATCTCTTAAAATAAAAGATTTCTAAGCTCATTCAAAAACCTGTGACAGTTATCTGGCATGGATACAATTAATTGTAAATAAACCAACAATGGAAAAACTCCACATCTGCAAGCACACAGCATTTGCAAGTCTGATTCTCAGTGGGTAAAGGCCACAACCGAATGCACACACAACACCATGCAATTCTAATATCTTGGTTTTAAACTCCCTGATCCTCCATTATAGGCTTTTTTTTTTTTTGCTGTTTCAGGCATTTCACTATAATAAACTATGGAATTCTGTTCATACAGACAAAATTCCATAACTAAATCTTCAATTAAAGTTTCATATTTAGCAGGAAAAGGGAAGTGGTGCCTCAGATGTGCATCATGGTTTGGTTACTCACAGACTACAACAACTCCTGAAAGGACATCTGCACTGATAAAGTCTGAGGACATTTTGTACCAACAAGTATTCCTCATTTTTCATACCTTAGTGGTTTCAGGAGTGCCCTGAACTAAACTTCAACTTGTTAATCTCCACAGGTATTTGGACTGCAGCCCATGTATTTTCAGTGGGTACCTGACACACAATAAATGGCAATATTTGGTTAGTACAGTAAAACCCAATGCCTTTGCCAATTAATAATACTATTACATGGTCCTGATCCAAATTTTACTGGCCTTGTTCGGTTTTTCCTTCCATCAGCTGTAACTACATGATGTCTGGACAGTAAACTTTTAATTAATCACTTGGATAATAATACTTAATCAGTACTAAGGTTTCCATCTATACCATATGCTTATAGTCTTGCTCCAAAAATTAATTATTTCACTTCTGTACCAGTAAGTAATGGAACATGAGCCATTCAATAGGATATTTACTGACATCTTGTCTCTGACTGTACAGAACTCCATTTTTAGACTGCTTTGCTATTGAAGTGGTGCACAAATCGTCCTCTTTTTCCCCCCTCCTTAGCTTTTGAACTCATCATATGATTTTAGGCAAGTAAGACAGCAGCAAACACAGTGCTCCTAAAACGTATGTGAACATCAAATAAACATCTCAAACTCATCTGTAAGCATCTTGGTTGAGCCAAGAGTCTCAATTTGGCAACCTCACTTTGCAGGAAAGACTGCAGAAGGAGTCAACAGCTGTTGGTGTTGCTGGCTAGACAACCAGTGGGCTGGCAACCAGCACCTGGGGAAGTGCCCAGCATCTGTTACCATCTGCTCAACCAACAGCTCAGGGCTGGAGGAGGGAGTTTTGGGGCCACAAAAGCAGAGTTTGAGTCAGCACAACAGGGAAGCAGAGGTGCTGTGGGTACAGATCCATAGGAAACTGTGGCTGTGCTGTTTGCAGAACTACTTCAGTAAAGAAAAGGTAGCACAGCTTTGGAAGCATGATGCCGGTCCTGTCCTGCACCATGTGCAGAGGTGATGACGTGAATGCACAGGGAGGCTGAGTGCAGGCAGCTAAACAGAATTCCAGAATTTCCTACGGAACACAGAACCATCCAAAACACAGCAGGGGGGAAAACCACAGATGAAACAACAAAGAAAACAAAAAGCTGCCGCAGACCTGTGTAAATAAATGGTGAAGCTGCTTAAACCCCAAGGATTTCTGGTTTGTGGTGCTGGATTAAAGAGCAAAGAAAGAGCTGAAGAGATTCTGCCTGCATTCTCTCAAAGGAAACATAAAGCACAAAAGAAAGATTGGCAGCAGAAAGAAGATCCAGTGTTTGGGGATCAGTGTACAGCTATTAAGGCTGAAGTGCTCTTTAGCAGGGTTCTCTAACACACAGCCTCTGTGGGGAAGCTCTGGAGACCATTTACAGAGTGCTTTCCTGAGCTCAGGGCACCACTGAGTCTTTCTTGGCCACAAAATGTTATCTCTGGCTGTTTAGGATGTTCAGAGTCTTTAGTCCTCCCAAGGAGATGGGGAAATCTGTGAGGCCAACAGGCCAGGAGACATCTGAGGAACAGCTGCTGAGAACTTCAGAGGTTCCAGGGACCTTAAAGTTGACTAAAAATAGAAATCATTTAATCAAGGTCACATTTCTCCTCAAAAAGAAGGAATTCTCTTTAAATACACAGTATTTTGTTACAGTAAGAGTACTCCCTATGTTGGCAATTCATGGCCCTTTGGAAAATAAATACTTTAAGTCATTCTACGCCATCTTCTTTCAAGATCATCACTTCCAAGGGGATTGAGAGGTCAAACATGAACCTCAGCAAGAAGTCCCATGTTTCAGTGTCTGCCCCATAACCCATGAAGGATTTTCCAGCTAGCTTCTTAGGACAAAGTTCATACTGGACCCTTGAGTTGGCTTCTTCCTACCACTAGTACTCAGCTCTACTCCCTTTCTAAATTCAAAACAGGGGGGAAATCCAGAGAAACTAAATTCTTTTCTTAGGAAAAGAAATAAGAGTAGTTCCCTTATGCAGACAAGATCCATTTCCAACTCGTATACTTGAGCTTTATTTGTTTCTGGAAGTTCTAAGCTCCTTCCTCACTGTTAGTGGGAGCTCTGTGTGTCTGGTGGGGTTTGGGAGAGCATGAAGGTAAAATAAAATCACAGGTGAGAGGACACATTCTTTTCAGGTCCTTTAGTAATAAACAAGATTCCTGTGGCCTGAATTAGTTAATTCCTAAACAGCTGAGACTGTCAAGAAAACCATGCCTTTGCATTCCCTTCTTTATGCTCCCTTCTGCTGAAGTGTATTAACAAAAGAGGTTAATTTGTCAAACCACTGATATTCATATGCTGAGCTGAGATTCATCACACTTGGTGGTCTGGAAATCTTTTAAAGGACACAGAACTAAACATGAGCTGGACAAAGCAAGGAGAGGTACCTTGAGTCACTCTGAGCACAAACAGACAGATTGAATTTTCCTAGCATTAGCCACAATAAATAGATCCCAGGGCATGAGGGGTGACAGAACAGTGGAACAAGGAGGTATTCTTGGCTGTTTTGAAGGTTTTGTTTGTGCCCAGTGGCTTAGGAAATTTGTTCATCTTTCCTTGAAGACTACATTTGTAATGCTGTACCACTGGGGGGTGAGTCAGAGGTTAACTTAATGCCCAGATAAATTCCAGCTGCACAATTTATGTTCACCTGACCCGCGAATCTGTGCAACACATTGA
Source organism: Gymnorhina tibicen (assembly GCA_013399875.1). NCBI lineage: Eukaryota > Metazoa > Chordata > Aves > Passeriformes > Artamidae > Gymnorhina > Gymnorhina tibicen. Next base: position 608,732 of record VXAZ01002367.1, on the reverse strand, counting down.
CTCAAATACTGGCGTAAAACAAAGAACTAAAGATCTTTTGCATCTTGCCCTTCACCCCTCTGAACAAGGCACAGCCCAGTGGGAACTTGGGCAGAATTCTCTCCCCATGGTTTGCCAATCTCAAGGATTTACATTTAACTATGTCTTCAAAATTTGTCCCAAATTCTTGTTTTCCCTCATTTATTTTCTTTCACAGGCATCTGGACTACCTAGGCAAGGTGAGTTTGCCCTCAGTCATGGAGGCCATGGTGGTTCACTACCCTCTTAAGTCACACAACTACACTGCCTTCTTCAAACACCCTCCTAAAATTCTGGATCAAGCACCAACAATAATGAAATAGGCTCTTAAAAGTACAGGAATGAAAACAAACACATCAGGGCTCTTTTGCTGGCTGGTGTTTGAAACTTCACCACAGCATCCAGTTCATGCCTCAGACATTTTTTCCGTGTTGTTAGATGTATACACACTTCTGTGTTTTCAAAGCAGCTCATACTTCACATATTCACATCAGTCTGAGACATGTGGATCATAAAAGGTGAGAAGAAACAGTAACATCCAAGTTTACCCAGAGAACATTTATCCACCAGGCACATTCATATTGTCTCTCAACAGAGTGTATGACCTGTATCATAACATCAGGGAAGGGGATGCTTCAGTGATCTGCAGAGGCACTGTGAGCTTTATTCTTCTTCCAGTCAATGACAGCTGAGGCCAGAAGTGCCTGACCTGCCACAGAAATTCCTGGGCTTAGTTTCTAATTGCATTCCTTCAGACACTACTACATGCTCTCAAAACAACAGTTAGTACCATTAAATATTCAGAATAAGCATCTCTCAACCATTTAAAATTCAAAATTAACAAATTAAACACACATCTAGATTGTGAAAAAACAATAAGAGAGCATTGGTGACAGAATCCAAAACGGAATTCCTACTCATTACTTTAGGATGGAGTGTAAGTACTCAGAAAATGTGCATATTTTTCAGAGCACTAAAAAGGTAAATACACTGGGGAATAGCATGCTATACCTACATAACTCAGGGTGTTTGGATGTGTACAGCTTTTTTACCTGCCCTAATTCAGAAGTGAAAACCTCTGCCAGGCACGACAGGTGTGGGATGAAGCTGTGCCAAAGCTGCCAAGAATTTTCATTGTGAGAATTTCTTTCTGAAACATCTTCTCTGCCCACAGCTTTGTCAGATACCGTTCCGGTTATGATTTCTGAACAATGAGCTGCAATTTTCAAAAGATTTGGCAACAAAGGTAAGAGACCGTCATGCAGCCACCCTGCAGAAGCCTCTGCCACACAGGGCTTGTGTTTTCGATGAGTTGTGACCCAACTCGTCAACCCACAGCTCTGCTGAGAGGGAAGTCAGCAGGAGAGCAGTGATAGGAGCATGATTTGGCCCTCAGAGATTCAAAGTTTATCTGTGTAAGATGATGTTTTGCAAGGCAGGATACAGAAATAAATAAGCGTGGTTTGGAGCAGAGTCTTGAAGGGAAAGATAGATGGAGAATAACTAGGAAGGATAATTTGTTTTCCCACAAATATAATCTGCCTCCCCCTCAAAATATCAGTCATTGGTGTAAGAAGACTCTAAGCCAGCTGCATCCATTTAAAAGGGTTAATGTGAAAGTTTAGGATTTGTAGTACCTATTTCTATAGTTATTTTTGTCAGGGGTGCTGGTAAGAACAAGGACTCACTGAAGGGAGGTTGAATGCTTGTCTTGTAACAGCTGCCAGCTGGGAGCCTGAGACACAGCAGAGTGCCTTTCCTACCTCCTGCCTTTCCTGAGGATTCCGCAGCTGATCCCAAGGAGAGACAAGATACTGGACGGAACACAGGCCAGTCCCATCAGGCAAAATCTAACCTGCCTGCTTGGGTTTTGTCTCCTGCCACCCACAGAAATAAAAGCTCCACGTGTGAGATATCACGGGATTATAACCAGAGAAGGGACAGGGATGCTTAGACAAGAAGCTTGTCTTTCAGCTAAATTTCAGGCTTATGATTTTTGCGGGGGCTGGAGGGTTGCACTGAATTTTCACTGAGTTGTATATTAAGGGTTGTATGGGAGAAGAACTTTTTACCTCGGTAGACCCCAAACCCCACACTACTCTGTTTGTGTGGAACTCGGCAATTACAGAACTCTGGAGCAGAAAAGCCCCATTGCACCACCCCTGGATGCCGAACTTCTCTAAGCCAAACACTGGGAGTCAAATTAGAGGAATGGAGTTACTCAGCTGGAAAGCTGATGGTAAAACACCGAGAAGCCGTAATTCCCCACATTGCTTTACTACCAAGAAATCATGTGGCTCTTTTATAACCAACTGATAAGCCCAGGGGTAGTGCAGTTACCCAACTATTGAAAGGCAGTGACTCTTACTGAACTAGGTCAGCACCTGTGTGTAGCTTTAAGGAGTAGCAAATAGAGCCTGACTGGTCATCTCCAGCTACTTGTCTGCTGGCTGGCACAGCACACTTCAAACCTCCCAAAAAGTTCAGAACTAGCAAAACCACTGGTCTGTGCAAGAGCCAGCAGGGAAATGAGATTACCACATAGCACAGCAAAAATAAACCCTTGGTTCACTTGTTTTAGCTGAAAGAGGAAAGGAAGACACCCAATGCCAACAGGTTGTAGAGGATCTGCACTACAGGAAATGGTCACTTTTGATTTCACAAAGCATCTGTTGATGTAGTCTGGGGTGCACATCACACCAGAGAAGTTTTTGCTGCTTTTCTTAAAATACAAAGAATGAGTACAGCTACCTTTGGTAGCTTTCTCTAGGAAGTCTCAAAACATGAACAGTTTTATTAGTCTAATCCAAAACTGTAACTAGAAGTCAGATCTACATGTAAAAGCAAAAGTCATGAATGCGTTTGATGTATTTTAAGTAAGACACTGAACTGCAGTTGTTATTTACAGATCAAAGAAGCTCCAGCAGTGTCCTGAAACAATCTAAGTGAGAAATGCCAAAATCTGATTTCATCCATGTCCATGTGTTGCTTTGAACTTGTAATTCACAGAATTGGTCACTATATTGAACTAATTATCAAGCTTAACGCTTGCCAATTTTGACGGCTGTGCTCCCTTATAAAAAAGTCAGGTTTGAAGGGAAGTGGAATTATATATTGGAAGACGTGCAGCCTTTACTAAGATCTGGGGAGGAAAACAATCAATATACCAAAAAAATCCCTTCCTGCCACAGCCTTAACATAATTTACTTTTCTAATTAGTTATTGCAAGACAGATTAGCAAAATAGTTTGCATTAACCAATACATAAAAAAAATAAAGTGGTTAATTCCTCCTCCCTCACAGGAGAAGTTTCTTGTAACGGTTAAGTGAAAAAATATCTACACTATCTAAAAATCTAATGAAGCCACATATTGTACGTGGAAGTAAAACTAAAACAGTGATTTCACAGTAAAGCCTAATACATTTAAATTGAAATACTAACAGGAGTGAAAAGAAACACTGATAAAGTATTTCTGTAGGCGGGAATATAGAAGCAAAATCCGGTCAGGTATCAGTAAAGACTTAAAAACTACTTTTTTTGCCAGTTACTTACTGTGGTTGGAAATGATCGCAAACACTGGTTTGCCAAAGAAGTGATTTCATGAATCACACAGCTTAGGCTGTAATTAAAAAGCAATCTTTGGGAAATAGGTTATTACCAGTATTTAGTAGCTAATTTGTTAGTTAATGCCTTAACAAAGCTCTCTTCTGATTGCAGTGGAGGGGGAACAACTTCAAGAGGATTATTTGCTATTAAGGCTTGTACTCAATTACTGAGAGTGCTGCTGTGCTGCAATTACAATGGCAGAACAGTCACCAGGAAAGCTGGATGGATCCAGCCTTTGCTGCAGCCAGCAACTCCCACGTGCAGGGGCTCTGAATTTTAAGGACGACTTGCAGAATATCCTCACAAATTTGAGTGCTTGCTGATTAACAGAAAGGTGCAATCTCAATGTTCCTTGATACCAATCACATATTTTATTTTATGGGTATTTTCCCCCCAATATTCTTTAATTCCATTTGCGAAGGAGCAGTTGCGTAATTGCTGGAGTCTAAAATAAATAGCTAACATTTTTCACCAAGATAATATGATACTAATTTGGTTTTCCTTCTGACAATACTTCAGAAAGTATCTTCTGTCAAATTCTATGAATACCACATTCAAGTCACATCACGGGAGATAAACGTAACAGTAACTTACAAATATATCCCAAGTACTGACAAGTTATAATTGACTCAAAGCTGCCACCACTTATCACTATCTCCTATAATAGTTCCTGTCCTGCTGATCAGGACAAGGAATTCAACACCTCACTAACCCCAGATTTAACTTCTGTCTTGGGAAACATAACAAACAAACCTCTAGGTAACAGGACTGAGTTAAGAAATCCAAACTTACCAATATTTATGAACTGCTTTTTGTGCCAATAATAAGTCTTCATACTCTTATTACCATATTTCAATTGCAAAGACTTTCCTACAGCAAAATTTGGGAATAAAAATACCTTTAACAACATAATTGAACCTGAGACATACTTTCTATGTGAAGGTTGGTTTGGGGAGCTGTTGCCCATCTGACACAGAATCTCAGGAAGCCTTCAGCTGCAGAGCAAAGCAGAGAGGCCCATTAATCATATTTATCAAGATTGTCTACCCTGGCTTTCATGCAGTTAGGGGAAATGTGCTATTCTACTTCAGCAACAAGGAGTGAGGCTAAAACAAACTGACCTAACTGCATGGGTCATTTCCAGAAATAGAAAAGATAGCAGCAGCACAGCTGCACAGGCCAGGAGGCAAAATGCTGGGAAGGTTGGAGAAAAAGGGGTAAGAAACATCCACCCAAAACTTGTAAGGTATGTAGCCAGAGGCAAAACTAATAATGGGCTAAATTTTGCTTTAACTGGCATTCAGTACATTAAAGTCAGCAAGACAAGATTCAGTTAAGTGCCTTATGGTCTTGTATTTCATGAACCTCCTAAAATGTTTTATTGCACTTCAGGATTTCATATCAACAAAAGCAAGAAGGGAGCAGATAACCTCCCACTGAGGTAGGAGCATGTTATTTATTCTGATACTCATGGAACCTTCTTTATTTGCCCCTCTCTTTTACATTAAGCCTGTACAATGCCAAATGCAAACACAGAATACAATGTACTGGCTGTTCTCCCATGGGAAAGCAGAGGTAGTATCTTGGCTTATGATTCTCTCTCTTTTTGAGGCTTTGCTCTGTCTGAAAGAGCATTGAGATGCCTCAGTCTCCTCAGGACAGAAATCTATCCATGTCACATATTGTGCATCACTGGCAGCCTTTAACTGGGAAAGGATTCAAGCCTGGGATAGCCAGATCTGGCAGAGGGACCCAAGCATTGCAGAGTGATGCCAAAACATTCAGGCCAAACTCTAGACCTGCTGGCTTTGAAAAGCAGGAACACAATTTTCACATATTCAACCAACATAAAAAGAAAACGTGCAGAGCTTACGCTTTATTGGCTTCTATAAAATTAACAGAAAAAATAGAAGTGAGATAAGAGCCTGGTTTAATAACATTATTTCCATCTGCAGTACACACACCAGGTCTGCTTTGCCTAAGTTTCTATAAAAATTATGAAAATCATGTTACTACCCTGCTCTACCTCCCACATGCATTTCCAACTACATTGTCACTAAGAAGTGACGTCATATTTTCAAATCAAGGTGCACACCACATTATCCCGAAGATTATAAATTTGTCTTTTTCTTAGAAACACATAATTTTAAGAAATGCAGAATACTAACAGAAACTGATGTTGAAGTAAAATTAGAAATAGTTGATTACACAGCCCATGAAGTCTCAGATACTGCCAGGTGTTGAGATCAGACATCCTCCTTTCTCTTCCTCATGGCACATGGGCATTATTCCATGGGGCAAGAATACATGGGGAACGCTACAGACCTTATAAAATCTATTCATATCAAATGAAAACCTCGTCAAAGCTAAAAAACAGGAACCCATAAAATCATTCCCAAGCTAAACCTCACGCCATTTCCTGACACAAGTTAGTCCCCGGAAATTCAACAGGGCTAGTCCCTAGAATCAAATCAACAACATTTGAAATGTTGAGTTTCCTTTGCAAGTGGGTTGAGAGGTGGGGTTAAAGCATCAATGCCAGGATCCGCAGCTTCACCCCAAACTCGCTCCCGCGGCGTTCCCGGGGCGCTGCTGCCGCACGTGCGGGCGCTGCTGCCCTCTGGTGTCCGACCGCGGGAAGTGCCGCAGCGAGGGAGGGACGCGAATTCACTATTTCCCTTTTCCTGCCCACAATGTTTACTGCGAGGATGGATTCCTACCGCACTCCCGAGATTGCCCTTTGACCAAGCTAAGAAAGCTGTTTCATTTATTCCACCCGCTAAAACCAGCCAATTCTGGCCCTTAAAATATCCTGAAGTGAGGTACAGATTTCAGTATTTTCTCTTTTGAAGGGCACTTCTCCTGCACTCAAAACAGTGGGATCAATTCCTATTTCCTACTAGATAATAAGCAGGTAGTCTTTCAAAATAATTGAAGTATGATGTGTCTTAAGTACTTGGAAGAACTGTTCTTGTGGCACACTCTCACAAGTGCCTCTCTAGCCATTCTTCCAATCATTAGCATAATTGATAAATTACTTAAGCTCTCTGCCATAGATCTGGTTTCTTTTTCACACCTTCACCATAATCTTTGGGTTACAGATTCAGTTCTTGGATTGCTGGTTCTTTTAACTGTGCTTCTGTTTTCAGCAGGTGCAGAGAAACCAGATAATAGTAGCCTAAGTACGAAAAACAGGTAAGTGCTATTAATATTGACAGCAGCGTGATCCTGCAAGTGGAAGTCTTCCACTGTAAAATCGTATTTTGGTCTACTTCGGGCAAGAATTTCATCCTTGAAAAACAGTCCTGTACTTTCAGGAAATTGCTAAATTGCTTGCTGTTCCAGACCAATCACACACATTTACAGGACGAGTTGCTTCAGAGAGTCCAAGACCCTTGACAAGAAATTATTAAAAGCGATACCGTATTTTACATATAGAAGCATCTGCGTGTATATTCGTATATATTTTATATAAACAGATGCCCTACACATATATATCTTTCTAGGGTTAGAGAATTAGCCACTTCAGTACACACATACAGAAGTTGCTTCACCTACCAACAAAACATGGCCTTCACCAAATAAAGCCCAGCAACCCTCCAGCCATCAGCAGGATTACTCTACAACTTAGCAAAACAGCAACTGAGACCTACAGAAAGAATTCAGACAGACAAAATACAGTTGCCCATGCTGGAATGCAGCTGAGGAATTAAAACTAAAAGCCACCACTCAGCCAAAAATTCAAACCATTGTGGAACGTGTGAAAATCAAAGCAATCAGTGTAGCAAACAGAGTTTCTAGGTTATTTTAAAAAGAAAGACAAATCAACAAAAGAAACAAAAATATCACAGCACAAAGAAAACCAGAACTTTTTCTTCACAGTATTCTTCTCTTCCCAACTTGTTCTTGCCCACAGTGCTGCTACCCACCCACAAAACACATTCCTACACCATGAATGCTGCATTTGCAGAAACACTTTAGTAAGCTACTTTGAGAATGTATGGAAATGGTATCTTTGTTGGAAGCCTGCAGCAGGACACGCTTCCTGCAAGACTCTGCTTGCACACACATTCAGCTGGAAAGAATCTGCATTATCAAATCACACACCATGCTTTTAGTGCACAGGCTTTCCAAGTGTTTTTCTGTTCAAAGACCCCAGATGCGAGGCTGTAGCTTTCAAAATACAGAAATACTCTGCATATATGGAATTCTTTTCATCTGAATATACCCACTGATGTCAGAAAGATGCAGTAACTGTGTGCTTCACTGGTAGACAGCACATCCATGGCACCAAGGATGGCTGAATTCTGCTTCCGGCCGGTCTATATGGATACTGCACCTGGCCTGAGAGCGTTCAACCAGAACATCTTGGTTGTAAACATGCTTGACCAAAAAAAGCCAAAAATCCCCATTCCTTCCCCCCAAACTTCAAGGAATTTCCTTTAGGATTCTGTCCACCATTCAGGCGTGTCAGAAAACCTATTTCCCACAACTGGTAAATTAGGAAAACCAGGGTTATTTTGTAGTCTGTAAAAGTCATTTACAACTGCTTTGTGAGATCTCCATTTTCATCTCCAAGTACTATTCCAGCATTTGCAGGGAGAAGGTAATGAGCACAACCTACAGCAGCAGAGTTATTCATTTTATCCATTTATTGGTGTTCCAGGTCACAAGCTAGGGTGTGCCTGAGGCCTTATCCTAGAGCACAGACTTGTCTCCTGCTCCTACCCCTCAAGAATTACCTTTAACCCTCACAGCCCCCTCAAAATGAAAACCTCTTGAACATTGATACCTAGAATGATACAAGTGATACAAGAGCTTTCCAGTGATGGACTTTCCAAGATAAAGTGATGTTACAGTGGGAAGCAGGGACTTACTTTCCAACTTCCTCCCATTAATCATGAAGTCACGTAAGTTCTGCACAATTTTCCACAAAGCTCGTTAATCCATTTTACAGGCTCTATCCCTTTTATGAGACTGCTGATGTTCTATATGGAAACACCCAAGCCAAAGAAATGCTGGCTGCTCAGTAAAAGTCAAAAACCAGTGTTACAGGCCCTGCCTGGCAAATTCCTGGTTAAACCTAACCTATCTAGAGTCACAAAATAACATAAAGCTAGCTCAGTTTTCCAGAAGGCAACAAAAGACAGATACTGCACATATTTCACTAAGGAGGATGTTTATTTTTCCAAATATTTTATTAAGATAGTGTCCTGTTTGCCTATTTCTATCGACATCTGCTCTGTAATACACAGAGAACGACAAAAGATCAAAGTTTTAATTGTGCAAGTGAAAGAATGTATTAATAGCATTCTTTCTGTCCTACAGCAACAGAGATAAACTTTAAAAAACCCCTCCAACAGCTCAGAGAACAGGATATTTATATAAAGATGTCCTAACAAAAGAAAAGCACGCAAAACTACCTTAAATGGATAAACAAACTGGACTCCCTGTTTGCAGTGTGCCCTATCAAGCTCAGCCCTCAGAAATCCCCTCCAACCCTCAGTCAACAAGGTCAACATATCTCAGCTGGGTTTTACATTTTTATACAAACCTCCCTCAGCAACCTTTGTTCACCAACCCTTCAAAATTAGGAAAATGCAAGCAGGTGTGCCTATAAGGCCCATTTTGCTGCTAGTTGCTTTAGCTTCCCCCTCCCAGGCAGTAAGTTGTTTAAGAAGAGAGTTTTTTGTTGGGGTTTTTTTTCCACTTCTAGCTCCTTCCTCATCTGCAAAGGCTGCACTGCAGGTCCTCCAAAGCCCTTTTGAGACACACCTTGTAAAAGGACAGCAGTTCTGTGGAACACATACAACAAGAAGTACCTCCTCCTCAGGAGATGTTGTTTCTCCTTGGCTCTCTGGAATTTGCTGCTGTTTGTCCCACTGCTGCCACTCACTAATGCAAAAGCACACTTTGAACTGGCTGTCCTTCTCCTCCCAAAGTCATTATATCACTCTCTCCCTCCCAAGACAGCAGCAGCTGCCTTTATCCATTCAGGGCTCTACCTCGCATATACTAAAGGAAAAAACAAACACAGAAACCGCAAACCGACCCACAGCAGCACTAACTTACAGAACTGGCACTCCCCAAAGTGACAACTCAGCTATCTCACCTAAAGCAAGGCCAATAGCGTGTGGTACCCAAGTGGGGTCAGGTTTGTCAGCGGTTTCCTTTCAAACTCAGAGCTCTGAGTTCTGAAACAACAGTGACAAGTAAAGTATCATTGCCACCTCCACCTGAATGGAGGCCAACACAAGCAGAGTTTGAATTGTCTCGGAAAAGTCTACTCAGAGGACAAGCTCAGCCAGGGCTACCTGCACAGACTGACATTTGAAAGTGACTCTCAATCTCTTTCCAAGACATCTGTGAGTTACAGAGAGCCAGTCATTCTCCATCCCCTTTGTCTTTAAGAAAGTTTAATATTAATTTAGCTCCTTTTGAATCTACTTCCAAGCTAGAGGCCAGTCCATCTGCAATATTTTTACAAGTGACAAACTGGATTAAAAGCACACAGAACACCCACTCTGGACTCGCTCACTTCTTCCAAACCATGGTAATTCAGGACAGAAGGGACATCAGATTTACTGTGAAGCTGCAACCTGCACACAGACAAGCCAGTGAAGTAACTCATTGTACACAGGGAAACTGGACAAAGCACTTCCTTTTCTTTTGTGCTGTCCCCTCATTTACAACAACGTCCTCTAAGACATCTGCTGGAGTCCTGTAACATTAACGGAAATGGAAGGGCTCCAGTGGGAACTCAGGGGTTTCCTTCTTTTTCCCATGAACTGAACATTATGGAATTTTAACAGATGTTCTACTTGGTCATAGTTAATAAAATGAATTATGCAGGAATTAAAAATCTGGCTCCATTTGCTTATAAAATATCTCAGCAGCAGAACTCCATTCCCATTTAGGAATTCTAAAGGATTTGCAGTGGATTTATAGTCTGCTGCTGCCTTATTATGAGACGGCTGGAAATTTTACCAGTTAACTTGTCTCTGTTGTGGAAAATGTGAATAAATTTACCTGTTCATTGACTGATCTTAGTAGCATGATCCAGTTTCCACACTGGTGCACGCTGGTACACTACAGTCATAGGAAGGGGCAATTCTCACTTGGATTTGCTTTGGAAATGACATCATGGGAATTCCACATCATTTCACAGCCTCTGATTTCTGCCATTTATTCAAAGTCTCATTGAGCAACCTAATAACCATACTCCCACTTTGTGCTTTATTACAAAAGCCTTCCTCTTGGAGCACAGATGTCTCTTTCAGGCTTCTACTGCCAACAGAATGATGCACTGTACCTCACCTCCCCTTCCATTTTAGGATTAGTTCAGCATAACTACATCAAAGGAAGATGTAAAGACCAAAATGTAATGGAGATGCGAGAGAAGAGGCACCAAAAAGGTGAAGAGTCACAGCCAAAACTTTCAAGCCTGGAGATTCACTCAAAGTTATTTCCAAAAGCATTACATTACATATTTAGCCATCTTCTTTCTCTTCTAATATCCATCTGCTCAGAAAGCATTCTGAGAAGATAAAGGGGGTAAGTCAGCGTGAGAATCAAAAATGAAGGATGAAACAACTACCTTGCACCAGCACAGCAACTAAAGCCAATTACATGAAGCAGAGTAAGGCTGTCCTGAAGAGATCTGCTATGCTAAAGCAACAGGATGAGGATTCCACATCACACTCCACTTATAAACAGACTTATTTTCACTGAAATTCAATCAGCTGGCAAGCAGATCTCTGTCCACAAATCTGCTTGATATAATACACAAAATTTTATCCCAATGCAACAGCTAAAATTAACGTTTCTTAAATTCTAGCTCAAGAACTTTGCCAGTGCAAGAATATTATCATTTGAAAAGCATCAATATTCCCAGCCTCTTCCAATTTTTTTTAAATGAAAAATCATGTATTGAAGACCCTCTATCCAAAAATTCCCACTCCATTGTAACTAAAAAAAGGGTTTTGTGTAGGTAGAGAACCAAAGCATGTAAACAAACCTTGTAAGCATAAAAGTCAGCTGGAATTAAGTATCAGCCTATATATGCTATGTAACTACCTGGATGTGTCCAATAATGAATTAATATAGATTTTTATCTGAAAATAAAGACTTCCCCTAAAGGAAGAAGTGTACCCAAAGAGAACGAAAAATACCAAGATAAAATGTCAGGCTTACAACAGCTCCAGCTGAAGGTGCAAAAAGCTGTTGTTACTCAACTGGACATTGCTGTACAAAATTTGGTGTCAGAAAAATGCATCAGTCTTAACAGTGTTAAATTCAAAGATTTTTTTCTTTTTAAACATCACCTATGATTTGTTTCATTTTGAAGAGAAAGCACATTTCATTTGGTAATCATTTATTTCTCATTCTATTGGACAGATTCTCCCAAAAAGCAATACTTCAACTGAAATCAGTTCTGAAGGATCTTTTATGAATATACCTAATGGAGAGGACCCCTATTAAATTTCCAACAAAGTGTTGCCATTTTGAGTAAACAAAGTTATCTCAGCAGGGTCACACACTGTGCCATGAATATGGTCTGCAAATTAATTACTACCCTGACATATGTCAAAACAAATTTTAAGGAGAATAGCACAGAGTAGCAACCATGTGCTTTATCTACCTGTTAGTATGCAAAATCTGTAGTCAATGGGATCTAAATTTATTCATTTATTCAGAACCCCTCAGAGAAATCAAAACGATTCGTATTCATTGGCCTTTTTTGCCCGTCTGCAAACGAAATCTGAGTGAATAACATGTTTAGTGAGCCAGAAAATAAGTACAGGACAACGCTATGGTGGGAGTTACATTTCAGAAAAGCAGGTGTCATCTCTGCACAAATAACTAATTTTTTAAACACTCAGTAGGTTTTTCTACTTCTTTTATAACCTGCCCTCAGTCCGCACAGCATATCAAACACTTCCATGACACTAATCCTGGAATTCACAGTACATTTATGAAAATATTTTAGTTGAGGAACTATTTTCTTCCAAGCAGGTCCAAATATTTTTAGCCATATTTTTTTTTCCTAACAGTGAAATACTTCTGATTTAGAGTTAAGAAATGCCATAACAAATCTATAGACTGGGGGACTAAATGAATTTCTTTCACACATTAAAAAAAAGAAAAATAAGAGAGAGTACAATCCTCTCTATATACAGATGACAAATAATCCCTTGGCATCTGCTGATGAATATATTTAAAGAAAGCCTAAATCTGTCTGTGCTAAACTTGGCCTGATGCCACCAGTTCACCATTGTTGGCATATATAGTTCACATGACGCAATCACAAGACTTGAGAAAGTTTCCAGTACTTTAGTTTATGGTTTTCTCATGTTAACATATACCTTTCCATCCTTTTTCAATTTAGCAGTAAAAGAACTGGGAGACAGGATGGCAAATGAATTTTTGCATGTAGCAAAGGTTTTCTTAGTGCTCATTATCAGTATTCTATTTAAATTACAGGCTGGTAACTTACCTAGAATGAAATACGCTGGGATTTAGAGCTTAAGGTTAGAGCAACTGATCTCAATTGTACTATTATCTCTTGTTAGAAAACTAAGTGAGGCAAAGGAATCAATTGGAAAAAAAAATAAAAAAGACAAGTGTTTTACCTCTCTTAATACCGTGCTTTTATAACCCCGATAAAGTCCTTGAATACCCTGTAAACCAACAAAAGAAAGCATCATCCACGGGGAATGAGTTTGTCAAAGACCACAATTTATTGGTGATTATGGGGCAAGCATTACAGCCCTAAAGTGTCACACCCCAGCTTCAAATTGACTGTATTGATTATAACACTGTATACTGTATTCCATTATTTACAGGGCCAGAGGGTTTTATTTTCACCTCCTTAGCCTTGATTCAGAGCCTTTATCAAGACAAATGTTTTATATTTTTAACCAGCTGATAATACTCAAAACAATTAAAACTTATTTAATAAGTGTATATAAAATTATGTTGTTTATTATTATAGGGCACTTAATTCAAGTGTTTGGCAAGGCTTATGGTTCTCTGGCCAGCTATATGGAAAGGGAAAAACATATGGTTTTGACAGATTCAGCTGTTAAAGCAGAATGATCAAGTCACAGAAAGAAGTTCTAGTGACCCTCTTGTGCAGGGTTATCACAATAGTTTTCATCTGAAAGCAAATAAAAATCAAGTGGATCATTTAAAGGTCATATTTATGTCTTCCTTTCCCTGGGTTTTACACTCAGAAAATGTGTATAATGTTTTTCCCCACACTGTTTTTAGGAGCCACTTTCTCTTATGGAACACAGCTTGAAAATCCCCCCTTGTGAAACTCTGCTAAAACAGACGTGAACAGGTTTTTACAGGAGAGAACAGCATAACTCCTGAAAAGAAGACAGAGGCCCTTATTTTTCAAAAGTAACCAATACTGGATGAGCACTCATTTCCAGAGCTCCTTCTGGCTCCTACAGAGCATCTCTGAAATGGTGCCTTTTGGACATCCCCTCCAAAGCCTGCTTCAAAAACTGGGAACCATTCAGCAAACTACACACAGAGACTCAGTGTCCTGCTGCCCCAGACAAGGATTGTTTGCATAAATACAAGCAGAGCTTTGGAACCTGGAAGCTAAATCTTTTCTTTTTTTTCCCCTCCTCTTTAAATGTAGGTACCCCATATAAAAAGAGGAGAAAATAGAGTTGTTTGGAGCATGCATGTAACTGCATGCCCTAGGGGGAGGTGGGGGTTTGGTTTCCACAATCATAACATGCCAATCACTTTTAACAACAGAAGAATAGATGGGAAAGTGCTGGGAAAGCACAGAATTGGAATAAAGTTGGAGGAATACTTTTGGACATGTATGGCACTGCGTGGGAACAATGAAAATTTTTAGAAATTTTGCTCTGAACTCACCTCATGGTACAGGGTGTGGGAGAGAATCCGGAGAGTGCTCGAGGAAGGGGAAACCTGGGCCCTTTGCTTGACGACCTCGGATGGAACCCGTATGAGACAGGCAACCTACAAAAGAACCAAAGGTTCAGGGAGCAATTGCTGGCTTCCTCTTCATATAGCAAACACATCTTCCTAGAAGAGAAACCTGACAAATGAGGAAATCAGGTTTTTAATTATAGAACTCAAAAGCTGTTAATGAGCAGCTTATGTATTTGTTCTGAATGCCATGTACTTTCTGATCACAAAATTATACTAACAGGAACATGGAAGCACTGTTGGAATTTTTAACTTCAAAAACAGAAGTAGATTTGGGTGGAGAAAATCACTGATAAAACCAAAATTTGAAGCCATCCTGTCTTTTGGCAGTCACAGGAATTTTTCCCCCCCACTTTCACAGATCTAAAGTGGAGATTCAGGACTACAAGAACAAACTTCTTTCTTTGGTAATTCCTTTGTGCCCTCTAGTGACCGATAGCGGGAGACATTCTGGTCAGCTTTAGACACAACATACTCCAAGGTTTATCTTAAAATACACACCACACTTCATTCAAGGTAAAGCATTGGATTGATCCTTTCCTACAGATGAATTTACTAGGCTCTGCAGCTGGATGTAATACTGTGGCTGCTGCCACAAAGCTCCAGCTTTGCTGAAAAAGCCAGGTTTGGATTTTAAACATTCACCTGCCACTTTGGCTTCAGGTAGGGGTTAAGCTTGTGTGCACATCATTTCATAGAATGAGGATCCTGAAGCGTGGCAGTTATAAGCCTCTCATC
Source organism: Gymnorhina tibicen (assembly GCA_013399875.1). Classification (NCBI taxonomy): domain Eukaryota; kingdom Metazoa; phylum Chordata; class Aves; order Passeriformes; family Artamidae; genus Gymnorhina; species Gymnorhina tibicen. The sequence continues at coordinate 593,396 of VXAZ01002367.1, read as the reverse complement.
TCTCTAGAAAATGCCTATTCATCAGCACTTAAACTTTTAAGCAGAGTTTGTCTTCAGTTGGCTCCAGGGGTACTTAAAGCAGTGATGGGACTGGTGGCAAAACACTGCAGACACCACAGGCCTTTGCCAGATTTTTAGCCTGCCTTGAGACCATCCTGTGCTGGGCTCAGGAACACACGGTAGTTCCTAGACATAAACGTGATCACAGACTATTTCAAATGCAGAGCAGCCCAGGTGAAAGCTGTCCATCTGAAGTGGCAAACCAAGCAGCTGACTGGAAAATCCATGTGTGCCAAAGAAAGTACAGGAATTCACTGGAGATTACACAGAGACAGCAACTTGAGTGGTCATTTGTGGCTAACACAGTACAAGGTTTAAGTTTCATTTTCACAAAGACACCAAGAAAAAATCTGTTATCCTGTTACATTCCTACAAGTTTACCGGACAACAATATCGAAAAGTCATTACAAACAGATCTAACTCCATGTGCTCTTCAATTCTCAGGGTCAAAAATAACAAGTGACCCCAATCTGTCAAGAAAATAAGAACTGTCAAGTTTTTTGATAGTTCAGCATAAATATTTATGGAACTTCATGCTTCATAACACTACATGTCCTTATATTAGCTTTTTATTCCTTAAAAATATGGAGGCAGAAGGAAAGCTTTAAAAAGGCTGGGATGAAAACAATCTAGTCAATCAAGACCAGACAAAGAGCGCAGCATGGCTTCCTGACATCTAGGGTGCTGCAGTTTTGGCAGGAGAAGGGTGGCTACAAAGTAATGTCTCCATTTCCCCCGGACTACTTGGGGTGCATTTCATTTCAAATTAACTTTGATGTTTCTTCCATTTGAATTTGCGCTTACAAGGGAGTCTGCGGCTGCACAAGAACAAAAACAATGATTACATTGTGCTGTTCTGAAAGGAAATAAAGGCTCATGTCACCCGGGCAGTGCTGTCAGATTGGCTCCATAGGGCACTTCTGGTATTCAAAAAGCCATGAGTTGCAGCTGCCAGCATCAGACCGCACGGTGACATTTTCGCTATGCACCTGAACTTACAACATGTTACTTTGTTTGTTCCTACACATGCACCTTCCTATCAATAACAACCCCAGCAGCCTTTTGATGTGGAGAACAGGTCTCTAAAGGGAAGCATGCAAAATTAAGTTCACACATATCTTATTTAAAAAGTAACAGCCTGGACAGGCAGGTGCAGAAAAATCTCAACTCTATCACACTCAGATCTCAGTCACTGCAGCGCCTTCCAGGTAAGCCTGCCAAAGGTAAAAGAACACAATGCACATCTCCAGGCTTTGTTTTCTTGGATAAGGATGTTCAAGCAGCACCAGTATGCTAACACTGCACCAAGAGAGTCCACACTTCAGTTTTCAGACATGAAAGCTGTAAGCAAATGGCACAGGAAGGGTGAAACATGCAGCTGTGCAGCTGTCCCATGGCACCTGCCCACGTCCACGCTTTTACCTGCACCCACCACGGGATTAACAGGCATGGAACACAGACAATAACGTGGCCTCACACGGGGGGCCCATTCAGCTCCCTAATCACCAAGGTCCCAGGAAGAAATTGCTTTTTAATCTCTCGGCTGTTCACACAGATGAAGCCTGTTGTTTGGCACAGAAGAGCACAATACAGCCCACCAAACTCAAGCCATGCCTGGTGCATCCTACCGGATCTGGGGATGACCTTGTGACAAGCTAGCTCTGTGTTGAACATCTGCAGCCAGCCATGGAGAGGGTCCAGCAGTGGGCCCTCAGCCACCTCAGCTGACATTAGGCCATCAGACAACAGCACCCCATTGATACGGGCCACGCTCATTTTCCCAAGCAAGCTCTGGAGCCAGGAGTTATTCCCATCTTTTGATGGGAGCAAGAAGACAGAATCAAGATCCTGGGAAAGTTCAGGTGCTTCCCTATGAGCTCCTTCCTTATTTACCAGGTCAGGTAACACAATGTCAATGCACATGTATACGTACCATAAGGGCAGGAAGACAATAATACTGAAACAAAAGGCTCAAGAACTTTTAAATTTAAGCTTTAGGAAAACCTGATTTTACAGCTACAAGCAAAGCTCTTATTAGTTTACAGAGCAGGTATGCAGAAATGACAATATTAGCACCTATTATCTTTCCAGATTTTTAATGTTATGACCACTTCTGAGCAAGAGGGTACTGAACTTCAAAATCCTTGTTCCAAATCATAACCGGGTCAAAGGGTGACTCCAGTATTTAGACAAAACCTACGTGCATTTTTAATTTACTGACTTGCATTAGCCAGTCAGGGACAAAAGCTAAAAACAGGTCTATTTCATTAGCATTTATCTATGTATTGCTAAGACAGTGTATGTTCTAATTAAATTAAGGTAATTTCCTCTGTCAGTTCAGGGAAAAGCATTCCAACTTTTGGGTACTCCTTGCATGAATCAACGCTGCCATCTCCTGGTCGGATTTATGTTGGAACCAGACTTTCCTGGCTGTTCTGACTGAGGGTGAAGAATGACCAGTGCAAATGAAGTCTCAAAAATGCCATGAAACTTTATATATGCCAATTTAAACAGTTTGTTTCAATATAAATGTGGCTGTAGCAAACAGAAAATAAGATCTGCTGTAAATAGCACCAGGAATCCACCCAAAGGCTTTTCTGTGGGCTCACCTAAGTTTACTGTAAACACCTGATCTTAATTTCTGCAGAGGCCAGTCCCACCTAAAGCTGGAGCAGCTGTTCAGAATCAGGCAGATTCGTCTAATTCAGCACAACAGTACCCAGCGCTTTTCTTTATTCAATAACACAAGATACATAATAAAAAAGGACAAAGGGAGCATAGTCCTGCTTACAGAGGCTCAGTGCAAACAGAGACAATGCCAACATCTTTAGAAAAGAGCACACCACCTCCTGGTCTTCAGTGCTATATTATGATCCAAATATCAACATATCTTACTTGGATTAACAGCCTTTTGCTTCCACCCTTTGTGCTCCAGGCAAAGCATTTTCTTCCTGGCTGGATTTGTAGGGTTTGGTAGAGAATCAAAGATGACACATACAGTTGTTTTTAGGCACCTCTACTAGAGTTTGACCACTAACCTTGTGATCTGTGCACGGGGTGTATCCAGGAACACTTGGAAGAGGACAGAGGAGGTGTCATAACTGCTATTAAGGGCTTAGGCTGGGCATTTAAACTGGGCTGGTGCACAGGTTCCCTCAGAACCAGGGACACAGCTGGTACAACACTGTTTCAGCTTTGGAGGTCTAAGGAGAGCAGCTTGAGAAGGCACTTATCTCCTCCTGCAGCACGATGCAAAGCAGATGGTGTGACTCACACACTCCTAAAAGCTCCCACAGCCATAGGGTCTGAGCACTTGTTATCTTTAATAAGGGACAGATACTACCCCTGCTGTAAGACAGGCTACTGAAGTAAGAGCCCACCTTCTAGCACTTGATGAGCTCCTGGCTAATGAGCTGATCTATTCTCTGCACTAACCTGGGCTTGGGTGAACATCAAATATTTTTCCACTTATTAATTAGCCAGCCATTCTGCTCCATGGCAGAAGAAGGGTAGTCTGAGGGCAAAGAACTGTTATGGAATTTGTGAGTAGCTGGTGATTTAGGAACCTGCACTCAGTGACTCTGAGCAAATCTCTGGCTTGCATAGCTAAGCTTACTTGAAAATTTAGTACAGAAACATGGAGTAAGCTCCAGAAAACTTTTCTTTTGTTGGAGCTTTAAACCCCCTTAGAACTCTTTCTAAAGGATTTTAATATTTAAATTTCTCAAGCAGGAAGTTAGTTTTAAGGACTTTATCTGTCTGAGTAGGCTGGGAAGCTTTAATTGATATTCACCATATAAATATAATTCCATACTTAAAACTAAAGGAACATGGCTGGGGACAGTTTCTCTTAAATGCCATTTGTATAAGTTTATTCTTAATCAAATAAAGAATACAATTTATGACAGTATAAAACTTTGTATCCAGAGAGCAGAGACTTTAGGCTAAATCTCACAATACCTGTGCAAGATAATCACTACCCCATTAGGGAGGAAAAGCTGCTGCACAAAAATGACAACAACAAAGATGCTGTGATTTATCAAAGGACATATGTTTAGGCTGCAGTCAAGCTGCTGACAAAATCCTAATCTCTCACCCCATTTTTGAAGGTCAGAAGGACTGCCTGCTGCAACAGAATGTAAAATAAGCAAGAAAAATAGAACAACTCTAAAACCCCATTCAAAGAGAAGCAGCAATAAACTGGGGTTTGAGGAGTTTTTAAGCGTAGCCAGCATTACCCCTGACTATATTGCTGCAGGCAAAAGCTACCTTGAAGCTCAAGTTTGCTTTGTTGCTGGTTTTCTGTTTGGTTGGGGGTTTTTTAATATTTAAAAAGATGCTGTTTCCCAAAATAGGTTAATATGTCATAATCTGAACATCTCAGTTTCTATGTCAGATGCTCCCTTCTAAGTAGGAAGTTACTATTTTTAATCTGAAACATAAAAAATGTCCTTTTCCCTTTCTAGATAACTGAATTATTAAAATAATAGGCAAGTTTAAAATTGAAAGATCTTAAATTGTGCTGATTTCCTTGGATCTGGAGAATAAAGGGGAAATTTCCCTCTTGATTCAAGTCAAAGGCTCTCAACAAAACTTGAATTCAGCACTGCAGCTTTCCATGCCTCTCCGAACCCTGTAAATTTGTGCTTGGTTGTTCAGATCTCCCTGGGATGCCCCTCTTCAACAGAAGGAAAAAGTGAATGAAAAATTATGAGATTAGCAAAGTATTTCATCCTCTAAATAACTGCTTCTAACTGTGGTCACAGCTTTTGGGTTGGAAATGTTAGCTAGCAGGGAACATGAGCTGTGAGCTGCAGATGGAAGATGAACTGCCTCATCCTTCCCACCACCAGGAAAATGAGCAGAAAAGAGGAGGAACACAAAATATCCACTTGTCCTTTGGTTTCGTATATTCCTTGAACAGAGCACCTGAACTGCTGCAATCACAGACCCAAAACATTTCAAACACCAATCAACCTTCATCTAAATAACTGCTGCACTTCTGGCCAAGACAGAACAAAAAATACAAGTTTCTCTGGTTGGTAATTCACTGTGGGTCACAACTGCAGTTGTGAGCAAGTCCTTCCACATGTCGTTGTCAGCAGGCTGTGCTGCCTGCTAGAGCACAGAGAATACAGAATGGAAGTGTTAACTCCTATTTTAATGAGGGAATTGTCTCCAGGATGACAGAACTGCCCAGTACATGCACTGTCCACTATCAGCCTTTAAATGTCAATCCCAGGGAAAGCGATCACATTGAGCACAAAGCCTCAGCATATGCTGAATCTTATTTCCCCCACACACACTCTCATGCACAGCACAGAAGTGCCCTTCCAGCACAGTGAAATTCAGTCCTGCGTAAAGCTGCTGGGGTCATGAACAGGTGACTCCACTCCCAGTTTAAACCCCATGGAGAGAACAAGTCTTGACTAATGGGCTCTGGATGGGAAAGTTTAGACAATGCCAAGCTCTTTGTCCCATCTTTCCCTCTGACTGACACAACAAGGCCTTCATTAATTTAACTGCAGTTCCCCTGTATGCTGGTAGGAAACATTTCTTCAAAGAACAATCTCACTCAGCAAGATCCCTCAGATCTCAGCACCTCCCAGAGCTTAAAAACATATTATTTCAGAGATGAGACCATTCATGGGGACCAAATGTCACGAGCACTTGGAAAACTGGAGTTTCTGCACTAACATTTTCAACTTCCTCCACATTCCCACCTTAGATGACTTTACCTGGAATCTGCAGAGCTCTTTGGCATATTTATTTCATCCTGTCATTTTCAAATCTAAGTCAGCTCTGATTTATTACTTTCCAGAGCTCCCTCCTTCCTGCTTCAGAGCATCATCTGCACCCCAACACACTTGCTCCTTCACGATGGCCATCTTGGCTGAGCCTTTTCACCCCAGCTGCCTGAAGACCCCAGCTGGTTCCTCATCCATCATTTCAGGAGCCCTCTCAGGGCTACTGGGCTTCTGCCCCTCTCAGATTTCCTTGCCCACACATGGCTCTTTAATTGCCCAGATACATTCCCAACAAATCCTGCTGTGGGTTCCCTGCCTACCTTTCCTTTAGCCCAGTTGTGAACAAGTCCTTGTGAACAGATACACCTCAGAAAACTTCTGTCCTCCAGCAGTGGGAATTTGTGCCAAGCTCTGTTCACAGCAAGGAGAAACTCTTACTCCAGTTACATCAGCTAACAGGCAGAGAACAGGGAAAGTTTGTGAAGCTGACAAGGCTGACACAAAACACTTCTTTGCAGAAGTACTTCTCACTGCAGATGTTTTGAAAGTTTGTGTGCTTTGCATAAATCAATTGGTCTTTTAATGTTTAATCAATGTAGAGTTTTGTTTCCTTTTAAAAACTAGACCTAAAACTTGCCAGAAGTGGCCTGATGCTACACACCTCTTATACTCCAGCACACTGTGTCCCACAGATTTTGAAGTTCTTCAGTACAATCACAAGCAGTTGGTTTAAACTCAAGCAGCAAAATCAGGCAGGTGAAAAACTTGAAAAAAAATCTTCCTTAACCTGGTTGATGCTTGAATCATAAATTACTACCATATTTAAACACAGAAATTCTTAAAACCTAAGAAAAGTGGACCCTTAATTCAGTGTACAGAACCATCTGCATGATCCAATCTATTCCAGCAACACTTTCACCATGCAAGTCTGTTAAACTTATTTTAAAAGGTTTAAGAAACTCATTAAATCCACCAGCCAAACTGTTCTTTCAGCAAAAGTAGCATGGTGCATCCCATCCAGTATAAAACTATTTCCAAGGAGCCAAGTGGGGTCAGGCTGTGTTACAGGAGGACAGACGTTAATGAGATTCTAGGCAAGAGAACACAGGCCATATTTTCTGAAAACACATTAAGCCTCCTGTTGAAAGAAGACCAGTATTTTACAGTTTGCTCACTCTCTTGGGGTTACATTGGCCCAGAACATGGAAATTTCAACTACATTGTATTTTATTAAGTATTTTCCTTTAATTGATCCATTACTCTTTCCTTCAGCCTTTTCACTTAAAGAATTATGGGCTTTTCCACATATGGAGCTATTCATAGTTATTCCTGACAAACCCTGCCTAGAACATTAGTTCAAGGTAAGTTTATTCCAAAGTGCCTCAAACATTTCCAAAGCTGACTGGTACCGTAAGTCAGGAAATCCATCAGGAAATACTTGAAAATTATTTATTTCTCGCTTATAACTTTTTAATCCAAATTAGCTTTCCTCTGTAGACACTCTGAGCTACAAATATTTCTAAATCAACTGAATATCAGCCCTGTGATCAACAGACATAATATCATGCTTTACTGCAAAGCAGTGTGTTCTCTAAGCCCTGAACCAAGTAGGTTACACAAAGCAGTGTGGGGAGAGCAGCTGATGAAGAAGATGCAGTTAGAATGGAGCATACAAGAGAAGATCAGCGTGGGTGGCTGGCTAGGTATTTGACAGTTCTTAATTTGCTGTTTCAGCCTCTAATTGTATGATGAATTTGTTGGCAGCATTTGTGGATTTATGCCCCCATTCATCTTTATTTACAACCAATTCCCAGCCACTGCTCTGAGTTGAGTTTCCATCTGCTCTCCATTCTTCCTCCACTACCTCACAAAGGCAGCAGTCTCACCTTCCCAACCATCTCCTAACCACTGCTTCTGCATAAGGATTTGGCAAAAATCCTACAGTATCTGTATTGCAGACCTGACCTCACATAGATTAATTTATGAATATTTAAAGCCCCAGCATGATTAATTCAAAAGACTACCTACGTTGTTGCACTCCCCACCACTGCTCATCTTTCCAGGATTGGAGTATTCCCTTTCTCAAAGCCTGTGTGCAGCCAGATTTGCACAGCACAAAAGGCACAGTCACAGCTAAAATGACAGGCACTGATCAATGAAAATAGAAAAAAAAGTTTCAGTATTGTGGAAAAGGTCCCATCACACTTTGACTGCTGTCATTTGCACACTAATGTGAATACTATGATCTGCCAGCACATACTACACTGGTTGAGATGCAAAGCACAAAATGCAGAACAGTTTTGTCCATTTATAAGTTCAGTTTTTAGAAAAGGGATAGCTAAAATATTCAAAGCCATTAGCCCAAGGTCTAGGCACAAGTACTTTATCACTTCTTTGCTGAATTAAAATCAGCTCTCCCCACAGTGTCCAACTTGCCTGCTGAACGGAAAAGTCACATCTTCCAACATGCAAGTTTTGGAGTTTGAAATACCTAAAATCTTAACTTCATGTCTGATGTGAGCGGCTGTCTCATCTCTGTTAGACTGGGCTTCTGCGAGCTGATCTTCCAGAGCTTACCATGCTGCAAAGCCCTGGCCAATTATCCTGCCGGAGACTTTCATTCCATTACTCTGCGGATTTGTCTGACTCATGCTTCTGCCTTTTCCTCAGAACAGGCACTAATAACAATTTTCTTCTCAGACCTAGCCAGTTAGTCTCATGGAATTCACACCAATACACTTTCCTGCTCTTCTATTAAACTGAAACTAGTTAACTGTTTCAAACAATGCTGCCAGGGCAGAGGGAAGAAGTGGCTGATTAGTGGACAGAGATAGGCAATAGTGTTGTCCATCATGTCTAGAATGCCTCTTTTTATGCAGAAAAAAACCCGTAAGTATAAAATAAAGTAAAACATACACTTTCCTCTTTTATTCGAATTGAAAGTACACTTAAAATGTCATTCTACAGAATGATGATTTGTAAACTGTAAACTTGCTTGCATTTGAGCTTGCTTCTTCTAAGAAACAAGTTCATACTAGTACAGAAAGGTAAATGAATTCCCCAGAAAGATAATTCCTGCATTAAGAAGTTTTCCTATTTGACACATCCCAATAGCAGATAAAAAAATTCCAAAGTTTTTAGTATGAAGGGTCAGATGCTAATCACAGATGAACCACACACTTTGCTCTTATCACAGAAGTACCTCAAGTGGTAACACACTGGAATACACATGTGAGCTTGGAATTTCACCTTGAAATACCTGTCCTCACCTTGCCCTGTGGAGTCACATGATCCCCTCTCCCCACTGAAGTGACAAAGTTTTGAACTTTTCAAATCTCTGGACTTCTAATCCCAAAGTACTCTGGAAACCTGCGCAAGGACAAAAGCAGCTCAATGATTTCAGCTGGTGATCTACTTCCAGAGCATGGCCATTACCACCAGCTGCCAAAAGAACAGGACATCTCCCTCCTATCCTGGTCCTCAGTCATCTCCCACAGTTCTCTCTGAAAGTCAAGGCAGTTTGCGGTCTTGCAAAGTAGGGGAAAAAAAAGAAAGACAATGTCATCAAAAATAGCCAATCAAGAACAAAAGGTCAGAAAGATACGAGTGAACCCAGTATTTACAGGCCAAACAACCCAAAACTTTCACTAATATCTTGCAAAGCTTGTAACCATAACAATATGGCTTACAACCACAACAATAACCAAAGATTGTAACCATAACAATATCTAAATATTAGATGTGAAAGGGCTGTTGTCAGCTCCCTCCTCTGGAACGTGAGCCAAACAATTTTACTCTCACCTCCACGGAAAAGCCAGTGGGATGTAAAATTATGTGTGCTGAATCCAAATTAGCTGTGCCGAATCCAACCACTTTGGCACTCCTAAGGGAAACCTCATCAGTCAAACTGGGACAATTTAAACTTGTCCCATAAAACCACATTTGCTGGAGATTGGTGGGAGAGGCTCAGAGGGGGACTTCTATTTAGCTAAGTTTCTTGTAATCAATACACACACTCATATTAAGCCGACAAAAAAATCTGTACAAATCAATCTGGAGCTGAACAGTTAACTCTGGGCCTGCAAGACAGACCTGGTTACTACTGAAAATGGGCACTAGGAGGTTAAAAATGCTGCTCCTTCTCAGAGTTACTTATACCGCCTTAGAATATTAAAAGTAAAATTTCAGAACATCTGGTTTTCCTTTCCACTCCCTGTGATATCATGTTTTCCAAGCACATTTGGCAGCTCACTGTAAAGATACAGGCAGACTAAACACACAGGGCAAAGCAGAGTCAGGATGAAAAATTCCAAAGTTCTGGATGCAGTAAGTGTGTTTTCTATCTCCAGATTACAGTTACACAAGTGGTATAATAAGGGCTTTTCCCTGTTGGCAATTCATGTATTCTTCAACCTTCTCCTTCCTTGATGAGATGATACACCATGTATCTGCCCTCTAGAGTTTTGGATGTGCCTTTGTAAGCAGTTTTTCATGTATTATGGGATATTCAGAGTCCCTATACAGAAAGATTCAGTTATAGGAAAAAATAATTATGCTTAACAGGATCAGATTTTGTATGTACTTTTCTTTATCTCACTCTGGGAGATGAGATTAGCTTTCTATATTCCTCCTGCCTAAAAGGAGAAAGACCAAAACACTGCTACAACCCCTGCCTTTTTATTGCTTGGCTTTGTGTCTCCCTGCCTGGAACTGGAAAGATGGACCAAACCAGTTCCAGGGGACTGTTTCTCCCATGAATTTCCACAGACTGTAAACAATACAGGAGAGTGGCTGTTATAACAACTAAAAGTTCCCATTTGACTGATTTCTCATATATACTTTATCTCTTTCCCTTTACCTATTTTATTATTTTTAGCAGGTAACGTTCGAAACACAGATTAGTCAGCACAAACACACATTTAAGTTTTGCTCATACTCACATTTTATTGATGTGCAAGAAGGTATCTGACTCATTTATACTCACCAGTGAAGGAACAGCAAACCTAGAAATCCATCAACACTTTCTTGCTCTAAATCTCTGTTTTGTAAATACAGTGTGGAAATGCAAAGACATGCTTTAAGAATCCTAAGGTGACAGTCTTTGGCTTAATGCTTCACATTTAAAAGCAATTTATATCATGAAGTATAAAATGAAGAAAAGTACATATTATCAAAAAACCTACTGACAAAATAATAGTCCCAGTGGTTATGCCCTGATTAAAACTTAATGACTAATCAATAAAACTGTAATTATAACTTTCACCCTGATGAAATTTGGACTAGTTTATATATTTCTATTGATCAGCTAAGACTTTATATAAAACATACATGAGAAGGTCTTGCTTCGTGCTATTTTATTACAGATTTGTTGTAGCAAATCTCTAAATACCTATCTCAGTTATTTTAGAGCTTAGTTCTCCCATCCCACCCATCACTCAAAGAGAAGAAAAGCTAGGAAAAAACAGGAAAATGAGTCAGAAAATGGCTATTACAACATTGCAGTTCCCACACCATAAAGCCACTCTGCCATTTCAGTGGCTACGATCATACATTTCTCTGGCCTTAGCGTAGCTAGAGCCAAGCACGTGAGACAGCCCTGAGCAAATCATTTAACTGTGCTGCACCATCTCTGCCAGCCCCAAAAGGAAAGCAGCAAGTGCCTGAGTTGTAAAGGTCACAGACCAGCATGGGGAACAAATGGCAACAGGTTCTGTTGAAAGGAGTCATCTGCAGCCAACTGGTCTTTGGCTACCGCTGATTAAATTACTCGGCTGTAATTTTCTCACAGGATCCTCACAGGCACAGTGAGTGTACCATAAATAACCTGTTCCACAAAGAAGAGACTTTTTCTTCTGGTGGATTTTATTGCAAAGTGCTGGCACCTCTTCACGAGCCCAATTGTCATTTTGCTTGGTTCTGCAATAGCACTTGAGAAGCTCAAAACACCTCCTGGATCTGCTGTTCCATGACACATCAGGCAAACAAAGAGTTTTAGGGCTGTGCATTGCCATGGTAGTAAATAACCTCTTGATGATTTCTAACAGCCTTTAGAGAATCTTCATTGAAATAAGTTATATGCATTGCCTTAAGTTAAAAGTTATAATCTGATGGCACAGGCTCTAACCAAGCTCAGAAAGAATCCACCTGAGGCAGCAACACAAACAAATCCCACCCAGCCCCGTCTATCACCTTCTATCTACCACTGCCAGAGTAGTTATAGGTGCTGCACTCACCTATCTTCATGTGCTTGGTATGTTAAATTAAGTTTCCTGGATAAATCTCATTCAATCTAATCAGTAACATTTCCACGGAAGAATAAAAATTATTTGGGTGTCAAAGTTGATCCCATAGAGAGCAGGGAGAGCTGAGCTGCTTCCCATGGGAAGTAGCCAGGCTGTGCTGCTGTAGTAGTGAGGCACCTGGTGTTAAGCTGAAATAAATGGCATCTCCACACTCCTGGTAGCTTGGGACCAACATACACCTAAGCTGAGCCCCCATGGGAAAGAAAAGAAAAAAATCATTTAATAAAAGCAGAATATGGAACCACAGACCACAGACACAACAGATTTTTCTACCCCACGCCATCGGCTAAGTTTAAGCTGCCAGAAAAGAGCCAGAAAAGCCTGTTTTCATACAGCCCATTTCCTTACCTCAAACGTGCAGAGACAATTTGCACCCCAATTTATCAGTGCAGTGCCAGGACACACCATGTGGGACAAGAACAGGAGAGAAGAGGTGGCCAGTGCTGGCAGGAACAGCCTGGGGTGCTTAGAGCTCAACACCCAGCCCCAAGGCACTGTGCCAAGAGTGAGAAACGAGGCTGTTGTAAGAACTGGCACAAGACATGATTCCAAACCCAAGTTTCCATAACTGAATGGCTTCCTCTCCTCCCATCGACACACAGTAGATGAACTTCCTTCTTACCACTTCCCCAAGGGAGGCAGCCACCATGTGAGTTGCAGGGGACAAGTAAGATGAAGATCCATGGGGCAGCACGGATTTCACATTCTCATAGGTGATAAAAAAAGCAGCAGCTGAAATTCAAGAATATATGCAATCATTGCACTGTTCCTCCATCACAGAGCTGTAGTTAAAACCAGGGTATTTTTACACCAAAACAGTACAACAGTATCAACAGAATCTGTGGGATAATTCCTTCAGAAGTTTATCCTTCTGGCTACCCCTGGCAAACCTCCCATTAATATCAAAGGTGTCAGGACTCCAGGCCACATTTAGTAGTGAGCTACAGAACGATGTGTTAATTAGTCATGAATGTCCAGCACATTTTGAAAAACTGGTATCTTCCATATCCATAGATAGAGTAGAGGGAAGGTCTCTTGGTTGAATTGAACGGATGGTCCTTTTTTGAGTGGGGGAGGAAGGGAAAAACAAACAAATCAGTTGATTAATTGAAAAGAAAAACAAACCCAAAAAGCATTGGTACAATTCTGCTGTCGTGCAATGTGCAAAACTGTTTCAGTAGCAGTTTATTAATAACTTCTTCGTAGCTCTTGTCAGTTAAATATTTAGAATTTAGCTCCATAAAATTTTTTTCCAAGCTTCTGAAGGATTTGTAAAAGTTCTGTGCAGTGAACAAGAAACAAACAAAACTAAACTGAGCACAGCAACAGGAGCTGTGTTTATTCACTGCAGCAGTCAACTACAAAGGCACTTACACCTTAAGGGTTATTCCTTCTCTTGAAGATAATTTCAGTTCTCAGTCATACGTTGGAAAGATAAAACTACAGTGCAGATTTTGGAGATGTAAATACTGAAAAAAATGACATGTCTTGCGGGGGAACAGATTTTAATTGTAAAGAAGGGCCATGTGAATTGCCTTCTACTAATCAAAAGATGCTTATCACCTCAAAAGGAGATAACAGAGCAGCCAAGATAAAGAACTGAATTTTTTTATATCACCTTATGAAGGACATCAAACATCTGAAGGTGTCAGTGGATTTGTCAGCAAAGTTCTCCTAACATTTACATCCAACAGCACAGATTGCTGTTTTTTCATCCCTCCCTACAAAGACAAAATGGACAAAGGCATCAGGAATTTCAGATGCCCTTTCTCTGCAGGGACTACAAGCATCTACTCTTTTAAACTCTCAGTTTCAAAAGTATTACTGATGTCTTTGCAATTTAAGCATTGTTGTTTCGGGGAGATGGGCAGAGCATCCCCAGGGCAATTAACTCAAACTCCTCCAGTGCTCAGGCACTCTGAAATTCCATTCATTTCCAATGCCAAGAAAGAGTGGGTCATGACAAAAGTGTCCAGGACAAGCAAGACTCAAGCCCTCCTTGGCACCTAGAAATGCTTTAGGGTGCCCCTGTAAGTAAGGACAGGCTTATATCCAGGAGTACTTCCAGGGAATTAGGGTTGCTTTTCAGAGCAAACATGCAGCAGCCTTCGCGCCAGCCTTGCTCAAGTTTGCTCAATGCTTTACACTTCTAGAAACTGCTCTTCACAGCTGCACATGGACTCACAGAATGCAGGAACCCACAGGAGAGGAAGCCACAGACATGAATATCCCATGTGACATAAATTACATAAATTACCACTCAAAGAAAGCAAAGCATAATCCAAAGAAAATTTACCATTTGGAAAGGATCCTATTGCAGTGGAGGGAACACCAGCATAGATGCCACGAAAGCCACCAGCTTTCCTAAATCCTTGAGGACTCTGAAGTCTTGTTTTTACAGTATCCAGGGGGAAAAGGATCAAGTCAACACAGACACCAGCAACTCCACCAGCCTTCAAGACAAAACCATGGAGAAAAGTGCATTAATATTCTCAGGGGTGAAGCTGTGGTGCTTATGTGAGTAACTGAGATGTGTAACCCAAAGCACTGCTGACTGTATCCTCCCCGAGGCCCGTTTAGAAACTGATAGTCTTACACACAACTCAACAGCTTCAACAGCTTTAACAAGGAGGGTTCAACAAAAGAAAGTAATAGATATTATGACTTTTAAACCATTTTTAAGGTATTTTCAACACAATCTTGGTGTTTTGAATGGTGCAAGCAAAGCAATGCAACACTTCCCCATTCCACAGAAAAGCAAGACAGTGGATGTCACTTATCAAGAGACAGCACAGAATGACCAACACTTCCAGCAGTTGTGTGATAAAATCTTTCAGGGAAAGACTGAAGCAATTCCACTCCTCCCTTAGGCATCTCTAGAAAGCACATTCACATTTTTCCAACAAAGTTCTTCCTTTAAAGTGCCCCCCTCACTGCCTTTGTTGAACAAAGCCTAAAGTAAAACTGATTTATTTTCTTTTGCTGATAAAAGCCTATAGAAAAAAAATCAACAAATCACTGAAAGGTTTAGATTGGAAGGGAACTTAAAAGATCTTGTTCCAGCCCCCTGCCATGGCCAGGGACACCTTCCACTAGACCAGGTTGTCCCAAGCCCCATCCAACCTGGCCTTGAACACCTCCAGGGATGGGGCAGCCACAGCTTCTCTGGGCAACCTGTGCCAGGGCCTCACCACCCTCACAGTAAATAATTTTTTTAAATATCTAATCTAAACCTACTCTCTGTCAGTTTGAAGTCATTCCCCCTTGTCCTGTCACCATGTGCTCTCTTCACCTTTCTTGCAGACTCCCTTAAGTTACCAGAAATCATGTTAAATAAAGGTTTCAAAGTCATAAAAAAAAGTAAAGGTTTTTATCCAAAGAATTCATAAAACAAAAACCTAAAAAAATTGATTCAAATAGGGCTCAGTCTTCTTCCATTGTCTGTGTTTCTAGATGACTGGGGCTTTTTTTAAATTACCCCATGACGTGGCTGATGGTAGAAAATAATTATTTGGCAAAAATATGAGGAAAAGGCTGAAATAAACAGAAAAACTTATTTAAAATAAAACAAAAAAAAATCAGTAGTTAACATTAATCCATTATGAGACATTATTTAGCTGCAGTGCTACTCAGAACAGAAAACAGTTTGAAGGCTACCTCATATAGATCAGCACACAAGAAACAGCTGCACAGATTTTTAACTCTGCCTGGAAACAAATCACATGTGTGTTACTCTGATAATTTTTTTTCACGGTAACAGAGGATTCAGAGAGGTGTTCACTATCTACTGCTAAAGGTTTAATCAATAAGTTAATTACTCTTTTAATCTAGTTGGCTATTTTGCATGCATTGATTCTTCTTCACTCTTTTTCATCAAAATCCTTATCTGCTCAAAATAGCATTGATCAGATTTAATCTAGCCATCTGTTAAAACATGAATCAAAAGTTACTAATTGCTTCTTTAAGTTCTCAAAGTTCTGTATCTTAAATGTCATTTAAATTCATGAGGTAGCTAACAGAGCACCTGCCAGCAGGTGACAATAGCTGTGTGTTTGCAACAGCTGCAGAAAAGAGAAATGACTTTTGGTTAATAAGACACCTAGAAGACAACTTCTCCCCCACCTGTCAGTAACAGCAGTGTTATCAAAAGAACCTTCACCAGGAGCTGGACATACCTGTTAACTAAGAGGAGACTGAGATCACACCTCAGTGGGGTCTGCAGCTTCCTCACAAGGGAAGTGGAGGGGCAGCTCCAATCTCTGCTCTCTGTGACCAGTGACAGGACCCCAGGGAACAGCTGGAGCTGTGCCAGGGGAGGGTGGGGTTGGGTATCAGGAAAAGGGTCTTCCCCAGAGGGTGATGGGGCACTGAACAGGCTCCCCAGGGAATGGTCACAGCCCCAAGGCTGCTAGAGCTCCAGGAGCGTTTGGACGATGCTCTCAGGCACAGGGGGGGATTGCTGGGGTGTCCTGGGCAGGGCCAGGAGCTGGAGTGGACGATCCTTGTGGGTCCCTTCCACCTCAGGATAGTCAGTGACTCTACAAACTCCATCACAACGATTGAGCACAACTGGGACCTGATTTCAATGCATCGAGCCACAACCTCACTGCTTGCATCCATCTGCCTCAGAGCATTTGGGGCAGAGAGCTGAACTCTCCTGCAGCTCTCCCCACACCAGCCCAAGGCACCCTATCCCTGATTTCCCACACAGAACCAACAGCGAGCACTGCATGTTTCCAAGGGGGTCCCTCAGCTATGGTGATGGGGGCTTCACCCCCTTGCTGAGACCACGTATGGAAAAGCAGCTTTTAGGGTGGGGAATGCAGTGCTAAGTAGATGCTTCACAGACAGGATCAGGGGCTCCTCACGGCTCTAGAGTGGCTGCTGAAGCCACAAACTGTGGCCATCCCTCAGCTCAGCTCATCACCTTGGCAATGGTCAGGCCTGCTGCAAAATGTGGAATATGTAAAACTTTTCCTAAGAAAGGATGTTCTTTGATGTTAGATCCTTGTAACTTTCAAGATTAATCAAAAAGAAAGGAGATTTAATTGTTGAAACAGAGCAGCCAACAGGCTCTATATGATGTCCATGTGTTAGAAAGACAAAATACTTGTCAGCAGAATTGCTAAAGTGTAGGGCTGTGAGTGTTTCAATAATGTCAGACCCTGAGAGAGGTTAACAAATGTTGGGAAGAAGGTTGTTCTACTGATAGTGGACACAAAGGATGCAAAATTTATGGGCCACAAGGACATTTGACAGAACCCCAAAGAAAAAGAATAAACTAATAAAAACAGCTTGTCAACTGAGCTGAATCAGCTCTGATTGGGTAAAAGGTAATTCCGACAGGGGCATGTCACAGCCGCCGATCCAGGAAACCCACCGACCCAAGGGAAGAGAAAGACTGAACGTGTGGACTAATTACCATGGGAAGCGAGAGAATCATTAACCATTAGAAGATACAATACTAATTAATAACAGAACTATGTAACTTGTAGCCAATGAACATTAATGCTTTTATTCGGTAAAGAGCAGAAATAATGAAAAGTTTTGGTAGCCGCAGTGCTGGCTTCGTGGATTTGCCACCCAGCGCCCCTTTCTGCGCAGAGCTGTAAATATACCTCTACTCTGTTTGTGGATTGGGCTCTTGCACACCGGCTGAAACAACCTATTTTGGGCCCGCTCACTCACCGCCAAGGCCGCCCAGGACTCCCGCGGCTCCATGCAGGGGTGGCGGTCCGGGCTGGAGGCCCGGGACGGGATCAGCGGGACCGGACGCGGCGCTCCGGGCGCGCCCCGTGTGCGCACATGGGCGCAGCCATATTGCTGTCCCCGGCCCGCGGTCACGTGGGTGCGGCTCTCACTGCGCCTGCGCGGGAATGCGGCGCATGCGCGTGACCGGCAGCGCGCAGCAATTACCGCTGAGCGGTAATTACCTCATGTTTAATGGCGATTTGCTCTGCAGCATCGGCACAGGCGCTCTCGAAGCGGGGGAACGGACTCCTCCAGGCGCCTCTGAAGTGCTGGCGGGTGCGCCAGAGGTGCCTGCTCTCCGTGGCTGGGCTCTGTTTGGAAATCAAACAGTTTTTCCATGTGCCCTGGGGAAAAAAGGACATCCTGAGGGAAAAACAGTACTGAATCTTGAAACTGAGTTTTTCTTCAATTGATGTCGATGACTTCAAGCTGAGTTTTCTGTCTTCGTGATGAATTTTGCGACCTTTTGTAAACGTAACTGATGACGTCAGATAACTTCTACAGTAGAAAAGAACTTTGTGATTCCAGCATTGTGTAGGATTATATTACCCAAATAAATATGCATTAGGCAGGCGGAGAATACATATTAGGCGAGTTCATGTAAATTTTACCATATAATAGAAGTAACATTTTATGTCTTGTGGTGCTTGTTTGGTGGAAATTTCCACCTTGCACCCTGTGCGGGATAAACAATGTCTCTTCCCGAACCTAAACTGTTTCTGTGTTTAGAGAGCTCCTAGAACCGGCCTCAGTGTCTGTAGCACAGAGCCTGGCGCAGTGGTTCTGACCCATCCAGCGCAGACCTGTGGGATGCTCCCCTGAGCCAGCGCAATGCACAGCAAAAGTAATAAACCCTCCCGGCCAGGGTCATCGCTCCTGCCTCTTCCCAAGAGCTGTGCTGGCTCTCTTGGAATGGAAAACGCCGTTTTTCCACCCGTATCCCAAACGCTTTTACATTTTGTATTTGTGTCTCGCTGACTCTCCGCCTTTCTGTAGCGGGCATTCAATTACTCAGTGGTTCCACAAGCTGCAGAGAATGTAACGGCACAGAGTCCTCGCACAATCCTCGCCCTGCAGGAAACCACACTTGAAATTACGGGAAATGTGATTCTAGAGGAGGAAGAAAGGGTGAGTGTTGGAAAGCACTGCAGTGTGTGCAGAACCAGAAAATTCAGGCAGGCTCAAATTCCAAGATTTCCTTGGCTGCAAGCACATCACTTGGGATGAGTTTTGGATGTAGCAGCTGGGAATGTGATGATGCCTCACATCCAGCTCAGCTCCTTACCATCAGACTGCTCCGGGTGCTTGCGGGTGGGAAGCACCATGCTGACCTGGGCTGTTAGCATCTGCCCACAGCAAGCACCGTGACTGACATGAAAGTGCCATTGCCAACTCCAGCAAATTCATGCTTTAGTTTAGGCTGTATTGTGCTTATTAAGAAACACTTGTTGGTTTCATATCAGGAATGATCGAACAAGTGGACTCCTTTGGCATTACTGCCACACCTGTCCCTGGTATGGATGTCTGATCACCTAAAGTCTAAGGCAGGCCAGTTCGCTGTCCTAGGAATTAATTCCTGAAAATTCCCATGGCAAGGGGGTTAGAATTAGATATTTAAGGTCTCGTCCAACCCAAGTGATTCTGTGATTCTACAAAAACTTTGATCCTGGTTCCTGGAAGAAGGAGGAGCCACAGTTACATATTCCAGCTGTAATATAGGGATGACTGGACTGTGAGCAGTTATTACAGTAACACCCAGCAGAGCACCTGGCTCTCTGAAAGAACCCTGCTATTTACACAGAAATAAAAAGGATCTGAAATTAACCATTTCCAGCTGGTGTTGTAGTGAGTGGTTAAATAAACACAAAAGCTGAAAGTTCCTCAGTTTCCAGGTCCATGTCTGTCATTAAATTAAGCACATTGGAGCCATATTGAGGGAAAAAATCAGACATCTGCAGTAAATGAAGCGTGCTTTTGGAGTCACTGCTATCCCCTAGAACCCAGCAATGGCAGCACTTAAAACAAGACCTTTTTACCCCCATGTGCCCAGGAGGTTTCTTGATGTAAAGGTTCTTGGGGTCATAGCAAGCATTTTTCATATGGTTCAGTGCAAAGCTTTCAGATACACTCTGTGGCACTGACTCTTTATCACCTTCTGTCAGGAGAACTGCTGCTGCATCAGAGGTCACAACCTTCTATTCTTCCAAGCCACTGTCCTGTCTTAAATGAACAAGTTCTGCTTAATGCCATAGGCCAAACATCAATCTTTGTGCCAAGTCCTTCAGTGGACTCCCCCCGGGCTTGAAAAGTAAATTGAATGAAGAAAGAGATCTGGTTTCTCACATCATTTCTTCCCTTCAAGAAAATGCTGCGAGTACTCCCCAGCATCTCCACTGCAAGGGAAGAAGATGGGCTGAGCAGAACCTTGCACAGGTAGCATCTGACTGCACCTGAATGGAAGATGTTCATGGTCAACCCTATTTTCAGCTTCTCCCAAGCCTGTGTCCAGCTGTGGCTGGAGCTCAGGGGCTGGAGGGCAAGCTGGGGAGGCTGTGGAACAGCCATGTGGGGCTTGTCCCAGGCACTGCAGGGGCAATACCCTGAAGCACAGGAGAGAACAGACACTTCTGTTCATCCTGCTGCAAGTGTAGACTCTGTCAGCACCACAGCAACTTGCTGGCCAAAATTTTTTTGCTCAGCCCCTCCTTTTGTCTTCTTTTTTGTTTCCTGCTCCTCTTTTCTGCCCTTCCTTGCCCGTGGCTGCAGGTTGGTAAGAATGCTTTTAAAAATGGACATTATGCCTACACCACCTTTGCAGCACATAAAAGCCTTGGCAAGAGATGAAAAGCCTTTTAATTGCAGTAGGATAAGGAACATACTGCATATCTGGATGCACTAAGTGGGATGTGAGCTGCCAGCAACATAGCAACCCTCTAGCTTATACTCTGCAGAAAAAGAGACATCACAGGGAGTGAATTATCAGGCAGTCATGGCTCCTCTTTGTCAGGGTTACTTAAGCACCATTTTAGATTGATTTCACATTAATCATTCCACTAGTACAACAATGCACATGCACATAAATGCTTGTATGTGTGGATCTGTGAATATGTAAGCATGTCTATATTCTTTGTGTGTATTTCCTCCTCACTCTCTGGCTGCTGTTGGATGTCTGACACCAGCAGCAGAAGATTTATTGATCTGGTCATAACATATTAAGCCTGCTGAAGAGCAGATGTTAAAAACAGACTTCTTGGTATATATCAGCCCCCAGCAGTATTGGTCTCACACATGTTCCAGTTTATTTATTGAAGCAATTGCTCTCCTCGTTCTCTTCATTATCTTCCTCCTGGGCAATTCAGGCACACCAGAGCCAACCCCTTCCAGTCAGTCAGTCCTTCTTGGATCATCATTTTTGCTTTAGCTTGGGCAACACCCGGCAACTTTTCCTTCCTGAGAAGGAAAAGCTCATCCCACTGTTCATAAAAGCAGATGGAAATTTATCAGCTGCAAAAATTTATGCTGGCATAAATACAGTGAAAATAAAGTCTCGAGGATTCCCCTAATTTGATAATAAGCAGGTGCATAATGGGGCCAGGGAAGCCATCTGAAAGGGGAACTGCAACGATATGACCACATACAGCACCGAAGAGGCTGTGATGCACCACAGGAGCATATCATGGCAGATGAGGAACAAAACACAACCCTTTGACCATAAAAATGTTGTCTGTCCCATTTTATTACAAACAGCAACAGACCTGTGAAATTCAAGCAGAGCAAAGGACTTTTCCTGTGCAGGAGAGCAGTGTGGCTCCATGCCCCAGAAAGGTGTTACACTAGTCCTTCTCCAGGAGATGGCGTTGTCACCAGCCTCCTTAAACACCTGATGTGCACACTCTAAGGTGAGGGCTCTTTCCAGACTCTTGCAGAAACACAGGTTTATATTCTGCAGCTTATCTCTGCCAGGGAAAGCAGGCAGCAATGCTCCTGGCCACAGCTTCGGTGTATAGTAAAATCCAAGAGGCCCCCTGACACCAGGGCTCTTGCACAAGGAAGCAGAGTCCTGTTCCCAGTAATTCCTCCCAGGACTGGTACTTGCCTCCAGCTGCCACCCCGCTGCCCAGTGCCCCATGGCCCCCCTGTGTGCTCAGCAGCTCTGCTGCAAACTTCTGCCCACATGCTTCTGGAGCTGCCTCCTTCCGAAAAATGAAAATTAACTAAATATTTTCCTAATATGTAGCCAGCAGTGGACAGCTGGACCTGGATGGGCAGGATTTTTTCCATCTCTCCTAATTTTGTCAGTCTTCCTTTTCCTGCCTTAACCCTCATGCAAACTACACGCAGGACTTGTTTAATCTGGATTTTAGCTGATTTTTTTTGCCACTCATATGCCATTAGCTCCCCTCATGCTTACAGTAGCATTCCGTGTTCTTAAGAAGTCTGGCAGGGTTTAGAAATTATGCTAAAATAATAATTGCAGTAAATTTTTATGGAAACAGATGGGGGAACCAGACAGCCATAAATTTAATAACTCCTTTGAGTACTTTGCGGCAGAAACACTAGTCCCCAAATTCATTAAGAAAAAAAGTGATTAATGATGATACAGATTTTGCATAATGATAGAAAGCCTTAAACTGCACAACTTTTGGATGCTTCTCATTTATTCTGCCTTATTGGCTGCCTGGACAATTGAAGATGAAAGGCCTGGGAAAGACAGAAAACATGCATTTTAACTACTTGGTTAAATAAGTAAAATAACGATCCAGTGGCAATGCAGTGACCTTTACACGTGGCCTTGTCTTTCAGACTCTCTGCAGTTAGTCTTACAGCACAGCTGAGTTAATCTAATATTTCCACTTTAGCTCATAAGAGAAATGAAGGAAAATCTTAATTATGCCTGTAGTTGTAGTTATAATCCAACCCCCTGACACAAGAATTAGTCACATCTGTTCTCAAGTCATTTTGTGGGCCAATGCAATGTCTTAGGTGACTCAGGAAGCAGAGCTAAGAAAAAGTTTACAACAGAATGGCTGTAAGCTGCCCAAATAATTGTGCATTTCCAGTTGTCCCAGAGGAGCATCCCTGACATTCCTATAGAGTGGCTGGAACCAGGAAACATGGTTTCTTCAGTCACTGGTTTGCTTCAGTCATTCTGTGATTTAAGTCCTTCTTCTTTTAAAAAAAGAGTATTAACAGACCTGGTCTCTTCCAAAGGCTGCTGGAGTTAGTGAAACATGAGGTGGATTGTCCCTCCTAGGAGGAGTGGATGCAACATTAGTGCTGGACCCATTTTCCCTCCCTTTCCAACCAGTATGGACCAGCACAAGACCAAGGCCATCCTGGTACAAGCTCAGCATGACCTCTTGGGCTATTTTAATGGACCTTTTTAAGAATAGACTCAAGTAGAACTGGATTTTCTTGACTTTCATGGGTTTGGAGAGCTGGACTCCTCCCTGTTCCATGGGGTTGGATGGGTCCTCCATCCCAATGGTGTGGTCCAGGAGTGCTTTGCAGAGATGGTGGCCCTGACTCCTGGGAGAGGTTTGTGGCTTCATTTCAAGGATGACCCTCACCTCCACTGCTCATCTCCATCAGCCTCCTGGCAGAAATAAACTGCAATTGTTTCTGTACAGACAAGGAGCAGTATTAAAAAAAAAAATTAGTTCATTGCCAGCTATTTGCTCAGCTCAGAGTTTTTATCAGCTAAATCCCATCTCTGGTTCCCAGGGAGTGGATGGAAAGTGCTTGGTGTGACATACAGAACAGCCACCATGGCTGAAACAATCCACCTATTAGGAGATGTCACTGAAGAAAGGAGCTAAATGGTTTATTTGAACACATGAACTTTGGCATGCAAACTACAGCTATTTTTGTAATGTAAACTGTAAAAATAATACAGTTTGCTTTAAGAAGAATGAGCAGTATGTTTGGCACTCTGTACTTGATACAATTCATTTTTAGTATCATCTAATTCAAAGAAAAGAGTTTCTCAATCTGCTTAGGCCACTCAGAGGAGGACAAAAAGACAAAAGGACATGGGTAACAGGGTAGGGACAGGGAGCAGAGGGCTGAAGGGAGCACAGACTGTCATAGCTGTTGGGGTACATGTTGACGGTCCCAGAACTCCTGCACATTCCTTTTTGCCATCACTCCACACTGCCACCTATGTCCTGTATGAGCACATGAAATCCTGCTTCATATTCCCTTCTACAGGGCTGGGGACAGGAGTGGATGGATGGAGATGACTGCTCCTAAAGGGGAGGTCAGCAGTGGGGAGGAAGGTTGTCTAACTTCAGTCTTCCTTTTCCATTTCCTATTAAGTGCAAGTCAAACCCACAGCAAAGCCCCTAGAGAGAAGTGAAACAGCAGCTCCAGAAGATCAGGGAATGGGTCTTTGTCCACACCCAGCTACATCTGTCAAGCTGTCCATACAGCACCACCAAACCCGAACTAAACAGCTTTATTGGTATAGGTGAGTGGCTTTGACAGCTCTTCTAACTCTTTCCAGAAGACTCACAGTGTCTCCAGCAAGCTGAGATCTCAGAGGGAGAACCCTGGCCCCCTTGCTTGTTTTCTTTGACGTTGTGGAGCACAGGCCTTTGGTGAGAGGCAGCCGAGAGGTCCTTCCCAGGACCAGCGGAAGGAGGCTGGTGACAAGAAGTTTGTATTCACTTTCCTGTGACTTTCCAGGGCCCTTTTCCTTTTCCTTCTGTTTTGCAGAGAGAAACTTGCCAGTTCTTCTCCTCTCAGCAGGATTATCAGAGCTGGCTTCCCAATGCTGAAGTTTCCCAATGCTGAAAGTTTCTGATTGTCCCTTCCTACGGTGCCGTCGTGAGCCACATTGCCATTCCCAGCCGATAACCTATCGGTCGGCTTCTGCTGCAGAAAAGCCATTATCTAAGGGAAACAAAAAGGCATGGGAACAGGGGCTCTTTGTACATGGACAAGGAGCAGTTCATGACATGTGAATTTGCCAGATGTTACCACTCTGAATCTTACTAAAATACGCCCTGTACTGACCACAGCTGCTTTATCTGCACATGGAAGGAGTTGGGAGATACAAGGCATTTTTACTGACAGCGCTGTAATGGCCTGACCAGGCAGCCTGGGAGCAATTCCCTGACACGGCCTCACAATTCTTTGCAAATGTGCCGACTATTGGATTTTGTGTAGTCCTGACCACTGTTTCATTTGACAGTATCCTTCCTTCATGCCTATTCAGACTGAGATTGTTTTCCAGAAAATTACACCATTTTCCAGCATGTACATTGGCTTTATAAAGGGCCTTGACTTTTTGTGCAGCTCAGTTGATGCTTCAAGGCCTGTTTTAATGCTCTTCTGTCAGTGTCTTGTGTTTGTGTGATTGGAAATATGCCAGGTAATTAAAAAATTACACACCAACTGCTGCTTAAAAATCTATTGTGTGTATATTTATTTTGCATATTTTGGCTTTAGAGGAGGCTCTTTCAATTCTCCATCCCCTCTTTCTGAATCTCCCATGTCAAGACTGGAGCCCAAGCTCTTCTGAAGTCTGCAAAGCCAGAGAGTGCCCTTAAGGGATGCCTGTTTATTCCTTACCGTTTATTCTTTACAGGAAACAATATGGGGAGGCTGTGCCAGAAATATAGATATTGTAATTATTATTTTTATTATTCCAGAGTATGCACAGGAGCTTATTATTTTGAAGCCTGGTCATCCCTGTACCCTGCAGTGCCTTAATTTGGAAGTTCACACTTAAAAGGAGAGAGAATTGCATCCATCCTCATCGTCTGTCCTTGTCACAGGCGTGGGGCTGCACTGATGAGCTCTAATCACATGCGTGAGTCCAAAACAGGGAGAGGCAGCATTTTTCTGTGCACAGAATAATCAACTCTGAGTTAAATGCAGTGCTTTAAAGTGATTTGTATCCATCCTCACCCCCACCTTCTCAGTCTAATTAACTCCTCTAATAGAATTAATCAGCACACTAAATACGAGACTCACTAACAACTGAAAAAATCACACCACTATCTATTCCAAAATACAATTACACTGACAAACTCAATTACATGCCTCAGTCACTTCTGAAATTACTCACCAATATTGGATTGTGCATAGTTTAAGTTTCATTGTTGAAAGAAATCATAAGCACTTTCTAAATCATACAATGTTTACAGAAATACACAGAAGCCCAGCTTTTATTACCCATGTGGCAAAATTAATTTGACACATTGAAAGCAAATGAATAGAGCTGGAGGACTTTATTCAGGCACTATTCTTCCCACTGATAGAATTTACACTGGGGGAACATCTAACACATTAACCTTATTAAACTCTGATGTAGGTAAATAGCATTTCAAAGGGAAGGAGAAAGGATCCAAATCAAAATCCTTACTGCATTTGAATGAGCAACATCCAATTGCATTTCTAACTGTTCTTTTAGTTTACAACCCCCTTTCACTAAAGTAGGCTTTTGCTCTGGAAACTTTTGCAGCAGAAGCAGTCCATAATATGCAATTATTATTTTGTCTTTTAAATCTGTGGTGAACTCTACAGCTGAAAATAAATTTTCATCAGATTTGGTTATGTGAGTTGAGGTTAATTTGCAAGTCAAAAGAGGAAGATAAATGTTGCTTGTGTTTTTAAGAACCCAAGTTTATCGAAATTCATCTTGATCTGAAGATACAGAAAGGCTTCCTGAACTTTTTCTTTGTCTGGTCATATGCAGCACTTGCTTCTCAATTTAATTTATTTTCAAACTGTGATACCAGTCACACTGACTCATTTCTCACTGAAGAAATAGAAATAGAAATAGACCTGCTCTTGTTTGCAATTGGGCACAAGTAGATAAAAATTTGAGCTCCAGGCTGACAAAATCTGTGTTGAACTTGAAATACCCTCATCTGACTGAAAGCAAGATCCTTAGCAAGAGCTTACATCCATGCAGAACCAGTACAACAAACTGGTTTATACCTTTTGAGCCTAAAAATTACAGTGGGACTTGTCTAGTGGGGATTTCTCAGCTTAGTTGAAGGAGCTACAGATTGCTCAAAATTCCTTTGAAAAAAGACAGTCCGGCACTTTGAAGAGTTCTCCAGGAAGGCGAGGAACATCCTGCTGGGTCTCACTTTTTGCTGAACCTAAGACAGACACAGGACCTGTCAAAGGAGGAGGGATCAGAACTCCAAGTTTTAAGCAAAACATTAGAAGAGTTGAGCAGGTGCATTCAGAGACCACCTGCTCCATGGGGATGTAGTGGCACTGGGATGGCAGCGGGAGGTTTTTATGGATGTGTTTTTTATGTGTGTTTTTATGGATGGATCACACATGCTGTGCTCTGCTGATGTCCATCCCTATGGGCTCTCCCATCTACCCGCTCCATCCGCTGCTCTAAACCAGGGGAGAAACCAAAACATAGGAAAGGAAGATTGTTCAGTGCAAAATGATGATTGGCCCATGTTAGTGAGAAAGCCTTTCTCCTTCCACTTTCCTTAAAAATTATGAATGCTTATCGTATGCTGGAACAGTAACATTCGAGGAGCAGGACAACAGAACAGAAAGGATCTCCAGAAAAACTAATCCCATGTCTTCCGGGGAATATTTGTTATATTTTGGCTTCTTGCCATGCCCATTTATTTCACAGCATGCCAGTCATCCCTATCTGTGCTCCCCACAGGAGTTCCCTTTATGTGCAGCCAGGCAATTCACACCCACTACTCCCTTCCTCTCCTTCAGGTGTTTAAAGGTTGTTTAAAGCAAAGTATTAAACCAGATTTTATTCTAATCCACATGTTTGCAACTCCATAGCCATTCCTGTCAGAAGTGCTGTGACACAACCACACAGTTTCACAGCTGAAGACGCATGTTGGGATAGAGATAAATTCATGGTATGAAACTGGGGCCTCGAGCAAAGGGCTTTTTTTGCTGGAACTCAAGAATAAGACTCACTTTGTGAATTAATAGATTTTATACTTTCATCAGTGGAATATCGTACATCAAACCGAAACCTTTCAGGAAGGCTGGAGCTATTCCCAACCCAGGCACATTCTTTATTAATTCTGCACATTTCTGCAGTCACTAGTGATGCATTGGATGACACTTGCAAAGGATTACAGACTTGATACGATATTAGATAAAAATTACAAGTGAGAAGCTATTTTACTGCTATTTATTTTCATCAGCAGAGCATCCCTCTCCTAAATGCCATTCTAGTTTGGTTGATATTGACTTTTCAGGTTGCTGAGAAGTTTTGTAATTCTTTTTTGTTCGTAGTTTATGTATAGAAATCAATACTAGTTTGCAATTTGTTGAAACCGAAATGGTCACATTAGGAGAAATATATGCCTGATTTATCCTTGTGTTCTGTTCCCAGTCGGAATTGGATTAGTTTCTCAGTTAATCTACAATATCTAATAATTAAAAATGGTGATTTACACAGCTCATATGCACTTTTTATTAACCTCACACTGACACATAACTGAACAAAGCAAGCAGGAACATGGCTGTGAATCTTCCTTAACATCACTGGTGTCAGTGATTGAGATATCAAGGATCTGGGTTTCTTTTCTGATCAGAATTTGTGCTCACACCACCAGAAAGAGAGATTTCACTGGTTTTCATGTAGAGCAGTAATGGTTAACTGCAAAATTATCAGGCTCAAGATCTCCATTTCTGGAAGACAGCTGGAAATTTTTTACAGCTTTCAAACCTAACTGCAAAATTTTGGGTCTGAATAACGTTACCACATCACAACTTATTCACCTCAAATTTCGTGTTGCAAGGAGCAAACCTCACTGAAACAGCCACGATTTAGTGTCACTGCATTGTCAAACATCACTGAAATGTTTCTGGACTGACACTACCATCTAGTGTCCCGATCACAGACTGCAGCTTCTTTGGGGGGAAAAACATACAATGCGCTTGTTCACTTCTATAATTACATTATCATAAATAATTCATCTCCCGAGACACATGTACAAATAGAAGAGAGAATGAAGGCCACACAATTCCAGCTTCCTTTCCCTCTTGAATTAGAATAGAAAAGCCAACTGGGCACACAGTCTTGGGAAAAAACCGTGAGCTGATTTAGTAATAGCTCTCACAAGAAGCCTAAGTGGTATGTTTGGTTTCCATACCTTGCTCCCAAAGGTCCAGTAAAATTGAAAAACACATTAATGCTCTTGTAGCACACCTGGGATATTCAACAAAACGGGCACAGATTAAGCGTGGAGCCTCAGTGCCACACAGGGCATTTCTTACTGCCTTAGGAGCATCTTTAGCTCTCCTTGGAGAGGCTCGTGAGAGCTCTGCTGGACCATCCACACCTGAGGACACATTTCCTGGTGAGGGGTAGTGAGCATATTTAGAACCTCTCCAAGATGCCAGAAGAGTTAGCTTTCCTCTAAAATAGGTTTCCCAAATCAAAAACTTCCTTGGAGCCCCAGCCCCAGGGCTGTCTGCCCTGTCTCCTTCAGCAAGTGGCAGGTGACTTCAGCAATATCAGCCTAATTAAGCCACAGTCTTCACCTGCTGTGCCCACCCTGAAAAAGCAAGTCCAAAGAACTATGAAGTGAATTGCAAATCCTACAAAGCTGTCTGAAAGGGAAGAGGACTCAGTGTTCTGGCCAGGTTACTGCAGGGAGACTGGAAAACATAGTGCCAGCCACTGAAACACTGAATGCTTTTTTTTTTAAAGAAAAGCCTTTTCCAGCTTTTGACTTTTATTACACTTTCCAAAACAATTTCAAAACAAAGACCACAATGAGAAGTTCCCCTTTTGACCTATGAAAACTCCTGTGCCTAAATATGCTTGAAAATCCTCTCATTCTCCCACTTACAGTTTCAATGTGCTGTAAGAGTATTTTCAGCCAGAAAAATACTGCACTGGGGACTGTTGAGGCAGCTCTGCTTTATTACAGACATTGAATGAGCTGTGACAGACTTCACCATGCCAGGCTCATTATAAACATCTTCCACTGAGGCACTGCAGTTCAGAGAAAGCCTTTAACCTGCTGATTGTAAAAGAAGAGCCATTACATTGCTTTTGATGCTGCAGCCATAATGGCACCTTATTTCTTCAAAGTATTGATGCAATTTCACAATGTTGTCTTGACATCCTCAGGCTGAAGGTATCAATGCTCTTGAACCCTTTTTAGAGCACTAACCTTTCATTTTCAGCGTACTTAAAACATGCTCTCCAGTGGACTGTGAAGAAATCTCAAACTTCTGCAGCTCAGAGATCCCAGCTGTAATCCCCAGCACATTTAATCATCCTTCTCAGACTGCTAAAGTAATTTGAAAATTAAAACTACTCAGTTATTTGGGCCAAAGAGAATTTTGTACTCCAGGATAAAAGTGAAACAGTTCCTGTTGTGGAGATGTAGGGATAGAGCAAAGGGACTGGTTGCTGGATTGCAGAGCCCTCTGCAGCGAGGGACAGGATGGAGACTGTTCCCAGTAGAAATCCCCTGTACTGGAGCCAGGGACAGACATCTAGGCAGGAAATGTGGGCAGATTTCCATGTCTCCCCACAGGCCTGATGGGGGGTTTCAATTGCCAGCCAAGACCGCAGTGTCAGAGAGCAGCAAAACTCTCTGGTCAGCCAACATTGAAGAGACTTTCCCCAGCAAAGAGGGACAGAATCAATGTCCCATCTCACTCTGGTCTTGCCAGAAATGTGACCAGGACTGACATGGAGGCGAGACATTGCCTCCATTAAAATGACAGTGTTGACATCTAAACCTGATGGCTCTATTCTCTCTCAACGTGAACTGTGTGGCAGCAGCCAAGGAATCCCTTTCAAAGTAAAGTAGTCTTATTGATTTAAGAGAAAACCTTATTTGAGAGATTTGCCACGAACATTCTCCCTTGCTACAGATATCCACCAACCAGAGGAAGCTGAGTGACCATTCACAGACGGTTTCCACCAGCCTGGGAGTGATATCAGTAGATTTTGTCATGTCCTTTCTCTCTCCTTCCACCTGTTAGTGCCCTTATTACACAGACACAAACAAACCTCCCCCTTGTGTGGTTCCCAAGGTCCCCAGAAGCCACACAGCTGTTCAGGTTAGGCATGCCAGGAGATTATTTCAGAGCTTAAAACCAACAGGAGATCTCAGGCTGATTGATTAAGAAAATTGATACAAAGGGGAAAGATAGAGCACTAATCCACCAGTGACAGCAGAACCCCTCTGTGAAACAAAGGGAGCAAGAATGCATTCACTATACTAAGGGGAAACGACTTCCCTGGACACAGGAAAATGTGCTAGAGGAGGGTTTTCAGAGTCCTGAACACCTTGCAGAAAGTCTGGGATACCTGACGTTCAGGGTAACTCTAGATCTAGTCACTAGGATCACTATTTGTGCTTAGGCATCCATGAAAATTAGGCAACAAAGTTGTCTTATATGAACAACCGAACACAACCCAGAACTTAAATTGTGGGCTTGGTTGGTAGCAGTGGATTTGAACATGGTCAGCCTTTCAACTAAGGAAAATACTCAGGAAAGGCTTAAGATCAACTTACTGTGCAAGAAGAAAAATCAATGCACCGGCTCCTTCATCCTAAAGGCTAATCACTGCAAGAAACAGAGCTTTGCTGTACCTTCATCTTTGAGAGCAAAAATGAAGTGAAAATTGAACTATTTCTTTCCAGCCCACCCTATTGCTGTGCTCTAAGAGAACCATACAGCAGCACTCCTCAACTGAGAAGGCTTTTGGTCTAGAGCAGAACTTGCTGTACCCCTAGCTGGTAAACCCTCCTTGTTAACTGTGCTCAGCTTTACCTTTGATGGATCAGTGATCCCTCCCTTCCTCGGCTGATGCCAGTCATCCAGGAATCAAATTCAATCGCTGATGTGGCTGGGAGCAACAATCCCTTAAAAAGACAGATGGGAGAGTTTTGGAGAGGAAAGGTGGTGCTTTTTTCCTTTTTCAGAAGGGACAAGGGTAGGAGAGAAGGAAGTCTCCAAAGCCAGCTGGTTATCAGACAATGAGTTAGAGCTAGAAGAGCAGTCTGACCCAGGTGGAAGGGAAGGGAAAGCTGGGGCAGGCCCTAGGAGAAAATAGGCTGAATAGATAGAGCAGGATGGTGGGAGGTTTTTTTGCTTTATAGTCAAATTTGTCTTATTTGAGAAATGCTATGGGACATTACCTGACTAGAATCACCTAAGTGAAGGTGGTCTGGCTGTAGGGAGTCATATCACATGGAATCTCTGCTTGGTTAGCTGCCTGCTCAGGTATTATATTTAAGACCATAGATACTGTTCTTGCACTCTGTCATGGGCTGTGCTACATCCCTCCAGGCTGTGCCCCCAAAACTGACCCTGCTGTCAATCAAGGGCAATTTACTGAAAGTTTTGCAGCAGGTAGTGTCCAGGTCGTGATCTTTGAACTCACTGAGTACTCTGAGAAAGCCCTTCAGCGATATTATTCAGAGTTTCAAGTTACTTGCCATGCTCTAAATGCTTAAATAGATGCTGGCTCAAGTCCTCACTGTGCTTAAAATTGTGTCTGAGCTGGAGGGATTGCTTTAACTTTCATAGCTAAGACTTGGGACAGATAAGAAGAGCAATTATATGTTCCAAGAGTCAGAACTAGGTGTTTTGACAGTGTTTCTCCTGTCATTTTATTTAATAATCCATTGCCCCTCGGTTAATAGCTTTCTGCTTGATTAGCCTTTATAAATCAAAACTTCACGGCTTTACCCCTGACATGTTATACATTCTGAGTTGAGGGTAATGAATTGTGCCGTGGATTGATGTACTCTGCCTTCCGTTTAGAAAAAGTCCTGTGTCAAGGAAACACCTTGGCTTTCAAATTGAGTTATCAGTATACTGTCAAAATTCAGAGGAGGAAATGCGGAGGATCCTAATAACGTGCAGCCAGGGATTACACAGCCCTGAGCAGAATATGAAGCTGCAGGGACTGGCTCAGGCTGTGCTGGCAGCTCTTGGGTGTCTTCACTAATGCATGAAACTGCCTGCTCTGTGTTTCCTGCATTTCAGCCCGAATCCCTGCCCACACTGCCCTGTTTGGAGCGGTGCAGCCGCACCAGCCTGGTTTCATTGCAGCTGATCCCAGAGGGGTCCCCTCCAGGCCCTGAGGGCTGCTGCAAACCTGGGTCAGGAGGCACCTCTGGCACCTCCAGAACAGGTGTTGTTTAAAATGCTGAGATGGGATTCAGTGTGAGCTGCTGCTTTTCCTCAGGCAGGATGATTGCTGTTGCATCCCACTGTGAGCAGCAAGGAGAGAAGCATTAGTTCCACTGCTGGATCAGGCTGTCACTTTTCTACGTCTGGACTGCTCCTCCAAAGCCAAGCACTGCTCTCCTTGGCCACTAGATGCAGCTCATGCTGCATTGCTATTTGCTTTGACATCATTCTAGGTTTTTTTACGTTAAAAATTATTTCCCTTGTGTTTCTGGGTGTGTGTGGTTTGAGGAGGTTGAATCTTCATCCTAAAATCCTCCTGTTTTACTTCTAAGTTTGTCTCGCCCAAACTTCTTCCTTGGTGCATCAACTGTACCCATTTTGAATGCCAAGTCATCACTCCTCACGTCTCCATACAGAAATCTACTCAGCTGCACTGCTTTGATGGACCTGTCAGGGTAATGGGGAGGGAAGAAATCAGGTGAATTAATAGAGAACACACTGATTTTCAGCGTCAAGCTGAGCACAGAATTTTACACTGAGCTTCCCACCTTCTGCCAGTTCATTTTCCCAAATAGGTTTTTATGCTGCAGGTGTTGCACATCAATGCTGCCTCTCAGCCATCCAGTGTAAGGAGTCTCCAGCTCCCACCTCCGGTGTGAGGAAAACCTCAGCGTAGAGCCCAGGAGCACACCGTGGGATGGGCTAAGAGCTCTGTTCTGCTTTCAGTGCTCACCCTGCCTGACACAGCAGGATGAGAGTGAGTCCCTTGGAGAACAGGGAGTCTGCAGCCAGCAGCGGCAGCAGTTAGAGACCTGATTAAGAGCTATGGGAAGTTGTCTTGAGAAGAGCTGGAGGAGACCAGAAATCAGGATGCCATTGCAAAAATCAGAATCGCTGAAAGCTGGGGCTGGACATCAGAAAGACAAAAGGGCTAAGGAAGCAAAGGAGGGACACTGTGGCAGTCCCTGCCCTTCCAGTAGTCCTCAGCTCAGGAGTCACACCTGGTGCAGGGGTAGGGGTGCTGGGGAAAGGCTGACTGATGCTGTGAAACACCACCTTTGCCCTGGGTGATTGTGGGAACACTGGGCTGCAGTGAGAGACCCCCTCACCTGCCCTAGCACTGCCTCTGAGCAGGTTTTCGAGAATTACATAAAATGTTCCAGTTTATCCTCTGTTAAATGTGCTTCCTCTTGAAGATGTGCTTTTGGTCTGGATGCTTATTCCTTCCACTTTACTTGCTGCTCAACCCA
Source organism: Gymnorhina tibicen (assembly GCA_013399875.1). NCBI lineage: Eukaryota > Metazoa > Chordata > Aves > Passeriformes > Artamidae > Gymnorhina > Gymnorhina tibicen. The sequence goes on along the minus strand of VXAZ01002367.1, from coordinate 559,160 downwards.
GAGGTTCAGGTGCAGAAACAACACCTGAGGAACCCCGAACTCTCTCCCCTTGCATGTTTGATCCCTGCTGGCTGTGCTTGCTGGGTTTTCAGCAGAAAGGTACCTGCACAAAAGGAACTCATCACCTCCAGGTGGGTGCCAGCCCTGGCTACCACTGAGGGTGGATCAGCTCTGATTCTCCTGGAGCATAGAACATGCTACTCTGGCTATCACTGTGGAATCAACTCCAGCTTAGTAAATACTATTTTCTTACACAATGAGGTTGCTTATGGTGATGATATTCTTGTACTGTGGTATATAAGGAGCCAGGGTGCTAGAAATTACTGGCAGCAGCTGTGGGTACTTGTAGGTAACAGCTGGGGAGAAGATCTAAAGGGCCTGGTTATTCTATTTTTCTTTGACGCAGTGAGATGTTCCTATTAAGCAATTACCTCCTGGGAGAAGCAGCAAGGTAGCTGCACTATCATTCCTGAGTTGTTTTTTTTTTTAGAAAATCTAAAATAATTTTTTCATAATGCACCAGATGAGATGGCTCAGACCTGCTGTGAAGGAAGCAGAAAGTAATGCTCACAGTTTGTAATATTTCCTTGAGCTTCTGCTTTTGCACTGAAAAATGAGCTTCCTCTCATTAAATTGCTTTTAAATGAAAAATCCACAGCTGTTCTCTCCAGCTTGCTTGAACATAGTAAACTCAAAGTGATCTATGTGATGGCTGTGGGCTAGCCAGCATGTTCTTCCCTTGCTAGGGGCATGGGGATGGTGTGGGAAGCTCCTTGGGTTCTCTGAGGACACATTGCTGTCCATCAAGCTCTCCTTTCCATCACAGATGGGGCTGAACCAAAGGAAAAGCTTCCTGAGACTGAGCTTTGGGAAGCAACAGGCAAATGTGCCCTCCAGCATCAGCCATCCAGAGAGAATTCCCCATCCAGACCTGCAGGAGAGGACAAGGAGCTGAGCTCCACGGCCCACATTGGTCTGCCTGAGCATGCTGGATCAATCCCACATATCACAGCAGGGGAAGCAGAGCCTGGCTTTTGGAAACCCAGCACTGCTGGTTTGTGCAGGTGCCACCAACCCCTCCCAGTAGAGCCAGTCCCAGTCCATAACCCTGGCTGTCAGCACAGGGCCATCCTGCCTCCACTCCGTAACAAGAGCTGAATTGGTTTCATTTCACATTGAGGAAAAATACAGCAGAAAAGGAGAAGCAGATGTTTTTAGACAATGTCTACAATTCCTGGAGCTTCAAAGAGCTTTTTGATTGCACAGACTTTAAAAAACATATAAAAGAGAGCCTTTCACTGTATTTTCACTAGGGTAAACCCTCACTGAAATTTGTATGAGGAGAGGTTGTCAGACTGAGCCAGCATGGGGAAGTCTTATTGCTTACAAACTATATTTAAAATCCTTTTCACTTTTGGCTGGCTATTTTTTCTCTCATGTGCTGCCTTGGAGGCGCGTTCAACTCCTGCCTGTGCTAGTCATTATGGACAAAGCAAGGCAGGCTTGCAGCTGGCAGAGGGTTTGTTCCCCTCCAAGGGCCACTGCCTGGTGCCACCAGGAGCTGCATCACTCCCCCTTGGGCAAATGTAGAAGAGAAATTGCAGCTCTAGCAGGTACAGCATCTTGGTGCTTCCACCTGCACTTCTTTAACCATCTCATTCAGACCACAGGAAATAACAATGACCAGGGGAAGGCCAAGTTCTTCCAGATGGGAGTGCAGTTTTCATCCTAAATACAATTTCTGGAGCAGCAGCATTTTGCGAGGCTGGTTGTGTCTCTCTAAGAGCTGGAGGACTGTTGTTACCGCAGGGAGGACGTGGAATTACGCATTTCTTCATGCTGAAGGAGTCTAGGAGATCTTTCAGGGTTTTAATTGAAAAATCGCCTTTTCTGACCATTTTGAGAATTTTTCTCCTACCCATATGAGGACCTGAAACAGCTTTGAATGTCACAAAGCACAAGGCATAGGGCTGCCAAGTAAAAGCAGAGATGCATGACTGTCAGGAAATTCTGTCATCAACTGCAGGTCATTCCTCTGTTTCTTCTGCATGAATCCCACCTGCAGCTCCATACATCCTACACATTGTAGGGTCCTTCCCAGAAGTTGCTTTTAAATGCCTGGATTTCTGTTCCCTTGCCTGATAAAGGAGGAAGCATTTCTACTTTGCCTTAAGCTTCTATTTCTCACAAAGAATTCTTCAGGAAATGATAATTTTTTGCAAAGCTACCTTCTGAGTGAATTTTATTCTTGAATAACAGAAATTTAATTAAAACTGGGCATCCTTATTTCTTATCTAGAGGCTTTGGACCATGTTCTCTGCCTTCTCAGAAGGCTCCTGAGAAAGATGCTGCTGAAAAAGATAACACGCAGGAGCTGTGAAGTGGTGATAGATGCCAGCACTGTGCCTCCTTTTGCCATCTTTAAATTGGGAATGATGTTCACCTGAATGTTTCCTTACCCAGATTTGTGGCCCTGTAATCATCCCTATGCCAACAGACATTTCAGCAGAGGGAAACACAAGTGATTCTACTGTCTCCTGGTTATCCTTCTTTCTCATCATTTCTCAACAGACTTCATCTCCCAGCCCCTGGTACAAGGAGGAGCTCTTCCTGGGGAGCAGGTCACATCCCTGGGCAGCCCCCAAGTGACAGTTCTGTATTTGGGACACCTGACTGCTATGGGCCTCACTCCTCTGCAGAGGTTTATAAGCACCATGATGCTATCTGAAAGCAGGGCTTTTGTTCAAGCTCTTTATCGACGAGTTAATGAGTAAATGAGCTAATGAATAAAGCACTGTAAGCCCTGCTGAGAGCCCTGTGTCCTTAGTAAGGTAGCCAGGGTATCAGGGTTGAAAAGTTCAGGTCAGGTCTAGGATGGCCTTTCTCTGCATGGCTACCCCAGGAACACCCAACACCAGCAACTCAGGTCCCAAAAGCTGCCTTTCCACCCACTCTTGTTCTCCCAGGGGCTTCTCCTCCCTGGGGTAAGGGCTGCATTTCATCCAGGGGCCTCCCAGATGGGGCTGGCACATGGCAGGGGTGTGCTTGGCCATGCACCCTTCTCTCACCATTATTATTTTTGTGCTCTATATGTGCATCTCATGCAGAGGAAATGGGAGCTGGCTGCTCAGACAAGCTGGATTTTACACTGGGATAAGGTTTTGAGATTGCCTCATCCCATTGGGAGCCTGTCCGTTAGGTCCAGGGGAGCTTCACACACATGTTGGCTTTAGTGAGCTGTTCTTGTCTCCCTGAGCTCATAGCCAAGAAAATGGACAAATATCTGCCCTGCAGAAAGGCTGAGGTTCCCCAAAGCCCCCCCTGTTTATAAAAATCACACATTTCTGCAGCCAGCTGAAGGCAGATAATGTATAAATGCTCCCATATGTCTCACAAGGCTTTCCCTACCCCTTTGCAGAGCCACCTGACACTGCTCTCCCACAGCTCCAGGGGTCCTGTGAGACCACAAGCCTTCAACAGCAGATTGCAGCAAAAATGATAGTTTGGAGCTTTTTCACTCTCAGCATAATTTCTCACAAGCGCAGTTTTTAATTTTATTTCTTCTTGGCTTGTTTCCTCCTGTGGTGTACACACATCTTGCAAGCAATGAGGAATTTGGATGTCACTTCTCATTTCCCCTCAGCCTTCCGGATCCAAGTCCTGGTTATCCTTTTTCCCCTCAATGTGGAGAAACAGAACAGCATGTTGGGAACCAGCTGTGAAGCTCTCAGCCAAAAGCTGAGTAGGAAGCGTCTTAGGATGAGCACTGGGTACTACGTGTCGTCTCTTACCCCACCGCCAGTATATGCACCACAGCATGACTTTGGGTGCCCAGGGAAAGAAGTTGCCTCTGTTAGCTGTCCTTTCCCTTTCCTACACTCCTGGGAAGAGTCACCAGCCAGAAAACTTGTCTGTTCCTTCTTGCAAGGGACAGCAGCATGCATGACTTCCTGAAGAAGAAGACTTGCTGATCCCCATGTTGAGAATATGTCCCTGTCTTCATCCTCTAACTGTGTTCTCCTTTGCCCTGCCTGCACACTCCCCATTTTGCAGCTGGAAGAAGCTGGTAGGAAGCCACTTGTACTCGTGCAAAACCAGCCCTGGCTGCAGGAAATGTTTTGCCAAGGGCAGAGGAACAGCTGATGCAAACCATTGCTAAAGACTGCAGATAAGCTCCATGCTGCCGAGCTAGCTTGAGTGGGCTTACACTGCTGAGCATGGGGATTATTCCTGTTCCTGCATGAAACCTTGCAAAGAAAGATGAATCTGTCAGACAGGAAGTCAAAACTCCCAGAAACCTGTTTGCAGCTCCTAGGAATGACCACTCTCTCCTGGTATCCCTCTTGCGTATCTCCCCTGCTGGAGTCTGCTCCCTGGGCCATTCTCATGCTGTGGCTCCTTCTGGGATGCCTGAGGAAGGTGTGCTGGTATTTCTCAGTCCCATTGTTTCATATTTTGAGATTACAGCAAGTTACACAGCCTTGGCTCCCAGGTATGTCAGGCCCTGGCACAGGCTGCCCAGAGAAGCTGTGGCTGCCCCATCCCTGGAAGTGTCCAAGGCCAGGCTGGATGGGGCTTGGAGCAACTTGGGATAGAGGAAGGTGACCCTGCCCATGGCAGGGGGAGGAATGAGATGGGCTTTAAGGTCCTTTCCAGCTCAAACCATTCTATGAATGTCCTTCCAGTCCCATGTTGGTCCTGTCTGTGTTTTGGCAGGTCCAGGGGTACTCTGCAGGTGGGATGAAAAGCACTGAGAGCTGAGATGAGCACTGTGGCTGTGCCTGTGCCATGCACATGCCTGGCTTCCCATGCATATGCCAAGAGCAAGTAGTGCCCAAAGACATTCGCCATAAGAAATCACCACAAACTTAAAGAGGAGGGATGTACAAGGAGTTATATTTACAGTAACTAAATTCTTGTACAGGGTGTGCATAAGGTGATTAAAAAATTCTCCTCTCTGCCTTGCTTAATAATCTGGAAGAAACCTGGCATACTCTAAGGGACTGCAGTTTAATATCTGGCTGATGATGCTAATTTAATTACATGCCAGCAGGTGGTGCCCGAGTAGAAGAAGGAGACAATTTACTGCAGTATTCTCACAATTTAATATCATATTCTCACTCCAAGTGCAGTTGCAAGTGGCATTTCATTTTCGAGCCATGCTCCAGCTGTTCAGACAACATTTAACAACTCAATACTGGTGTTTTCTTATTTTCTGCTTCATCCCATCTCCCCAGACAGCTCCCATATCTTCATGGCTTGTGAGAAGCCTGGGAAGTACCAGCGGATAGCAGGGAAAGCAGTTCTAAATGCACGCCCAGTGTGAAGGGGCTGCTTTGTCCCACTGCAGCTGAAGCTGTGAGAGGGGACAGGTCAATCCAAACGAGTGTCTCATGGCTGGTAGGCTGCAGTTTTTCCCAGCTGTACTCATTGCTTCTAGAGATTTATACAAAAAATGTGCCAAATAATGAGCTTGGGCACTATTGAACATATTATGCAGGAAAGAGAAGTGACTTCTCTTGGCCTCCTTTTAAAAATACAGGGAGAGGGATTTTGTGTCATCTGCTTTCTCCTGCAAAAATGACATGAACCTACTCAGCTGGTTCCCACTAACAGCCCATACTAAACAGATGCAAAAATACCAGGTTTATGTATTCTGTAGCTCTGGCAAGTTGCTGATCTGAGTGGTTTTTGCAGGTGCTAAAACACAGAACACAGGCACTGCCTCTGCAGGGCTTGCAAGCTTTTTAAAGGAAAGTACAAACCCCTACAATTCCCTAACTTCAGTGGACAATGAGAGTGATTTCTCCCTGGATTAGGACAGGAAACCTGTAAAGAGCACTTTCATCATCCTGCTTCCCTGCACTGAGAATAGAGAGTGAAGTTCCGCCACTTTGCTGTGGTTACACTGGCTTATGTTACATGAAGATGGTCACACTTAGCCCAGCTCGGGCAATGGGAGAACCAGGACAATATCCAGGCAGCACCAGGCATCTCCCAGCTGAAAATCAGCCTTGTTAAAATATAAGCTGGACACTCAGCAGGAGAGAGTTGGGGTCTTGTTACTGCTGAAAACAAAGACCAAGGTAAGTGGGTTATGCCTGGGAGTGAGTTTTTCCTCTGATCAGTGAGGGGAAAGGGTCTTAGCCCCCTTGGAGCAACCTCTGCTGCAGGAGGCTTTCTGCTGGTTGGAAGGCAGAGTATCTCCTCTCCTTCCTCTTGTTGAAATTCCTGACACGAGCAGACAAGCCTGATTAGAGTCAGTATATACTAGTCCTTTAGGAGCTGAGCAGACAGGGAAGACAGGGAAGAGATTGCTTGCAGTGGTAATTTATGCAGTTATTCTCCTTTTTTCCCCCTATGGAGAACATAAAACACTTCTGCTAGAGAGGAGATGAGCCACTTCAGCCATCTGCAGAGATCACCAAACACGTATTGCTCGGAGGCTTGAGGGTGGGTTGGGCCCTTTGCAGTGGCACTACCTGTGAATTAGCCACATTTATCTCATTGGAGTGGGGATCTCGGACATTTCATCCTCTAGAGAGCTGAATAAAATAAAAGCTAGAACTTTACAGGGTCCAGATACATATCCTGAGAAGGAATGGAAAGATGAGGGTACTAAATGATGAGCTCTTTTGTTTTACTCCTTGGTAAGCTGGTTTTCTGATTCTTGCTGAAAACATACAGTGCTCTCATGGATCAAGCCTGGCTTCTGTCAGTGCTGCAGATGGTTGTGCAGCTTCTTCTGCTGTATTAATGCTGACAGCCACGCATCACTGAGAACCTTGCAGAAAAGGTCCCACCTGTTTTGTGTTTGCACTGGGAAAACAGAGAAAGCACATGGAGGGCTCATAGGGAATGATTTGTGCTGCTTTACCGGCACACATACACCAAGAATGTAGGTTCAAACCTTGGTGAGCCTCAGCTTTCTTCATTATGTGCTCTAGACCGCACCAAAATGCCAGGTGCTCCCACTCCTTGGATATTGGACAAGCCCAAATGTAGTGGCAAAGTGTTGCAGAAAGGCAGAATGGTTGGGTGGCCCAGAGAGCACCAAATTCCCCCAAGTCATGAGAATATCAGGTACAGAGGGGTCCTTTGTTTCATGCCCATTGCAGCATGACCCTCCCCAGCTGGTGTTTGCTTTCCCAGTCCAGCACAGCTGGCTCTTAAACCAGCCCTTCTGTTGTCCTTGCCAGTGCTCAGCTGCCAGTCCAGGACACTGTACATGTGCTCCCCAGGAGGGAAGGGGACACCTGGACACCTCTCAGTGCTTGTCTTCAAATCCCCTCTCAGACACCAGTGCTTGTGGTGGTGGTACAGGGGCAATACCTCCAATGAGGTAATTTAATCGTGTACCCTCTCCACTCCACTATTTCCCATAGAGGCAGAGGCCAAGCATTACTGCACAAGTCAAGACAACCACACAGTGTGTTCAGCTTATCTGGGAGATAATGTTTTATCAACATGCCAAGAGCTACAACTAATGAGGCACAGAACAGAGGAAGCTGAGTGCAGTAACTGGTGCATACCCTCTTTCCAAACACTGATATCAGTACCTTGCAGGGAAGAGCAGACAAAGAACTAATGAGTAAACACCCAGGATCCAGGCAGAGCCAGCAGCATCCCTTGACATTTGGTCTATTCTTAACAAAACCTACAAATTGCTGCTGTACCAGCCAGTGAGAGTTTACAGGGTATCTCAGTCACCTGTTTTAATTTGTGCATAAAATTTAAGGTTTTCTGAACAAAGACTGGACCTTGAGGGTCCCCAGTCACAAAGAAAGCTGCTGGTGGGGCTATGAGCAAGTTTCTGCACTCAGTCTGTATCATTTTCTTGATAACCTTTCCTTGGCCCTGCCAGGGGATGCCAGCAGATCCCTTTGTTTGTGGAAATTGTAATGACAGTGCAAACAACCAAAGCATTTACAGGGAGCCAAATCAGTCCCTGATGCAGGGGGATTAACACATCCCAGGATACCCCTGTTATAATTGAGAGCAGACATACAGCAAAAGCTTTGGGAAACTTATGTTCACTTCAGTCTCTTCTCACAGGGCTGCTTAGGAGGTGCAGGGGTTTCCTGAGGGAAAGAAAGGAGCTCCAGAGGGGAGCATGGCCTACCCGTCAGGCCTGGAAGTACCAGCAAGCGGAAAGCCTCAGCCTAAGAGCAGTGTGTCCTTGATAGGCAAGAGGGAAACATCTGTTTCTGTAGGAGACTCTACTCTTGCCAAGAGCAGGAGGCTCAAGCAAGAGGGAAGAAAGTGTTATGTGGGTAGAGAGCTAAAATCTCTTTTTTAATGCATGCCTGAGAGAGAATAGGCTTGAGGTTTAAACATAAGATGGCAGAGTCAAATCTAGAAAAACCTGCTGTTTTGCACCAATAAACTCCTGGGTGGACATCGACTCCTTAAAGCTGCTGGTTTTTTGTTGGTGATGTTATCTGAGAGAAAAGAAGAAGAGCCTGGTTGCCCAACTATGGCTCTGTTTTTTCCACTGGTTTTCTGGTTAAGAAAGGAATTATTTATTACCATTGACTAAATGCTGCACTTCATTACTGGCTGCTGTTTCTCACAAAGAAATAAAGCTGAACATCAGCCATAATTTAGCAAAGTGCTGCAGATTGCAGTGCTGAGGGCAATTAAACAATGCAAAGCAGTCAATCCCTTCGCCATCCCCTCCTGCAGCAGGGCTGGACCTGGTGTTAGACACCAAGTCTCTTCCCAGCCTTAGAGGGCCAGGACTCAATGCAATCCATACTCCCTGTACCTGCTCTGAGGAGAGGTTTAGCTCCAGCTTTAAAGTGACTGTGGCTGTGAAGGGAGAGCTGTCTATATTTTCGAGTACATTTTACCTTGTCAGTGACTAAAGCTTTAACATTGGCAGCTTCCCAAGCCCTTTCCCCTTTCCAGTTTAAATAAAACCAGAAAAACAGTGACGCTGGAATGAGAGGCTGCTGCTGTCAGTCTCGCTGGATCACACTCTTCTGCCAAGGGTCAGGTAACCATCAAATCACAACCCTCCTCCAGCCCTAGGCCTCAGGTCACGTTTTTGGAAGAATCCAAGCAAGGCTTTGCACAATCCATCACACCTGGACTCAGACTTTTTTGTAAGTAATATATTTTGTATTAATATAACACGTTTTTAGGGATTTCTTGCCCCCAGGAATTCTGACTGAGGCCAAGAATTTATTAAAGAGTTTTAAAAAAGAGACGTTTATACTCATAGGAAGGATATCCAGGAGAACAGTTAGCATACACAAGGCTGCAGACTTTCAGAAAGGATATAAACTCAGTCAAACATTAATAAACAATAAGCTGTTTTCAATCTTTGCTGTTCCTTTCCCAGCATACCTACTGATAAGAGGTAAAAGCTTTCATTTGGGGAGTTGGGACAGATGGTTATTGCTCCTGAAAGGGAAGAATGAACACCAGTTTCTGGTAGAAATTCAGAAAATGTCAGAAACATTTGCAGACAAAATTTACCCTGATGAAAGTAATGGAAGTAATTTGCCTTAGAGATAGCAAAAATCACAGAATCAGCAAGTGGCTGAGGCTGGGAGGCAGCTCTGGAGATTGCCTGATCCCTGCTCAAAGCAGGGTCACCTACAGCAGGTTGCCCAGGAATGTGTCCCATTGGCTTTGAACACCTGCAAGGAAGAAGAAACCACAGCCTCTTTGGACAACCAAAGTGGTTGTTTGGACAGTTTGAGTGTTCAGCCTTGCTCACAGTAAGAAAGTTGCTTGTTATGTTTAAGTAGAATTTCCTGTATTTCAGTGTATTTCATTGTTCTCTCACTGGGCACCACAGAGAAGAGTCTGGTTGTGTCTTTTTTACTTCCTCCAGGTATTTGCATACACTGACAGGATTCCCCCAAGCCTCCTCTTCTCCAGGCTGAGCAGTGCCAGCTCTCTCAGCCTCTCCCCATCAATGAGATGCTCCAGTCCCTCCATTGTCTCTGTGGCCTTTCACTGGACTCACTCTAGCATGTCCATGCCTCTCCTGTACTGGGGAACCCAGTGCTGGACCCAGCCTTCCAGATGTGTCTCACCAGTGTGAACTGGGAGGCAGGAGCACCTCCTTTGACCTGGTGGCAGTCCAGGACACCCATGGCCTTCTCTGTCTTTAGTCACACTGCTGCCTCACGGACAGCTCGGTGTCCATCAGGACGCCCAGGATCTCCCCCACAGAGCTGCTTTCCAGCCCAGCAGCACCCAGCCTGTCCTGGTTCAGGAAGTTATTCCTCCCCAGGCACGAGACTTTGTATTTGCCCATTTCTCCAGGCTGCCAAGGTCTCTCTGAAGGGCAGGTGCCTCATCTGGCACACCACCACACCACCAGTCCTCCCAGTTTTGTGTGGCCTGTGAAACGTCATTCCCCTCTCATCCCTTAAGCTACCAGCTTCCTGAACACCCCCATTTTTCATCAAGAGGGGACATTTTAATGTGGCTGCAATTGAAAGAGGCTTTCAACAAACCATTTCTCAGGTGCTGCAGCCCTTGATCCTCCTACAGACTCATCAGTGTTCCCACGTTTCATCAACCCAGGTCCTCTGAGCTCTGACGCACCGGTCTGACGGAAAGAGAGCACAGGGAAAAGAGAAAGGACGAGGGCTGCATGAGCAGCGAGGGAATCTGGAGAGTACCTCTAATTAAGTTATTAGTGAACAAAGCCAAACACCTTTACAAAATGAAAAGATCATCTGTGAAGCTGGCACTGAATCCAGCTTCTAAAATTAGTCCAGAGAAAGAAGATTGATAGATAAAACACCAGCCAAGGAAAAGCCATTAATTGCCAGGACAGGCAGCTGCTCTCTCTGCACTGCAGGCATTAACTGAGGTTAGAGGCAGGAAGAGTTGGATTAAGGGTACCAGAGATGATAGGAACCTCCATCCTTGAACTGAGATCCCAGGAGAACCAAAAGACCTGGAGGTGAATTATTAGCAACAAAAGGCCTTTCAGCCTGCTTGGCCACCCACTGCTTTGATGAAGCTTAGGGAAACCAAGGACACTGACAATTAAGGGAATAGACACAGCCATGGAAGATGAGCTCTTTTACACTGCATTTGGCCAAGCACCTTCTTGGACCATGGTTCCCAAACTGGGGCCATGAGTTAAGTTCACATTTCCCTTCTAGGATTTGGCAATCCAGCTGCTTACAGCGCAAGCAACAGCAGTAAAGAGCACCAGATTTAGTGACTTTATGTCAAACCTAATGCTCACAGAGCCACTGGCTGGCCTTTGTTGTGCTGCAGGAGGGCTCAGCAGTAACTGTTCTTCAGGAGGAGGAGTGAGATTGCAAACCACCTCAGTGAATTCTTCCATTTACAGTAACCAAAGGATGAAACCTATTTAATAACCTTCCTACAGGTCATTAACTGAAGATAAATGCCATGCAATTATGAATATATCTGATATTTATTATAATGGCACCAATCATAATGAATTAAGTCAGTATTTAGGTGAGTTATTTCTATAGGTAATTTAAAGTAAGTTAAATTTTCCTTTACCAGATCTGTTTTAAAGCTTATAACTTTAATGCATGATCAGTCACTTAATGACAGGTTTTGGCTGTGCATTAGTGGACTCCAGTTGATGCAACATTTCTTCCAGGTAATTTTTCTGTAAAGGAAGTACAGCATTTTATGCAGTTTCAGGCAGCTCTTGAAAGAGGGGCTGAAAGTGAAAGTATATGTACATATTTCTCTACAAAGGAAGTGAAGGTGAATACTTTCAGAGCCTTTAGAGGAATTCCACAACCTCTGTTTGCATGTGGTCAAGGATCAGTGGATTAAGGACCATGGCTGCAAAATTGGACTAAAGATAATTCTCCATTAATGACAGTGATAGTGGTGCTCATGGCTTCTTTTCTGAAATTTAACCAGCACGGAGTGAAGCCATCCTATGAGGAAGATGATCTTAAGAGGAAGATCTTATGTCTAACAGAGTTTAGGAGAGGATGACAGAAGGGCAGGATTGTGTGACCTTCAGAAAACAGAATTAATTCAAGATTAGGAACCTTATTCACAGCTGTCTTCAGTCTAATTAAACTGTGATCAAAAGGGACATCAGGAAGTGATATAATACCTAAAGTATGTCATTGAAAAAATGACCTTTCTTGGTGGCTACTGAACTTTGGCAAGACAGGCCACAAACTCCAGCTATGAGCTAACTATGGTATGGAATTCAAAATTAAACCATAAAACTGAGAGCCTTCAAATAATACTGAAGAGGGCATTTGGGATGCAGAAGCACAGAGCAGGTGCAGAGCAAGGTCTTCAAAAGTGCTTGGAGGGCTTTTCTTGGACCTTATAGAGAAGAAAAGGCACTTTTTCTGTATTCTGCACACCAATATTTAAGATTTGGTTGAACATTTTCAAATGTACTTCAATTTCTTTCTTATCAAGAAAGAAATGTAGTTTAAAAGGACTGCTCAGCTGCAAATGTCTTCTTACAAAGAGATTTAAAATTTAATCTTTTCAGAGGAAGAAAAAATTAAGCTTTTTAGCCTCTGAAGTTACTTTCTAAATCAGTGTGCTGGACCTCCAAATGAAGCTTGTGGAATTAAGATTTGTACTTGCTGCTGAGCAGCAAATGCCAGCAAGGTAATGCATTTTGTTAGGCCCTGATGACAAGAACAATCTATTAGGGAAGCTGGGAAGGTCAAATGTGACATAATGAAACCTCCCAGCATGTCATCTTTCAGCAGCCATAACACTGCTCCCTGCCGGTGCCAGGGATCAGACACGCCACGGTGTGCCCAGAGGGGATGGGGATCAGGGAATGTGTTCAGAGATGGTGTTGGCCAATCTCGACTCCCCAGGGAACTGCAGCTCCCAGCCGTTGTGTCTAACAAATAATGTTGTGAAAAATGTGTTTCAAAATTTGATCATGACCATGCTCTGCACTTCAGGGTGGCCAGCTCAGGGTCAGGTTCAGCTGGTTCACCTGCTTGTTTGACTGCCAGCACGGTGTCCCCTGATGCTCCCTGCCTCAGACAGGTGGAATGCTGCCACTGAATTTTGTGCCTTTAAGCTGCTTCTTTTTCCATGTACTTGAGCTTTTCGAAATATCTTGAACCTTTTGCAAAAGGAAATTACAGATTCTTGCCATTAGCTTGTGTAAGTTCATACAAAGCTCCTGGTACCATTTAGCCTTTTTGGAATTAGGGAATCATAGAATGTTTGGGTTTCAATGGTGTTAAAGACCGCCTAGTTCCAACCCCTCTGCCATGGGCAGGGATACCTTCCACTAGACCAGATTGCTCAGAGCCCTGTTTAACCTGTCCTTGAACACTTCCAGGGGTGGGGCATCCACAGCTTCTCTGGGCAACCTGTGCCAGCACCTCCCCACCATCGCAGGGAAGAATCACACTAGTCTTGCACAGAAAGCTTATTTCACTAAAAATACCACATAGGCAAAGACACAAAGACCTTCTACATGGCTTTGGTTCCTGCTTTGGTTCTTCTGCAGAACCACGGTCTCGGTACAGCCCTGATTAGGGCTGGGTTATAGGCTCAGCAACACAGGAGCACATCATGGTGTAGCTACACTTTCAGTATGAGGTCAGACCCAGCTCATCGGTGCACTGATGAACTCCATTAGCTGGGCTGTTTATTGGAGATCTGTACTCAAACCAGGTTCTATTTTAGCACAATAGACCCCCAGTCATGGTGGCGGGGTCTGTGCTGCTTCTCAGCAAAATGGTTCACAAGTGATATTGTTACAGAAATCTCCCTGCCTTCTTCCCTGCAACCTTCTCTCTGAAACAAGCAAGGAGGTTTCTACACTGTGGCTCACCATCCTGGTCAGGCTCTTTCTAGGAGTCCTGATTGGCTTTGGGTGTAAAAAAATAGGATGTCTGGACAGTAAAACAAATGAACAGCTTTTAACAGTGTAAAACATTTTGCACTTGCTGCCAGCCGGAGCTCAGCATGTTTAATTAAGGTGTGTGAGCTTGAAAGAGGCTAATCTTTGCTGCTGAGGCTAATTTTTGCTGCTTTATTAGATAATACAGTAAAAGACAGATTGAGGCTCCCTTTTTTCACATTTTCTTTTCCTTGTCACCACCAGTAAGCAGGGGGGGAGATAAAATCCCTTCACATGAAATCATTTTAGTGAAGGACCAGAACCAGTACAATTAAGCAGAAGCACAGCTGTACACCTCTCTGCACACGCCAGGTCCCATTCCCCATTTCCCCTGCGAGGATATTGCCAGAATGACTGCTTGGGCTAAAGTTCATAATTAAAGCTGTAAATCTTGGCTCACTGCTAAATTTGCCTGCACACAGAGAGAGAGAGAGAGAGAGAGTGGGAGGGAAAAGGAGGAGAGTCTATCTCCCTCCTGGGAAGCCTTGTTTACTAGTATTTTGTAGGTTTTCTTATGCTGGTGGTGCTTATCAGGTATAATGAGAGGCAGGTACTGAGAGCACCCCAATATGGAGATTTTTCAGGGCCCTGACAACAGTGCTGGCTGGTTTCCCTTTTGCAGCAGTGACATGTCAGTGGAGCCAGATGTCTTCACGCAGGGCTCCCACACCAGCAGCGAGATTTGGGGGTTGATAGGGATGTCCTGATGCCACAAAGCACAGCTGAAAGCCTCAAAGTAAAACACTTCACTGTGACTGAATCACTGCCACCCGTACAGCAGCACCCTGGGAAGAGCGGGGCAGAATTGGGACCCCAAGAAAGACCTTAGGAGGTCGTTGGATACCCACAAACGATTGTAGCTGAATTCCAGTGAGTAATCTGCTGCCTGTAATTAATAGCTGCAAGTTGCGTGTGTTTGCGACAGAAAACTGGAGAGCACATCTCTGCTTTCTTGATTCTGCAGTACATGCAGGGACAAGATGGAGCACAGCTCCTGCTGGGGATAGACAGCTGGTCCAGCTGTGACCCACCCCATCCCCAGCACGGGCAGAGCTCCCTCAGCCCTGCAAATCCTCCTCTGAAACTGTCTTGACATGCCTCACTTATGGGCAAGATGAAGTGTCACAGTGAACACCAGCAGAATATTTACCACATTTGAGGCTGTAACACACTTTCTGATAGACCACCTGAATTTTAGATTTTTTTTTCTCCAGAGGAAATGGCATATCTAATTTACCAGAAACTATGATCCTCTCTCATATGCTTCTGATGGGGCTGCTTATATGCAAATCCCTCCTTATCGTTTGTCCATAATCTGTCTAAATGTGGCAGAATCAGGTTTTACTAATAATATTTGCATGCCCATGGCACAGGGCTGAGTCATTGCTTGCAGTACACAAAGCAAGACAAAGCAGTGGAGCATGTCTATTAATAAACATGATAAATTCATACCTTTGTGAGTAAAGGTTGCACGTCTCTGCTGAAGAGACAGCCCTTTGTTGAAATAGTGATTTATTGCTATTAAAATTGTGTGATTAGCCAACCTTGGAAAGCAGACCCAGAAAATCTCATGCCTACTCACATGATGAGTTTCACCAAGCATGGAAATGCAGGAACATTTTATCAAGTCAGAACTTCAGAGGAAAACATTTAATTCCAAGGTCAGTTCCTGATGATATGGTGGTAGCTTTTCAGTCGCAAAATTACTACATGATTTATAATGAAGTTTATATTTGAAATGCTAAAAGATTCACACACAGACCCCACAAAAAGGAAAGTCAGGAGAAAGGCTGTGATAAAGCCAAATTATATGGCGTCAATCAGCCATCTGTTGTGCACTGTGGTTTCTAATGATCAAGGTGAAAACTTCAGTGGGCTGTAAAAATAGAGAGTTACAACATTCACTCTCCCTGCAGTTAATGCTTCCAGCATAGTCAACAGGATATAATGTACTCTGGAATTACCACTGACTTCAGTGCTATCATGCACAAACCTGAGCACCTGATGGCCAAGGTGGGACATTTAGCCAGGACACGCTATTAGTTGTGGATACACCAAGTACGGCTCTGTCATAAAGGTCTGATGAGTTTTGGAAAGGAAGGAACAATCCTTTAGTGTGAAAATCCTCCTCCTCCAAGTGACCCCACAGAGCCCTGGATTGTGCCATGTGCTCTCTGCTAATTTTTGCATAATTAGTAAATGAACTTTCATTTGGAGACTCTCTTTTATGCGACCACCCACCCTTTGCTGGCTCATTTTATTTATCTCCAATACCTCAATAACAGAATAATAGGAACCCATCAAAATCCTCATCTAATTAAAATTCAGTGAAACCTTTTTGGTGGCTACCTTCATGCACCCATTTTAAAAGTCTCCAAAGCCAATGTTTTCTTTACTTTTCCTCCTATTGGGTATTTTCCTTGTCACCTTTGTGCCAAATTGGAAGAAAATGTCTTGTTTTGGTTTTTTTTACAGAAGTGGTTGCTCTTACTGTGTCTTCTCACTAGGGTTGAGCTCATCATTATGGTTTCTTCTTTTGAAGTGATCATGGATACAATTTGGCCGTGGAGGAGTGAGGCCCCTCAGACTTCAGAGAAATGAGCCAGGGCTTGTTGGTTCATAATGAGCAACTCAGACTTTTGTCTTCTCTATTACACCTATGTGGAAGCAGGGAGACACAAACTCTGCAGTAATTACCCAAATACATGGCCAGGAGGAGATCTTTTCTGTGAAGATACAGCTATTTTTCATTTGTCTCATACATGGATGATCTTTTCTCTTTATTTTACACAGGACACTTTCTCTGTGAATATCTGATAAAAAATACAACTGGGAATTTGTATGCTGATTCCATGAAGATCATCAAGATGCACTGGATGGATGATTACCAGCTCTTAGAAAAAGATAGTGATGGATCTGCGAGCCTGAGTTCATTTGACTTGTTGCGAGTACTGGGGCCAAGGTCAGCAGGTGCAGATTGGGTCAGATTTCATGAACATAACTGATTAAATCCTGCCAGGCAGCTGCCAGCTAGAACCCTGCAAGAGCATGCTCCTCATGCCAACTTCTCTGCTTGGAAGCACATTGCAAACCATAAATCTGAATCTGTGAGAGAGTCAGCCCATTTCATGGGGTTTGGCTGCAGCTGCTGGAAGAGGCTGCAGTCGTGGGGTGCTGGACGTGGGGTGCTGGGCTCAGCATCTTCTCCATCACCTGAAAAATAAGAGACTGCTACTAGTGGAGCCTGTGGTATTGCAAAGGAGATACAGCATCCATAACTTAATGTTAATATAATCTGGGAGCCTCATCTGCAGCTGGTGAAGGTAGAAATCAAGATTGAGGGGATTACTGTCTGTCCCTCCCCACTCCCTGCTGGACCCACTGGGCAGCATCAGCCAAGCTGAAGAGCAGTGAGGAGACCTCAGTGGTGATACAGAATGTAGGTCTCAGGCTGAGCAGACTGACCCAGATTACTCCAACAGGAGCCACCACAGCAGGAGGTCAGCAATTATCTGCTTCATTTGGCTTGGGCACAAGTGAACAAGTGCGGGCTGCTGGCCAGGCAGGGAGTCACAGCTGGTGTGGCTGCTCCAGCCTGACCCACTGGAGGTCAGAAGATTTAGAAGATGAGGGAACTGAGGGTTTCCAGACTGCTGGGCAGAGGCTGTATTGGTCCCACTGCTCGTGGGCTGATGTACCCTGGGGCTGGGGTGAGGCTTGTGCCAATATGCCCAGTGCACAGGGTGATCCCAAAATTCTGCACGGAGGAACAGCTGAGGAAGGATGCTGTGCTGGAAGAAAGAGAGAGGCAGTTGCTGTTTGATCAGTGCAATACCCCAGGCTCTCATCCCTGCAGAGTGCTTTGATTTCATCCTTGTTTCTCCCAATACCCTCCTACACAGGCGAAACTGGATTGAGGCCATCAAGCAGAGCAGCATCTCTGTTTGGCTCTCTGGTCTGATCACTTCTGTCGTGCTCCTCAGCCTGCCCTGTTTCCTTCACAGCATTCCAGACAAATGGCACCAAGTCAAGTCTGACCCCAAGATGGGATGAGATGGACAGGGATCGTTTCTGTTGGTGTGGAAGAGCATCCTCTGAGTGCAGCATCCTGGCAGCTCAGCACCACAGAGCCAGGCACTGTTTGGAAAGCCTGCAAGATGTTAGATTAAAGGCAGATGCTGCAGGAACAAAGAGGGAGGTGAACGATTATATTACTACTTCAAAAGGAGCTGATTCTGCAACTAATTAAATGTTTTTCAGGTGATAGCTGATTTTTTTTTTTAATGTACTCATGAAAGTGTTGCATTCAAAAGGTGCTGAAAATACATGCAAGGCTCACGAGCTGGCAGAGAGAAAGACTGAGCAAGGTGGGGTTTGCGGATGAATGGTGCATCACAACCACTGCACAGAAATGCAGCAGGGCACTGCACTGTCCTGTGCTGGATCACGGGAAGGGCTTTGAGCTTTGAGCAGTGCTCAGACCCCTGTGTGCCCTGAGCTTTTCCTGGCTGTGATGGGGTCACACTTAGTGGCAGCCCACCAGCTCCATGGCCAGCAAGCAGCTTCTGACCACAGGCCATGGTAGGTGCCTGCAGGAAGGCGGAGCTGATTTTGCTGTTTTCTAGTGAATTGTTGATTTGGAGAGAGAAAATCCCCCCTGAAATCCAGCCATTATCTGGAGCGTGGGCCAGGGAGCCAGTTTGCTGCAGAGCATTGAAGCCCAGAGCAGCTCATGCAGCCTTGCAGAGCAGCCCTGCAGAATAACACCACAAAGAGTGTCCCAACCAACAGCCTTAATGATGGAGCTGTTTTTTTAATGACCCCCTGCACAGCCATTAGTTCTTAAAGAATTATTAAAGAAATATATATATTTTATATATATATAATATATACATATATATTATATATTATATATATTATATATATTATCTATTATATATATATAAATTTCTTAAAGAAATATTATTATCTTATTACAGCCAGCTGCTATGAAGATATTTTATTAGTATAGTATATACAGAGAGAGAAATTGTGGCTTTTAGTCTTTGATTGCTAGTGCTTTCCTGTCCCGTAATGCACAACCCTTTGTGTCAGAGGCTAAAATCTATCTGTGTGTATGCTTTGAGATATCTCCCTTGTTCCCCCAACTTGGCCAGTCCAAAACCACCCTTAGGTGCTTCCCAGCCCCTTGATTCCAGAGTCTCCTGCTTCGGGAGGGGTGGCAGAAGGACACCTGGCTGTGTGGGGATGGACCCAGGCACAAATTACCACAGCAAGAGTGCTGGGAGCGCTGCCTGCCTGTGTTAAATGGCCGTGAGGGCACTGACAGCAGTACAGCAGCATATGGGCTTTTCTCTCTGCCCAGCCTCTGTGGCCACCGTTTGGCACCTCAGGCAGGAAACTTGGCCCGGGGTGTTAATCAGTGTGGGATGGGAAGCTGAGGCAGGGTTTGAAGTTGTTCCCATTCCCCCAGGGCATATACACAGAGACCTGGGATAACTGCAGAGGGTCAGTGCCACGTCTGCAGCTCAGAGGAGCATCAGAGGACTTCAGACACTGCACAGATGAGGAAAGGCTGAGAGCAGAAGCAGAGCTGGAGAAAAATGTCTTCTGTGTCTGCCCACTGAGGTGTGAGCCATTAGACTCACACAGGGTGTTGTTTTCCCTCTTGCAAGTCATGCCTGAAATCTGGTCTCATAAATGAGCTTGTTTTTATTAGAGGGAACTCACCTTTACTGGGTTATAAATCTGAATGTAAATGCTAATTTTATAACCCTGCACCTAGAGAATAGCAGAAACACAAACATTACAATCCAGATAGCATGGCCAAGAGCACAGACACCACATCCGAGTGTGTTCCTGAGGAATTTCAAGCAGGACATGAGCTCTGCCTCTTCCCTGGTTGGCTGCTCTAGATCTGATGGAGGCGAGCAGGACCTGCCTGGCAGAGCTCAAAGCACACATCAAGGAGTTATGAAGAATCAGTAGAATTAGGTGCTATTATCCCATAATTTAGGTGGTTTTTGGAAATTCCTGTGGCACTTGCTGAGGGTGCAGGTTGTGGCAGTAGGAGAGGTTGTCTCTCATTCCTCTGTGCTGTAGCAGAATCAGCTGTAGCTGCTGCAGCTGCTGAGTTTGGGCACAGGATGCTGTGGATGGACCTGTACCGAGCACCGTCCACTGTGAGGAACGTGCCCAGTGAGGCTGACGCCATTTCCTGCCTCACAGCTCTCTGACAAGTTTTTTCCTCATGCACAAATGAAGTGGCTCATCTCCTAAATTATTTTCTTGGAACATTTTCTTTGATGCAGAGACGCTCTGGCTATATAAACCAAGAAGAAAATTACATGATGTTAGGGCACTGCAAATAGCACAGCCTAGCACAGAATAAAAGCTCTGGGAGGTACATTGCCTACCTTGCTGAGAGAAATTATTTCAAATGTAGTAGATTACTCTGTCCCCAGTGCTCAAATTACAGCTGAGTCTATGCTAGAAACTTCTCCTGGGAAAGCAATAAGAGTTAAGAATTTAAATTTTTTGGCCAACACTTCTTTGCTGGCAGAAGAAGTTTTATGCTGGCATAACTGCCTTCACATGACTTGTGCTGGCTTAGAAATGTCATGAAAAAATGGTATCCCTAAGGAGCATTGCTGTGCTGGTGGAACTTTTATCTATAACTCAGTCTGGGAGATAATTTGTGACTGTAACTAGAGTCAGTGTGTTTCTTGCTGCACCTTATGTCATTTCTTTGAATAAACTAAGCCATCATTTCAGTGTTACCTTGGCAAAGCTTTCCAGTGCAGACAGGACCTATGTGTTGATTAAGAACAGATACAGGGGCACACAACACTCACTAGAAAGGTATTTTTCTGATGAATGTTAGGGATGGTGACTAACTCCTCTGGCAAGTGTTAAAGCTGTGAAGTGCACTGACCCTGAGGCAAACAGGTACCTCAGCAGATGCTGCAGATCAAAGCGAGGAGCAGAGCTGTTCAGTGGTTTCTTTACTGACCATGGCAGGCAGCAAAGTGCTGCCTTGTCCCATATGGAAAGTGGCTCAGCCATTTAGCAGGGTGAAGATTTGTAGCTGCTCTGTCTCTTGGTAATTATTTCCAAGGCTGATTTAAAGAAATAGCTTATTGAAGTGGCATTGGTTCTTTTGAGATTACCTTGGGGAAAGTAAAATTTGATGCAATCACTGCAGACGTGAGCTAAGACAGAAATTACTTTAACCAGGGGCCAAAACTGTGACTGACCCAATGGATGTTGATCAGTCCAGCTGCAAGACCTCAGCTGGTCTTGTAAGGCACTTTGTTTTTTCCTCTGCAGACCTGTGTAAAGGTGCTGAACTCAGCTGGGATAGAATGATCTGAATGTCCTGGAGACCTGTCTACCACTATGATTATATAACTCACCTCAGAAACCCAGGATAAATGATTTACACTTCCATTTAGAGCCTATTTGTAGCTTCTCATCCAGAGGCCGCCTAAGCCGCCTCCTTCCCCATCTGCACTTCAAATGTCTCAGAATGTAAAAGTGTGTGGAGCAGGATCTTCCTCCCAAGACAGTCCTGAAAGCCATCTTAAATTAAGGTTCTTGCGTAAAAAAATGAGTCATTAGGAACCACAACATAATCTGCCTTCTTTGAGTAGTTTTAAGCCAAATTTTCATAGTATTCTCTTTTTCTTTTATCTGGAGGGTTGATATGTACTTTTTAAAAAGATTTCCCTTTAAAACTCTGTTTGTGCTCATTGCCAGACTTCATATATGTTTAAGGGGAGAGGGTTGGAACAGACAGCTATGATCTGAATACCTCACAGTGTCAAGTACTTGGTATCTTGACGGCATTTGCTTTTAAACCCCGCAGTCAAACCAGGGCTCCACTGTCCCAGGCAATCATCACACCAGTCCTGGAGAGCCACAGGGCTGAGTGACCACCACCATCCCGCAGTGCCTTCCCCTTGCTGGAGAGGGGGAGCAGCCATTCCAGCAGCTCCAGACTTAGCTGTTGAACTGACCTGTGGCATGTTCTTCTTGTCTGCTCACCCTTCCCAAGGAGATACCAGGTCTGTGTAGAATGGGAAGGATCTGCCTTTCCCTCTGCAGGTGCCCAGTTCAGCCCAGTGCTGCCAACTTCTGCTTGAGGGGAAGATCCAAAAATCACAGACTGGAGCCCACCAGAGAAGCAGTCAGAGTTAGGGCAGGGCACAGGTCAAATAATTCCTCCAGCCTCACTGGAAGGGAGACTTATGGTCCAGAAGTATCTCCTGCTGGCCTGCTCCATGTGCAGCCACTGGGCCACACAGTCCATGCATCCAACACGCTTCCTTGGGGGAGGATGCTTCTCCAGGTTCAGCCGTCTGTTCTCAGCCCCTGTTGGCATAGAAACACCCTTTCCAATTAACCTTCTGCAAAATATAAACATACAGAAACATTCTGCAAACAAATCATCTTCTCTTTCCCTTCTGTCTTTCTTTTTTCCTTTCGTTTTTCCTTTTGGCCTGTGAGAAAGAGGAGTCAGGAGGTGTGAATCTGGGTCTTTTCAATTTTAGAGCATTTCGGACTCTCTGCAGGCTGTTGCCAGGCTGTGTAGCTGCTCCCTACCGATAGTAACAGGCAGACAAAATACTTAGCAATCAAATTTCCCTCTCATTCAGCCCTGTCCTCCGCATGTTTTAGAGAAGAGAATGAGAGCTGGGCCTAATAACTATGCAAATTGCTCTAAGCAGGAAACAAGTGAGGATAAGTAAGCCCAGGGCTTTGGAACAGATCCAATATGAAGGGAGCTGAATTGCTGCCAAATACCCCATCCTATTGGAAAGTGTGAGTCCTGCATACCTGTCATGGCCCATCAGCACCAGACTTTTGATGGGCTCATACTGCCTTTGCCAAAGCTGGAGGAGAAGGTGTCCAGGGCCTGCCTCATCCCTTGCTGAAATTGTTGAATTCAGAAGTCAGGAGGGCAATCCCCTGGATTACGCATCTTCCCTTCTCCTTCTGCCTCTATCCAACCCCTTTTCAAGGCCCATCTCCAAGAAGCAACCTTGATATTCCCCTGGAAGGAAAGGGAATATGGTTCGCCTCCACATAGTGGTGAAAAGGAAAAGCTCTCACCTCCAGAGGACTGTCCTGAAATCCAGCAAGGGAAGGGCTCCCACTGATGAGCAAAGCTGGTTTGCTGGAGGGAAGGGAGCAGATGAAAACTTTATCCTTCACCCTGGCATCACACTGCCTTCTTTGTTCCTGTATAGCATTAATCACACAGCTCTTCTTTCAGATGAAGGCTGTTCCTCCTCCCAGGATGGATTTGGGCACAAGCAATGTCTTCAAAATTCACAAAAAGTTGTACCAGCAGAGCTAAAGTCTAAACCAGCTTTTCCTAGGTTGTTCTGAGGGCAACAGCATCTTAACTCTGTAGTATCCAGCTGTGCCTTTGTCTTGACAAAAAGAAATGGTAAGATTTGCCAGGGGATAGAGAAAGCAAAAACACTATTATTTTTGCTCCTATGAAAGTTCAGGGAGGATTGTGGTATCCTAAAAGCTGGAACAGAGGAAAAGGTCAGTGAAGAACGTGCCTGTGGCGTGACAGCTGAAGATGTGTGCAATGAATTTCATTTCACATTGTTTTTTAGCTGGCGTTGCATATAAAAAACACATGCATCAAATGTGGCTGGTTACTGACTCTGCGGAAACAAGCATGCTGCACTTGGTGTCTCTGCCCAATTAACTCTTAGAAAAGAGGATGTGTGATAAAACTTGTGTGGTGTGAGGGGCTTGAAATACCATCTAGGTGATGGCAAGATGCAGTACATGGAGTGACAGGCATTTTTAACCCAAATACCTGCAGACAGACTGCTGACTGCTTGCAGTGCCCATGGAAGGGGCTGAAATTACAGCCCACCACAGGGGTATGGTGGCATTCCAGCATGCTGCCATTTTCATTTCAGCCTTTGTCAAAAAGATGGATACAGGTTCTGTGTACTGTTCTTGGTATTAAAATAAGAAAGAGATCTCTTTTTTTCATCTTCTGTTCTCATCTTAGCATCAGCTCTCAGAGTGAGCCATCAGTCAGATGGCAGTGCTGATAGATCTTCATTTTCACTGCATGCTTTCTCTCACTTTTGTGACAAAGACTGCTAGACTAGAAAAGAGTGTGCCATTAATTCATTCCACTGTCAGTATTGGGACTAAAATGGAAGGGGGGAAATGGCACAAAATGTGCCTTTGCAATGAGCAAAGATAGCAGCATGAAAGAATGAAATGACTGGAAAGGAAGCAAAGTTTGGCTGGAAGGTAAAATCCAAGCCATCCTACCATGCTGTGTTACCTGTAGCTCTGCCATTTGGGTCCATCTCTTCAAGTCTTGGCTCTATGGTCCTTGTACCACGTCCAGCACGGTGGGGCACCAACCCAGGCTGTGCCCAAATATGAAAATATGCTGAAAATAGATCCCGGGTAATACATCTGAGCAGATATGCCTGTGACTCCATGGGTCTGGAGGACCTAGCGTGGCTGTAAAATGCCTCATGGCAGGGTTTGAAGGACGTATGAGCACAGATCATGTCCTTTCCTCCCTCATTCCACCAAGGACCTTCTCTGCCGATTTTAACAAGGTTATCTGGGTTTCTTCACCTCCCTGCCTTCCAGGGCAACATTAGACAAGAAAGTACACCCTGAAGTGCAGCACAGCACAAGAAGCATTTCAGCCAGCAGCTCCAGTGGGGTGCAACACCAACCTGGTGTTTTAAAGGCATGTGCATGAAATAGACAAAAGCTACATTGCAGTGTCCTCAGCAAATGTGACGTTCCTCTGCCTTCCTGCTCCTCCAGAAAGGTCAGGTGCATGTTCAGCAGGACTGGCTGTTGGCAGGGGCTGGGATAGGGCTCAGGCAGAGCAGGACACATCAGCTGTGTCAGCACTCCCTCTCCCTGTGAAGTCTGCAGCAAAGGGTCTCTGAATTATAAAATGTCAGTCTGCTGTTACCAGCCTGTCACTTTCCTATGGCACCCTGCTCTTCACTCACAGGCCACTTCTCCCCACTCATTCCTCTAAATGCATTAAATACTGATTCTAATACATAAGGGGACTGTAAACATTCAAAGACGAGGTTTTTACATATTAAGGTTCGAATCAAAAGACATGCGATCCAGATCTTAGGTCTCCCCGCTGAGGTCCAGGAAGAGTCAAGGTGTGGACTCTAACACCCTAAACAGTGAAAGACTCACTTCCCTCTCGAGGTCTTACTGCCCATTCTATCAGTCACACTGCAGTATCCTTGTCTCTCTCCTGCTGCTTTTATAAATAGTAATGAGGGAATAATGCTGCTGTCTAATAATCAAATAATCATTACTCTGTATTTGGAGGGGAAAAACAACCTTTATAGCAATGAGTAATGTCATTGCAACATACAATGTCTGAGCTAGAGATAAGCGTGGCTGAGAAATAAGCTACAATATCGGATCCAAATTCAGCCCAGATGTTCTTCAGGACCTTTAGACCTGGAGATGAAAAGACCTCCAGCTCTGGGGACAGTGACTATTGATCTTGCTTCCCTCCTGCGTTCTGGCTTTTGCTGCCTCCTTTCACCAAGTCCACTGAATTCAGTGAGAAAACACTAGGAAAACTGAGTTAGACTTTCTTTTGATTTGTTCATCTGGCCATCTCCCTTGCTATCTGTTGAATTGTAAATAATGGCAGTTTATGGCTTGTATTGCCACCTGCAGCTCCAGGAAGAGGTACTCCCCACCTACCTTAAACTGCAGCGTTGCCCACCCTGTCTCTACCCAACACCAGCCCTGGCCTTGCCCCACTGACATTTGAAGTGCTGCTGGCTGGGGGCCATTCCCACCACGCCTGTCTGGAGGGAAGGAGATGCACTGGTGTCCTTAACGCATTTCCTTTTCTGGATCACTGGAAACTGCCTCAGGAGCTGGAGCAACATCCAGAGCTGCAAATGGGCAATGTGCTCTCTAACCCAGATACTCTGTGCAAAAGCTGAGATGACTGGCTCAAGTTCGGGCATCTGTCATGTCCATCTTCCCCTTGCCGCTCCATTTCCCTGCACTGCAGGAGGACCAGGGGTACACAAAAAGGAAGGGACTTTTTGGCAAAGGCTGCAGAGTTGAAGTTTTGGTGTTTTTTTCTTCAAAAGATAGGCAGGTTAGCCCAGAAACAGGTAAAGGCAGTGGAAAGTATGTGCATTTTCCTATTTCTAGCCCCCTTAATATCAAAACCCAGCTCACAAAGCGAGCCAGCAGACACCTTACTCATTTGCAGATCCTTCCTCCAAAGGTAAATCTCTATATACTCAGGGGTATGGCTGTTCCCTTCCCTCCAAGCTTCTGCCTTTTTGCATTTTGGCTCTTTACCCAGTAAAGACTCCAGTTCTGAAGTCAATAAATTTCTTCCTATCAGTGGCCTTCAAGTCAGTCCCCAGGATGGTGCATTCTCAGGAGAACAAGCTGGAGATTCATTCTTTATTTTAATGGATGTAAACTCTAGCAAATTTCTAAACTTTGCTTTTTTAAAACACACAGGCTGATAAGAAAGGTTCTTAATGGAGACGTACCCGCATGCCTTGCTTACACAAAATCACCCATTATGATCCATTAGTATGTTACCAGAGTGAGGACTGAAGATCTTGATCTTCTGTCACTTCTCATTCCCAGGCTGACCTATAGACTTCTCTAGAGATAATTTTGTAAACATACATGACAGCTTGCTGAGAATGTGTATTCCTTAAATCAGCCCATCCAGGAAGCAATCCCAAGCACAGAGCAGGGAAGGGCTAGCAGGTTATGCTGCTGAAAGCCTTGTGGAATTTCTCCGAGCTCAATACACTTTATGTCATGTAATTGGTATGCTGGTGGTGGATCTGTTACAAAGAAATGGGTTTAAACATTTTCAGGCACAATATCTGGATGTAAATCTTTGCCAGCAATTATCACACGTAACCAAGGAGTTTTGCTAATGATGGAATAAAATAAACAACCGTGTTTATTTCTTTCACTCTGTTCATTATAATGTTTTGGCCTCAAAATCCAATTACAGATAGTTTGACTGTGTGCTAAGTTTTTCTTCCAGCCTCTTTTGTAGGTCCATTCTCAAACCATATTTCAGCACTCTGCTGACAATGCTGCAGTTTCTTCTGGACCACGAATTTATAGGCAAGGAAACAAATGGCTCTTGCAGACAGTGCGAGCAGAAGAGTAAGCAAATCAAAAAAGCAGATGGTAAGTGAAGCCCTTAGTGTGATTCAGGTTCTTAAAGAGAATAAGTTCACTGCATTGAGCAGTTCCAGTATCTTATGAGAGGCATCTATCCTGAGCAGAATGTGGGCAGCGCATGGTAATGACACCTGATTGAAATTCAGAGGGAAACAGCAATGCAGGCTGTTACAGCAAATGCTGGGAATCACTGGAGACTGAGCACAAGTTAGTTTGATGACTAACAACTCAGCTGAAACAAGCAGAGTGTGTTTGGGTTCCTTCTTTCATAAATCAAAAGTCCATATCCAAGACTACTTTTTCCCCGTTAAGCGAGGAGGAAGGCGAGAAGTGAAGATCCCCCAGGAAATCTTGCATCTACGTTCTCCTATGCAGGGACTCACAGCTCCTTCAGCCACAGGCTTAGTTAGGGCAGGTGCAGGGATGAAATAGCAAAGCACTGGGCTGGTACAACTGAAGAGCAGAGGTCATGCCTGCTATTTCTTCAGAGCATCTGAGTCATCTGTTTATTCCAACCTCTTTGCTGTCCAAGCACTCCTGCAATTACCCCTGCTCCTCCGGAACAGCTCTGTGGTTAAGTAGGCAGGGAGTGAGATGGCAAAGGTGAGCTACCAAATATTCCCTGCAAACAACCCTGTCCTCTCTCCTCCCCTCCATTGCTGAAGAAAGACATGAGAGAGGCAGCAGTGAAATACAGGTGTTAGTACGACAACAAAAGAGTTAATTGTAGAGAAAGAAGAGAAGTGATGGAGAAATGCACACAGTGGAAAATCCTAGAGAGTAGAAGAAATGGATGAGGATGTGAACAGTTTCCAGCCTCAGCATGTCCCATGCATCAACACTTGCAATCAGCATATTTCTGTATATTACAGAATCTTCTTCAAGTCACTGGAGGTATTCCATCATTCTGCTCATTATCGTTTTCTTTCCTGACCTGGATGTGGCTGGACTCTGAAATAAGGGAGCCTGGGCTTCTCATCACAGAGTGGTGAGTGCCAGCAGGTAGAGGAGGGCAGGAATCTCTCACTAGTTCTCATTTAGGATGTGCACAGTCAAGGATGGGAGTCTCTGCTGCAGCCTACTCATCTTTCCAGCTCCATGCCAGCTTGTGGATCTCCATCCACCCCAGGCCAGGCACAGCCCCAGAGTCCTTAGGAGGTCCTGTAACAGTGACCTGCCCTTGCAATGCCTGTTAAAGAAGAATTTTCATCCAGCCAGAAGAGTAAGAGGTGGGACAGCTACAGCTCTTTTACTCTTCTAATGAAAAAGGATCCACATCCTGCTGCCACTGAGGTCACCCACAAAATAAGGTTTGTCAGTAAGGAAGGCACATGGTATGATATTTGAACCAGACTCACTTTGCTTTAAACAAGGTTGATGCCAGTTTTTACTGGCTGTCTTTGAGGGAGTGAGGGGGAAATTGAAGTTTTCCTATCCAGAGAAACTTGATGAAGCAAAAGATCTGTAAAGTAGAGGGATAGAAGAGTTTCTCCTTCTTTCTAGCCCCATTTCAGCTCTGGCAATATTGCACAAAAGCTCAGCAGCAGTTCTGGCAGTCAGAATCACTGCCCTTGGTGCTGGGCTGTTCAGGACATCCCTTTTTCCTGCTTAACTTGTCTGCAGCTCAGGCTTCTCAGAGGTTATTGATTTTTTTTTCCCATTCTCTTCTTTCTCAAGTTCTCCCAAGGCAGATGATTTAAACATTGTTTTTAAAACTTTATGGTGAGACAATTTAAAAATGTCTTTGAAGGCTCTGATATCTTGGCAGGGATGGGAGAACTTGCTTATGGTTTCTGCAGAGAAAAAATATTGGTGTGTAATCCCCTGAACCACTTCTTTCACCACAGCAGTTGTTCCTCCACAACGACCACCCTGAATGCAAAGCATTGCTCTTCACTGGTGTGGGCAAAACCCAGAGTCCTCAGGGATCTGAGGTAAAGCTGTAGGATGTGGAGCAATTTTAAAGCTATTCTGTTGTTATTACTTAGCCAGTTCCTGTGCAGCTACACTTCCTTGACCACTTTAGCAGCAAATTCATCAAGTTTAGAGGATCTCGAGGGGTCCCAATGGTTTGGCTGTGGAAGCAGTGGTGGAGAAAATGCTCAAGAGCCTGGTTAGCTCCCACTGAAGCAAACCCTACTGAGACACATCCACAGGCTTCTCCATCCATCCCAAAGCTCTTTCTAAAATATGAGTCTGTCCACTGTGCTGGCCTTGTGCACATAGGTCTGTTAATAAAAAATTGGGCATTCAGCATATCCATATCATACATATCCACCCAGGGTACTCCAGCCACATTAGGAATTTCAGAGGTGACGACCAAGGTGTTTTGCAACCCTGACAGTAGTCCAGCCGAAGATGAGCCATACCTGGCCATGGCTTTGTGCTACCCTCAGTGCTGGCCACATGCTCTTACAGAAGAGGAAGAGAGTACTGCTTTCAAATATCTTCAAAGTATTGAATTATTGCAGGATTTAATGTTCAGTCGATGAAATTACCCTTTCAAGTGACCTCAAATGTAATAAAGAACCAAGACTAGTCAGTGCAATGGTTTTATTGCAGAAAATTACAAAATGATGTACTGTAGCAGCATAAACTTGTCATAAATTACCTTGAGTAATGAACTGTGAAAAATACCAAAGTCATGTAAACTGTGTATTTCTGAGGGAAGCTGCCTGTGGCGGGTAAAATACATACATAGATCCCATAAGAAAATTGTAGGTGTGATTTAGTTGGATTTGTTATTTCCTGCTTAGACTTGATCATGATGAGTTGACCACAGTGATGTCTGTGGCAAAATTCCTGTGAGTGTAGAGTGTTGTTGTTATAAATTAATGGAAATGAGCTGACAGTATCAAAAGGTATCAGAGCCATAAGGGGAGATATTTTTTGGTTCATGCTTTCTGTATCCTCTACATTTTGGGGTTTTGTTCTAGTTCATTCATTTAGACCACGCTTGCTTGTCTGAAGTTCTGCTATTTCTCTAGAAAATACATATAGGGCTAGCTCTCCAGCTGATATAAATATGGAGAGTTCCATCACTTCAGTGTAGCTACACTGATTTACATCATAGCTAGGAGATTCTTGGTGAGATTCATCAGTGTAACTGCTTCGTATTAACTGGTACAAGGGAGGATAAAATGCACAGTGACTTCAACTTCACTGTGAATCACCATTTTCAGGCAGTGGAGCTTCTCACTGAGAGACACATTCTGCATTAGGAGTACATTTAGTCAGTTTTTTAGGACTCTCACTGGCCAGGTCAGACTATCCCTTGTATGAGGGGATTTAATCCCTCCTCAAAGGGACAGGCAATGGTACAGCTGCCGTGATGCTGCAGCTGAGGGGTTCTTGGGTTGATGTGCACAAGCACATTCATAGCCTGACTCAGCTGCACAAATGTTGGAGTGACAATACTGCAAAGCCAAATAGGCTGTGATAGAAGGAAGAAGGGAAAGGATAACATCCCATTTGTACCTTAAATACAGCTCCATGTGTGGAGAAAGTTCACTGCTGAGCAGGAGGGGCAGAGAGCTGAAAGAAGAGATGTTCTCACCAGCCAGTGTGTTCTGGTTGTGCATGAGAGCAGAGTGAGGACATCTGTGCAGCCTGGATCCTCGGGTCTGGGGTCTTGCTCCTCATCTCCAGCTGTGTCCTACAAGCACTGAACTCAAAGTGACCCCTCTGTAATTAAGGGAAATTCTCTGCACACACAGGAGCAGCTGAGCAATGGGTGTCTGGTGTCTGGTTTGGAAAGGTCTGCAGGTCACCTACTCTCTGTGCCACCACTCACCACAGGGCGCAATGCTCTGAACCTGGAGCTGTGTGAGAGCCCAGCTGCAGCATGAGGTGAAGCCCTGGACAGAGTCCCGGGTGCAGGCAAAAATACACAGAAAATGCACTGAGAGGTTGCAGGGGAGTTATTTACTTTCCCATGCCATGGTTGTGTACTTTTGGTGTAAACTATGGGCAACATGGGAATTTAGACATGCTGGGTGTGCACAGTAAAGTCCCCATATGACTCCTGCTCTTACCATTACCCTCTGGGAAAGTGCCAGTGAGTATTTTTGTAGAGCTAATAGGGCTTATAGCCACCTCCCAGCCCTTTCAGAGGATTTGCAATAACACTCAGAGGGCTGGCTCTTGAATTAGTTAACTGAAATGATAATAATTTTGAATGCAAACATATTGTAATTGATATATTATTTCTGTTTGTAAAAGACGAAGAAACAATTCTGAACTAGCATATCAAATTTGAGTTATCTCACAGCTGGGTGGATTTGATCCAACCTGTTGGTGAGATTAAGTCCAGCATCAAGTCCAGCATTTAAATTGTTATTAAATATTTGTACAGCAAATAGAAGTCATGGTTGATAGCAAATTTCTAGCATGTGAGTGCCACCACTCTGCAGGAAAAATCCTCAGCTGGAATAGAGCCATGATGGAACCAGACAAGGCAAACAAAGGATGTGTTGTTGGGGCAGATGGCAACAGAGGGAGGGAGTTATTTGCCCAAGGTGACAGAGGATGGCTGGGGCAGAGCTGGGGATTGAAATAAGACCTTAAGGACAGCAAGGGTGTTCAGCTGAGCAAAGCTTGGTCTAAAATAAGTCTGATATTTTACTACTAAGTTAGTCAATCACTCAAACCATTTTCAGTGGATGTGGTAACTTAACAGGTAACTAAGCTCTGGGACATCCCCTTATGAAGGGATGTAGCAAATTCTGTGCTCATTGTAGTCTTCTGAGTTAAGGTGGGTTTCTTTCTCTTAGACATCCTCTCCATCAATCACAAATTCCTGGATTAAGTCTGGGAAGTGCTGGGTACATTTCAGCAAGAGGTCTTGTTCTATGACAGCTTGAGCTGGGTGACAGTGATGGCACCTCGAGGCCTCCAGATTTAGGAACTGGACAATCTTCTGAGTCCTGAGCAAGACCCCGAGCATGGACTGTCTGAACTTCCATTTTCAAGATCTTTGGCTTCAGTTTAGGACTGGTTTCTAACAGTAAATCAAACTTAAATGGATATAAACTCCCATTTTTCCAGCCACAAATCACTGAAATAATAAGGGAAGCTGAAACTCTCCAAGATTTCAGCTCTTTTGAGAACCAGGCAAAAGAATGTAGAATTTATTTCCAGTTTTACTTACTGTGAAACAATTATTGCGAGTGCCCCAGAACAGACAGCAAAGTTTCAGGCTTGCTTTATCTTTGAGCTTCACCTCGTGTCTCTGAGGATGAAGTATGGGAGCAGAGACTGGGATGTAGACCAGGCACATCACTGCTGCCTGCTTGCCACAGAGTTATGAAAAGTATTCTTGCTGATCTCTCTTATCCCCACAGCGCATGATGAATTACTGGCATTTATCTATCTGGCCATAACAGCCTCAGAGCTCACAAGTCATATGTTCGTGCCACTGCCTTTTGTAAACATATATTTTAAATATGCATTGATTGGGTATGCACTGTTATTATTTATCAAAATATTCTCATCTCTTAACACTTAATAACAATAATAAAGATTAATGCCAAGCTCCAACATGGAAAAAGGCTGCATGACTATGTATTTATTTTGCAATTTTAATTAAGGCTGTTTGTTACAATAAAAATTAATGTTATTGTCTTTCAAGTGCAGCACAGACAATATGAAATAACTGGATTTCACACTGCAGCTATTTGAAATGGCACTGGGCTGGAATCAGTCAAAGGAGATGACACCGTGGATATGTTTGTATCTTTTTGAATTGATGAATGATAAGAAAACACAATTCCCGCAGTTTTCTTTTGGTGGGGTACACAGGTGGTCTGAACCCCTTTGTTTCATCTGTCACTGTGTGAATGCCACTATGGCTGACCTTTGATAAACCATATGCTCCTCAGACCTTGTTTACCCTTCAGGAACTTGTTGGATTGGAACCAAAATTAAGGAAGGTCTTTTAAACCATAGATGAAAGGGCTGAAATTGTTGATGGCTATATTGTGAATAGTCCTTGATATCATTTGAAGCAGGAACCTGGTCTTATGATGGGCTGCAAACTGCCAGGTGGTCAGTCCGTGCATTTCTCTTTCCTCTGGGGGGATCAGGGTAGAGAGGGATGTCAGCTCAGGCACAGTCAGATCCTGTGTGAGGGACAGACACAGAGGTGTTTGCTGCGACCAGAGGAACCAGCCCTCCCCTCCAAATCCAGCCAAAAGCTGGATGGTAGGCTTGATCAATGCATTCAAGGAGAAGGAGAACTCTTCTGCTTCTTGGAGTTATTTCCCATCCAAAACTTCTTCTTAAACTCCCGATGCTGGTCCCAGGCACTGGGTCATCTAATGGCCATTGTCCTTGTCTGTGGTCTCTTGTCCCTGCCAAGCCACCAGGTGGTTTCAGACAGCCCTGGCACCTTCTCCCCCATGCCCACCCTCAGCAGGATTCCAGCCAGGGCCAGCCAGTGAGGGCTGTCACACAGGAGCTCCCAGCACCTCATCCCCCATGGGATTTTGAAGGCAATGGCCTCTGCTCCTGAAGCTTCATATCCAAAAATGAATAAAGCCCTTCATATTTTCCATATGTCTCTGGAACTGAAGTCTCTGGCTTGTACCATTGCAAGAAGCAGATGGCACATCCTGTTACTGCAAATAGGTTTCAAAGTAAGATGTATTTGAGTTGCTTTATTTGAATCAATAACTCAAATATACTTTGGCTTTGCCATCTTGATAGGCTCACTTGAAATTGGTGTGAATATATTAGGTTGCAAAGAAACAAGGACGGTCACAATAAAGGACAGCAGACACAGCCTGCTTTTTCTCTTCCTTTTTGTTTTTTTTTTTTTGTATTGTGCAATGCAGTGTCTGTGTCTCCCACTCCCTTAACTTCCATCCGTGCTCCTAGACCCACTCCTTCCCAGCCTATTCTGACCTTGAATGCAAATTTGCAGCTGCCTCAACAGAGTAAGGTAGTAGGTTTGAAAATATTCATTGGGCTGAACTATTTTCTAAGTATGATGTTCCCCTTGGCAAAAATATCTGCTATCAGGACAAAATCAGCAGGTCAGGTCTGGCTTTATCCAGCAGAGGGCAAAGCCACCCGCCGGCTGCCCGGGCTGGCAGGAGACCCTTCCCGGCTTCCCACCGCTTCTTCCCTCCAAAGCAAAATCACAGAATAACTTAGGTTAGAAAAGACCTGTAAGATCATCGAGTCCAGTCGTTAATGAAACATCCCCAGAGTCCAAGAATGGCACATGAAAAATGCAGTTTGGAAAAGGAGCCCCTGCACGTGGGGTGGGAAGTACCCTTGGTAACCAGGCAGGCCATTTTCATCATCTGTCATCTATTAGCCTTTTCTCTGTGTGCTGCTTTTCGTAAAGGGTGAGATTAAGGACCCTTTCTATTGTGAGAGAAGGAAACTGAGACAGCTTTTGCTGGAAGGAGCTGTGAGTAGAGCTGGTAAAGGGGGGAAGCACAGGGAAGAGCCAAGGGTGCACCCCGGGAGGAGCTGTGTGTTTCAGCCCTTCTGCCATAACCTGCCTCCCTAAAATACCCCTTGTTTTATGGCTCTTTATTGCCTATTCCCTTACCCCAGTCACTGTTATATGGTTGAATAGATATATGTGTGTATCTATATAATATGTATGTACACACACACATATATGTATATACTGCATTCACTGTGTCTGCTCACTAAAAGGGGGGTTTCCTAGGGCCAGGCTGACCCACTGCTGCCACTGAGATCCACAGGAAGAAATTATGTCCTGCTCACCATGAAAGTGTACATTTGTCTATCATCCATTTGCATTGTTAGCATTTGGACAGGCACATGGTGTGATTCTTGAGGTTGCTCTGTGCAGGGCCAGGAGCTTGACTCCATAATCCTTGTGGGTCCCTTCCAACTCAGGAGATTCTATGGATTCTATGCCAGCTCCAGCTGTGACCAAGAGCATTAGAGGGTGCTCCAGCAAATTGTACTAGGAGGTTGCTGAGTAATTAGCTGACAGAAGTCCTTGTTCCAATCCTAAACTGTCAGGGATCGCCTCACTCTGCTCAGCCGTGGATTTTGATCCTTTCTAAAGCTCCTTGTAGAAAGTCTTGCTAAAAGTTATTCCTTCCTCAAGTCTGTTGAGTTCTTGGCTCAAAAAATGAGATCATTTTTATCTGTGTTTTATAAAGTTATGATCATATTCTAATCAAAACACTAATCCCAAGGTATTTCCAGACGCCTTGCCAATAACTAACAGAGACAGTAAATATGATTTGATACCTTAGAGCTCCTCCGAGTCTGATTCTCATTGAGATGAAAGCCTTCAGGCAACTGAGAATTTGGCTCCTACACTGCTGACGAAAACCTAATCAGAAATAGGGGTGGGATTCCCAGCGGTTCCTGAGAGATCCCTGCCTGGCTCTGAAACAAGCATTTAGGGTTTCATTTCTGGCAGTTGTCTTTTGGAAAAATAAAGCCTGACATTTTAATGCAGGCCCTTCATACAAAAGGAGTTTATAGAAAGCAGAGAGATCTGCAAAGCCACACACAAAAAGAGGAGAAAGGGGGAAAAATAGATGGAGGAAACATCTGCTAAAGTTTTCCTGTTATTTCAGGAATGTTTGTATAACTCAAGCATTCCCTACCTTATTTTGTATCACAGACAACATCTTCTCTAAAAGATTGTCTCGTGTCCCACTCCCCATCACACAGTCTCTCTCCCTGCTTTTGTTTGCTTACACAGAAAAGCAATATTGGGAATGTACTTAATGCATCTGGGTTTAGTTCTAATGGGGCTGAGCAGCTGGGGACAAGAAGGGCACTGCAGCTCACTCATTTCCAGCCCCAACTGGAGACCCTCTGAGTCTCTCCATCTCCTCTTGTAGCTGTTGAAGCACATGGAATGATGTGGGATTCCATAACCTGAGACTAAAGCCCTTTATGTCCAATGCAGAGCAAACACCCCGGACCTGAGGCAACCTTGTGTTTCTTGTTATACAGTTAATGCAAAAGGCTGGTCTCATTAAAACTTTAGTAGCAATTGGGTTTAGACCCATGCATAAAAAGTGCTGAATACTGGTCTGATTATTGAATTTTCTCAGATCTTGCTGAAACTGGAACACACAGAGCGCATTACACTGAGGATAAAAGGTAAAAACTCACTTGGATTGTCCTGGTGTCATCATAAATGAATCATCACTTAGCTATTAAGAGCCATGCTTGATCATGCAATTTAGAGCATACCAAAAAGAAGCACTGGCTGATTCATGTAGCAGTATCAGAGCACAGCACATTTCCCTGTGAAACATCTGTGAGGCTGGGCAGAGTCAGATGCACTTCAGTTGCAAAGCTGGAAGAGTGTTCCTGATGGATATATCCACCTACCTCCAGGCAGACTTAAAATCTGTCTTCTGTCCAACCAGAAGGAAAAAAAATTAAGGAAAGCTTTGGTTGTACACTTTGGGATAGGCTGTCCCTCTGGGTGATCTGGTACCTGTCATCATCTCCAGCTCTGACTTCTTCACTGGTGCTGTCACCTGCAGTGTGGACACCTACCCACAGGACTATGGACAGAAACCACCAAATTGTCTCCGTTTCAAAAGTAGCTTTCTGAAACAACTCCCCTAGCTGGGTTTTACACAGTAACGTGGGGTCTTGGTCCTGATCCTAATCCTCTAAGGGTTTTCCCCTCCTCCATGCCTGTACAAGAGACATAACAAAATCCACCCTGTAAGGAAATTATTTTTTTCCTTGCTCAATCAGAAACATATGATATTAACCTTTGGAGAAAAATACATCAAGTTTCATGTTTGTTCCTACAGTAACATTAGGAATTGATTTCAGGACAGACTACAGCAGTACTAGTTAGTACTTTAGCAGGACAGTAAAAATAGGTATCAAGTTACTAGTATGAGAATCATTGCCTAGATATCATAATAGCAGGCAATATGAGAAAACCCTAAATGGACAGTGATTATGTATGTAAGGGAGAGCATGTAATTTAGTGTGGGAATGGCTGAGCTTAACACCTGTATTTAGTCCTTAAGTTCAGCAAACTAATTTCCAGAAGCTTGAATTAATAAACTCTGTGGTGTTTTCTTCTCATTAGAGAGACTTTAGTCCTTGTTTCCATTACCTTTACATGCCAAGTAAGGCACTTCTCTCCCTCGGGACCAAGGGCTGAGTAACAATTTCGTGTATAAATCCCTCCCAAAATGCTCTTTCCTCTCCCCCTCCTCCCCTCATTTCCAAGGGGGAGAAATGGGATGAGGAGTCTCGTCCAGAGCTGCTCTTCTGATCATGGGTGGTACAGAGGCTGTGGGCATCAGGCTGTCTGGACAAGGAAGCATGCCAAATATCTTGCTGATAGATATAGATATACTTTTTTTTTTTTTTTTTTTAAGAATTAATGCAGACCTCCCTTAACTCCCACAAGTTTCAAACACCAGAAAACACTGTTTTCTAGTAGTTGTAAGCCTCTTCCTAGCACAGACACTGCCCAAACCTTCCATCTTTCCATTTTTTCCCAGCTGTGATATTACCTGTGCTCTCTCACATGCACATGAGAGATACCTGGCAGATCTCTGCTCACACAGTTGCTTTCCTGCCAAAGTGAACCTTTGGACACTGGTTCATGTTCCAGCTCCATAAGGAGCGAAATGCTCTTATATCTATCCTGAAGCAGGGTAGTTTGCCATGCCACCAGTTTAAAGGAAACTTTCCACAAACCTCAGTGTTATGGGTAGCACAATGTGAATGACAAAAAAGTCCCTGCAATGTGGGCCCAGCCACTTATGCTGTACAGCAGAGCATAACGTAAAATAGAGTAACAACTCTTAGTTTCTTCTATGTGCATGTGCATGGATGTACCAGGGCACATGATTTTGCATTTCTCTTCATAGAGCAAGTTCTGAGAACATGAATGGAATAAAAGCAGTAATCCACTGGCTGAATTTAGACCTTTGGGTAAACAGCAGGGACCCACTGAAGCCAAAAAGAGCTTGCAAAGTTTTCACCCCTTTATATGTCTCTGACTGCACTTCTCTGGAAATGACAGTGTGTGCTAGATATGAAAAGCAATTAACGAGCATAAAATAATTCAAATCTTCCATCTAGGCAATGTTTTGCTGTATTTATTTTTTCCCATAATCTTTAAGAAGCTGGATTCTGCTTTCTGTCAGGAGCAAATTAGTAACCTCCATTTCTTCTTCCCTGCCTGAGGAAGAAGGTTTGTGTCAGTAACAGATCAGAGAATGAGCAGAGGTTTCGGATCAATTTGCAGCTGATGTTTGTTTGCATTTTTTCAGAGTTTGGTCATTTTATTATCCTTCAGCTATCACATGAAATATCTGCCGGAGACCAGGGGAGAGCTTGCAGCTTGCCTCTGCAGGGGTTCTGTTCTCCTTGAGAAAGAAAAACCCTTTAGCAAAGAGCTGAGTGACTGTGCAGTGCCTGCCCACATGTCCTCCTCCAGCTCTTGGCCACTGAACCCAGTAAGCCATATGCTTATTGACTGCTTTGAAATATGCAAGGCAGAAAACAGGTTGGATCTTTAGTTTAATGCACTTAGGGTTGTTTACTGCATTGGCCTGAAACTGGGATGAAAGTTTTCAAAAGAAGTTTGGATCTGAAAAGTAATGGCCCCACTTATATTTGTGAATTATGCCTCACAAACTGATTTACTGTGCACCAGTTTGGAGAGATGCAGCAGCCTCTCTGGAGGCTGAGCAATTCCACACCCCTGGTTCTGTTCAAGGTCAGATAGGATGAGGCCCTGAGCAACCTGACCTAGTGAGTGGCCTCTCTGCCCATGGCAGGGGGGTTGAAATAAGGTGATTTTTGATGCCTTCCGACCCAGGCTTTTCTATGATTCTCTAATTCTGAGTCTGGAGTCCGGACAGGCCAGAAATATGGGAGCAGGAAGAGCTCAGGGATGCAGAGCTGGCAAAGACCCAGTGTGGCATTGCCCTTCAGGATGGGGGGACAATGAGCCCCTCGAGCCCTTTGTTGGTACCACATGAATCCAGGGCTGGGGCACTCATTTGGTGAAGAGATTCAGTGTTAGCAAAGCTGCTGAACAGCTCATGTCACACTCTGTCACTAGGCAGAGAAAGAGAAAGGTTTTCAGACATGCAGAAGAGTTAACAGATCAAGAGGTAATTGTTACATCAGTTGTGACAGCAGCAAATTCTGCTAATTGCTATTGATTGTCAGGAAGTTTTATTAGACCAGGATGTCAGCTCAAGTTTAGCCATAAAAATGTGTATTTCAGCTAAGGTAATAACCAGTGATAGCCTTTCAATGCTACAAACACTTTTCTGATTGAGCAGATTGAACGCTGTGCTACTGAAGTTGTTAATCCAACACATTACTTGGCGAGCATAAATCATTGCCTGCATGAACACAAACTTCTCAGTCCTTCAGCTAAAGGCAGTATTTCTTTGGAGGCATATTTTTGGACACTTTATACTGATCATTAATAATGCAGAAAATGAAACAGCAATTAAAGACAGAAAAATATATGTTCTGGTTTGTAGGACTGCTGAGTAACTGCAGTCCTAGTTAGAGATAACAGATGT
Source organism: Gymnorhina tibicen (assembly GCA_013399875.1). Lineage (NCBI taxonomy): Eukaryota > Metazoa > Chordata > Aves > Passeriformes > Artamidae > Gymnorhina > Gymnorhina tibicen. Next base: position 519,527 of record VXAZ01002367.1, on the reverse strand, counting down.
TGTGGGTGTTCTGCACTTAAAAAATACCTTTCTCATGGTCCTCAGGAAAATGAATGGGCCTAATTTAAATGAAGAGATTCTTCTGGTTTTGGAAATATCATGTGGATTCATTTTATTGACTCATTAGTAAATTAATTCCTTGAACCTTAAGCTTTTAGATCAGTGAAAGACATGCCCAGGAGTGTTTGGGGGCTTCTATGACTATTAAATTCAGTACAGTGTTTGGGCTGCTTTTGTTTTTTAATGAATATCTTTGCTTTGGCTGTAAACAAGGAACACTTTCTAGTGGGCATGGAACAATTTCGGGGATATGGGGGAGACAAACAAATGCCCTTGGCCACTTGCACCACAAGTACAGCCACCTTGCAGCTCAGCATATGCCATTCTGTCATCGTGGTGGGCATAGCTGAGCCTGGCTCCTCCTTCTGAACTTCGGGATTTTCTTATTTCCCTCTCCCATAGTGTGTCCTTGCCATGTGCTTGCCTTCCTTTGCCATTTCAAGCAGCTCTGTGTTTGCCAGGCTGGTTTTTCACAGCAGTTGTGTGATAAAGAGTTATGTTTTGCAAAGGTTAAGCTGTGTCCTCTTTTCTCTCTGTCGGGCGGCAGCAGAGACAGCTGCTTTCTCGTCCCATGTCGGATTGCGCGGTAAAACATGATGGGTCAAGTTCCGTGTCTAACCCAGCTGCTCTCAGCCCAGCTCTGAGAGCAGAGTGGTTAGACTGGTTTTAGGTCACCCTCTCTCAGCACTTTTCCTTTTGGCTCAGCCTTAGTCTGAGCTCTGGCAGAGCTGAGGGGGTCTTGGAGGCTGCTGGGGCTGCAGGGGCTGCCAGCAGCCTCAGCAAGGGTGTGGGGTGATGGTCACAGCTCCCCAGGGGAGACTGGAGGAGCTATGGGCATTCCAGGCAGCTACAGGAGCCCAAGGTGACCATTTCTCCCTGCAGGTGTTGTTCCTAGCCTCCCATCCAGGTCAGAGACACTTTATTCCTATTTGTAGACCTTTGGTCCAGTTCAGAAGTGCTGCAGAGCTTGTACCCATTTTTGATGAGATGCAACTCCTCAGTTTGACCCACCATAGTCTGGGTTATGTTTTAGATTGGTCTGGAGTGAAGTCTTAGGCACTGGAAAAGCATTATGCTCCCTCCAAAAAACCTTCCTTGAGAGCTCCCTTCATTTCCTGGGTCTCAGCCAACCTTGGGATATTGCAGGTGTTTTGTCTTGTGTAAGAATTTTTGCTTTTTAAGGCTGCTCATGGGCAATGAACTGCTTTATGCCAGCTTGGACATCAGCTTTACTTCAAAAATGCCCATTTTATTCTTCCTCATAAGACAAACAAAGACATGATAATCTGCTTTAGCACCTGGAGTAAAGAAACCACTGTTTCCATTTTTTCCAAACCCAATGCCCAAAAAGGGCTGGTTACACCCATGCCTTCTGCAGACCAACATCCTGCAGGGCTGTAGGTAACCCAGGCTCCTAAATTTCAGGGAATTTGATGTGCTCTCCATTTTTTTCCTTTTATCACAAACGCTAAGGAAATTGGGTGGACTTAAATAAAGCTATGTTGATTGCTTGCATTATTTTTGCAGTTACAAATTTTTACTATGTGTTGGCTAGGATATAAAGTTGTATTTTTTGCTCAGTGTTTCAAAGATAATGATCAAGAGTATTTCCTGCAGAAGGATGGCTCTCCTTCTGTCTTCAAAAGGGAGCAACAGTTTCAGGCTTTAATCCACTTTATTTGGAGATCAGGGCTGAAAACTGGATTATGTATGTCTGTTGAATGCCAAAGTAAAAGCTGTAAATCTTTGTAGTAAGCGAAAAGAACTGATTTAAAATTAGGCGGTTCCATAGGAAAGGAGTCCTGTGGTCTTACGTGCTGTCCCAGCAGGGTCTGGGTAAGTTTGATGCTCTTATTCGTGTGTTGTACTGGATAGAATAAAAGCAGCCTCAGTAGCTCCATATGATAAATTATAGATCTAAAAATATTCATCACATTTAGATGCTGCAATGAAACCAATTTTCACTCAGGAGCAGAAAAAAGAGAGGAACTTGCTAAGAATCAATTGGATAAGACATCTGCTGAGACTGCTGTGCTGTTTCTGCTAAACATTAAGCACAATTAGTTGCTGGTGTAAAATGCCATTTAACCAGCTCCCTACCCAGGTGTGCGCCAGGGCCTGTACATGGTCCCAGAGCTGCTCAGACCTGGGGGTAACACAGGCAATTCTTGCTTTCAGCTCAGTTTTGCAGCCTTGTCTTTTCAGAACAAGGACTACGAAAACCAAGCTGCCTGTGGACATATTCTGTGCCTTATTGCAGATATTTCTGGTCATGCCTCATACTTGATGGAGCTAAAACACTTCTAGACACTTTTTGATTGAATGTGCTTTCGCTGTGTGACCTTTAGAGATTTATGGATTCACTTGTTGTCTTACTTTGCATGTGAGTTACTTTCCTGAGAGAGGGGATAAGGAACAGGGAGCTGTGTGGTGTTGGATATCCAGTGCCAAGGTTGCCATTAGAAACTCATGAAGGAAGGCTGGGTGGCCACAGCGAGGACACGGAGCCACAGTGTGTGGTGCAGATAAGGACTAAACAACTGGATTTTGAAAAACCTGCTGAGTCAAACTTTCACACAGCAGCTTGGTAGACATTCCCAAAGCAATCTCTTGGACTGAAAAGGGCTGAGGAGATGTAGACACTTGGAGAATGGAAGCTTACCTTAGCTGTGACAGGTACAGCAACAACAAGCTGAAGTAGCTGCCACTGGAACCTCTAAGGTCAAACAAAGCCAGTGAGATCCCACATCTTGTTCAGGAGCCACATTTCACACAACTGCCTGCTTCTTAGAGCCTTGGTGGTTGCTTCAGCCAGTTCCTGCCATCGGCAGAGGTTTGTTACCGCAGACGCGGATATTGACATGGGATTGGCTTTGGGTGGAACTGTCCATGCTGCTTTTCTAGCATTAATTCATATTAAGAAATGCATCAGATATCACACCAGGTTCCCAGTCTAACCCTTCAGGCCCAACAGCCATAATTCCTTAGCTTTATTGACTGTACATGTTATTTTTTGTCCATGTGCCTCCTACAAGTAAATGGTTTTGATCTCACTCTCAATGTGTACCCTTTGCTTCAGCCCCATGCTCCCATGCTTAGTGTAAGGCATAAATCAGCAAAATTAATTAAGGATTCTTTGACAGCACTAACACTTCCAAGTCTTTTAATGCCTTCATTTAAACAGTCAAGGATGTGAAATGCTTTTCAAACCCTCTGAAGCAATGGTGGTGTGTGCATTGTTTATGTGGGTGATGGCAGGCTGCTGCCTTTACAGTTTTACTCAGTCTTCAGGCATTTACTGCAGGCCAGAAGCTGTAATGACTAGGAAAGAAATTTACTCTGTTTCAGATAGAGCTATTAAAAGAAAATTCTTGTCAGAGTAATTCTTATCTCATGACAGGATTGCTGAATTACTGCGTATTACAGGAAAGGGAATTGCAAATGTGTTGGCTCTTCTTCCCATTAGAACTATTGTTTTATTACAATTGTCATAAACGCCCACACACTTTTTTATAAGATCTTTTAAAATATGGGATCATCCTGCATTGGGTACTGAACATAAGATAATGTTATCAAAATTAAAGAGCAAATTGCTCAGACAGGTTGGCAGAGTGAGCAGTTCCTTTCTTTGGCTGTGTAAGTGCATGTCCCAGACAAAAGCAAGAGTGAGGCACTGAGGAATAACACCTCCATTCCTCTCGGACACCCCGAGACGTAGTTCTTCCTAGGAGAGACAGCTCAAACAGTCCCTTGCACTGACCCCTCTCCTCATCCCATCCCCATGTCACCAGGGTGCAAATCCATGAGCATGGAGCTGTCTAATGTGGGACTCAGCAGGTCAGTCCCACAAGCTTATCACTGTGAGAGCTCTCTGTCTCCAGTTAAGGATCCTGGCTGAAAAGGGATGACAATGCTCAAGGTTTTATGCAGCCTCACAGGCAAAAAGGCCTTTTTGGTGCCTTCTCATTTCTGGGTCATTTTGTATTTGTGTTCCAGCCCAGATACTGCCTCCCACCACTGAACCCCTCACTTGCCTTCCCTTGCCCATGCGGCCTCAGTGGACATGGCAGCCGCATCTGCAGATCTGCAATGCAACAGAGCGGCATGAGAAACCATTTTCACTTACCTCTGGTTTTAGACCAAAATACTAAATCTAAATGTGCTTCAATTTCTATCGCAAATGTCCAAGGCAATGGTGTGGAAGTAATATGTAGCTTAAAAAAGAAACCAGAAGAAATACTTTTCTCAGCCCCTTGCATATTACAGAACATTAGTCTACTGAGACCTTCCTGCAGAAGTTGTGCAGGCTGGGCTTTTTGGTATCGTTCCCAAAGTGTGCCCCAGGTGCTTGGGATTTATCAGCAGAGGAGTGGCTGTGGGTCCGTGTCACCGTTGCAGGTGTGTGCAGCAGCACAGCCTCTGCGTGTCCAGGGGTTGCTGACCCCGGAGTCTGTAGCAGCCACGACACTGAAACCTCTTCCTGTTCACCAAGGGCATCGTCATCTCTTCTCCCACCTTTGGTTTCCGTCTCCTACAGCTTCTGCACGATAACAGGACACAAATGTGAAATCAGGAAACCGCCTGATACACCCTGGCTGACCAACTAATCCCTGGTCCATGTGCCCGTGGTGATGGGCCCTGATAAACAACAGTGCCACTAACCCTTCCTCTTCTGACTGCTTATGTCTCCCAAAATCCCCTGTCCATGAGCTCACCCTGTCCTCCCCAGCACAGCACCACACTCCAGCAGCAGCCAGCTCAAGGACACAGCCTGGAGCATCTCTCCAGAGGTCCCTCTGCTAAAACCGTTCTCTTCCTTTAATGTGCTTTAAGAATTAAATCTCTTCCTTTAATTTTTGTCCCTAAACAAACAACCCCTGCTAGGTCTATACATGCAGCTGCTTGTTACTGGCTGGGGCGGGGTCCCCTCCAGCTGTGCGAGGCAGAAACCAGATGAAGTCAAGTGTGCACCGACTGCTTGGTTCATATCTTGATCTGCCTCCTAAGATGAGGACAAGGACCTACCTCAGTACAAAGCCTTTTTCTAACTTGGACCCTCCTGTAAATGGTGTAGGAACAGGAAACCATTTTCCTTCTCTTTAAAGTTTTGGTGTAACTTGAGAGTCAAGCTTTATGCAGATCAGAACACGTTAGTAATGTCTGGAAAGTAATCAAGGCATGTATTATTATTTTAATATTTACCAAGTGCTGACAGAATAATGCTTTTATTAAATCTTTAGGGAGGGTGAAATACATACCACAAGGCATGGGAGATGGAGATAGTCTTCTGAAATCATTAATTTAAAATTCAGTTTTACTGTCACTTCCCTGTGATCTACTTTTAATCCATTATTGGTTTCTTAAATTATATAAGGTGGCTAATGATTTTAACTTAAAGTTCTTTATGGAAGAATGCAAATAATATTTCTGCCTAGTCAAGGCATGCTGTGAACTTCTTACTGAAAAACAATTTATCGTTATATTGAAGTGCAATGGAACTTTGCTGCAAGCTTGAAGTCTGTCTTTTCACTTATTGCAATTGTGCAAGAGCAATATGCCGAGAGTTGTCAGAAGATCTCTATTTTTAAAATGGAGACTATGAGATTGAATAATTTTTGGCCTCTGTTTTATTTTTCTCTGCAATGAGGAGAATCCACTAAAGTAATCCTGCAAAATCAAAGAGCAGAATTTCAATATTCCTCATGTCTAATAGTTTGGATAATCCAATCCAAGTCAATCCAGATTTTCAACCGTTTTCTTTTTTTTTCCTCAAAGAATATTTATCATAACCAAGCATTAGGGTTAGACTTTTTAATCCCACTTGCTTCCATTTCAGAGAATGTACAGTCTTCTGTCACTTGTCGCCTAAGGGAATGCATTTCTTTATGAAAAAGCATTGAGTTTAACTCACTAATTGGCTATCAAAGTGATTGTAAAAATTAGTGAACTTGATTTAGATGCTCCATGAAGATTTGAATCACAATGTTGGTGAACCATGGAGGTTGGGTCCTGGAATAAATGTTTGTGATGTGTCCAGTCTAGTCTTCACTGTAAAATTTGGTAACTCCAGCAGTTGGCCCTTGATTATTTTAATTTAAAACATGTCCACTGACTTGAAAGGAAAATCTATAGCAATATAATTATATGAATATATGAACTTCAAGACAGCTGAGGGACATAAAATCACTGAGAAGCCCACAGTCTAAAAGAAAGGAGTAGCTGATAGGTGGAGTTCCCTGACATCTGGATTTCACTAGAACAAAGCATTGTGGAAACCTGACTGGTTTCATTTGCTCATATCCCATGGCTTTAGCTAAAACTCTTAGGTTTTATACTTTGTTTTAATTCCCAGGTTATTAATTGCCAATACAGATAAGATGTCTTAATGTGCGCGAGCTCTCCTTCCATTGCATTTCATTAGGAAGATATCATTCCTTTTCAGCCACACATCATTAAACATTTCAAAGCATATCCAGACAGGCAGTTGTATATATGAGACACATTATTACAGGTAATATATTCTGCTGAGCTGCACAGCCCTGCAGATAAAGAGGCAGCGCTGCCCTGGCCGCTGGCACCGGTGTGTTCAGGGCACACGCGGAATCCGTCGCTGTTAAACACAAACTCTATTCCTTTTTCAACTTCCTTTTCTTTGCCTCTTCCCTCCCACCCTTCAGACACCAAGGCTGCATGCCTGCCTTTGCAAGGGAAGAGAACAGACTGCAGCCTGAAAGCCAAAATCCACAGTCAATACAAGGATGAATGCTTCACAACCAGACCCCTCGTGTAGTTATTTGTGTGAGAGTGAAGTTCAAAGGCAGTGAGCTACAAAACACTGCCAACCCCCTCGGTGTGAGAGGATGGGGAACTGAGCCCTTAATCCATGCTGGGCTGTCTGGGCAGCACTCGCATCGATGGATTTCAGCTTTCCACGGAATTGATTAGCGCTGCGGTGCTGCTTCGCTGCCTGTCTGGGTTTGAGCGAGCCCTGTATCTATTACCAGCCATTCTTATCCTCAGAGAACCTCTCTCAAAGTTCAGCACGGTGAAATTGCCCACAAGGCAGCATTATTCTAGTCAATACAAATATAATAAAAGCCAGCAGGAGAGCGGGCAGGCTTCTTATGCTGAACGAGAGCTCCTTACACTGAACGAAAGCTCAGGAGAGATGTGATTTCTTAGAACAAGCAGCAAATACACAGCTGCCCTCAGATATAAAAATCACCAGGCAGTCAGTATCATACTGAAGGTATTTTGTTTATTTTTTCCCAGCACTTGCGCATCTGAGCTTCCTCCGAGACCTTTTCTGCAGTCATAAGTCAGATTATACTTAACACCATTATCATGGTAAAGGCAAGAAGTCTCTATTAAGAGACTCCTAGCTGGGCACACATGCTGGCATATTAATTTTCCAGACACTATAGTCCAGCTGCATTAAGCCACTGAGCTGGCTCAGATATATGAGGTCTTCCACAAGTCAGAAGATGCTCTCAGGTGCTTCCACCCTGCATGGTGCAGCCCCACAGGGACCAAGGCTCAGTGGTGCAGAACTGGTCTGGGTAATCACAGCAACAGCTGACTTAGGAACATGAATCTGTGCCCACCTGGAGTGCACATTTTTACAGTCATAGGATATAAAAGGGATAGAGCACAGGGTTATTGGGGATAACTGAGCAAACCGGCTTTTTAAAAAATACTGGTTTTGAGGGAAGGTAAAGAGAAGTTTAGACTTGACTCATTTCTCCCAGTCTCCTTTCCTGTGATGGTGAAGTAAGCGGTCTGTGCTATTGTGAGTTTTATTAGATGGCTAATCACACACTTAAATGTACTCCTTCAGACAGGAGATGTCTACAAATCCTATTCTTTAAACATGCTTTGGCTCCTTGTAATTTACTCTTTCTCGGCCATCCATGCACCTATTTTTCATATTTATCCACTTTAAATTGCATTAGCACCAACACTACACCAGTGTGCAGCTCCTGGTCTGGCTGTGCCCGTCTGCCCGCCCCAGCCTCCCGAAAAGAGCTTCCTGCTGGCTGCCTGCAGCATGGCAGTGGGATTTAAAGGAGGTTTTTCTTGATCCAGTTACTGTAGTTAGATTAAAGAACTGACATAACTATCACTGCTTATTCTGGCCTGATAGATTTACTGTGACTCTTTTTCTAAAAGTCACATTTAGAAGGAGCCTGGTGGGGTGTCTTTGCACATGTCTTTGCACATAGAACTGCAGCTGGTACAGAAACACGGGGTGCTTAAATGTGGTGCTCTGGGTATAACCAGTGTTGGCACAGTTCTGGGAGGAATTTTCTCCCCTTTCTAACACACAGTCTGTTACAGAACTGTCCTTGACCCCATGGGCTATTCATCTGCATCTGATGGACTGAACATCAACTATCTCTGAGTCAGAAAACAGGATTTTGATGGGGGAATTATTTGAATGGGGCTATCAAATTCTGCTCCCTCTGTCTTTAAAAGCTCTCTCCATGTCTGCATTACTTCCTTTCCATTTGCAAGTACAAAAGAGCAGCAACAAGAAACTCTCAAACCAAATGGAAAAGGAATAGCATTGACATGAGACAACGCGTTCACAACCCAGCCCTGATCCATGCAAAGTGAGGTCTCCCCTCACCACAATCCTGGCCAGGACTAGAGAAAACCCCAGGATTTTCTTTTTTAATCCTAAAAGCTGTTACTTGTATTTGATAAATAAACAGTCACTTTTATATACCAGTGAATGGTGCAAATGATAGCAATAACACCCCAAGGTGCTGGCAAACAAATTGTATATTGCAAGCTGTGGGTAATGAGGGAACTGGGGAGGAGCTTAATTAACTCTGCCACTATGCGGCAGCTGAGTTTTGTCAGTCCAAGACAGAGCAGAGAAAGAAATGCATGTTCCCAAGGGGGCCACAGGGTGCTAATAGTGATAGTACAATTCACGTGGCTTCACACCCTGGGCACCATCACCCACCAGGGAACACAGCAGGAGGCGGGGAAGAGAAGGGACCCACGGAGGAAGCAGCAACTTTGATCCTCAGAGAGTTCTTGGAGGCAGCAGAGGGAAGAGGAGCATCCTGGAGAAGTCTGAATGTGGCAGGAGTAGAAGTGGGGCTGCATTTCACTCCTAGTTTGATCACACAGGAAGAATTGCTTTGGCACCAGCATCTGTATGGGCAAAGGCTGTATGGTGTGTGCAACTCCCAACCCCTGGCCATGGGCAACAAGGAGCAAAAGGGGAGACCCTGGTTTGGCAGGAGTTTGGGGTACATACCTGAGTGCAGTTTGCTGCTGGTAGCACCCCATAAAGGCAGCACAAACATGCAGTTTTCAATGGAACTTCATACTTAAGACCGAATATAGAAAAAAATCCCTCAATTCCTCCATGAAGTCAGATAACTCCAAACAAGAAAATTCTTCTCCCTTTCTCCTAGAGCAGCTGCTTCATTTAAGTAAGTCAGACACCTCCATTCCTGCTCTGTAGGATGCTAATGGATGGAGACATTTTGCAGAGGAGCTGAGTCCCAGCACATGCCAAGTCCCACCTGTGCCAGCTCCCCTGCAATCACCGAGTGTGGGTGACTGTCTGGGGAGGGAGATTTGGGAAGCCCAGAAACCTCCCTGTTCTTCATTTGCTCTTCGTTTCTGTGCATGCTGCTGCAGAGGAAAAAGCCATCAAGCTTTTCAGAGGGAGCAGGAATCAATGCCACACAGATTAAATCAGCAGCTGGGAAACTTTGGGTGAAAGTGTAACTGTGAGTGCTTCCAGCTCAGTTTCATTCAAGTCCTGATACTGAGGTTTTAGTGTGATGCCAATTTTAGCTTGAATTGTCTGACAGCTCCTCTTTGTGAACAGGAGCAATATTGACAGAACGGTACTTTTTGAAAGAAGAGTGATGTCTTTTTTTCCCCAGAGAAAGTACACTCCATGTGTAATGGGATGATGCTGTTTCTTTTCCTTCTGAACTAAGGCTGCTTAAACAGAAAGTCTGATAGCTGGCTTTCATTACAATCATGGCTTTGAGTTTTCTCGGACAATAGGTATTAGTTATAGAATCTGAGCTTATGCTATTTTAGGGACATTCCCCTTGGAGTTACTGTTCAGGTGCCTTCTCTGGGAAGCTCAATGGAACACGTGCCCTGGGCAACTCCTGGCTAAATCCCAAGGGTGCCAGGTGAGGAAGGATGAAAATCATTGCATTTTAATGGGGCTCTCATTAATTATTCTCTTGTGCTGAAGAGGACCATGCAAGGAGAGATGCCATGTGCTCACCAATAGGAGGAGCTGGTGGGGAATATAGTGCTCCAAGGCAGCCTTGGCTGCAGTTACCACGAGATGTTGGAGTAGGAGGTCCTCAGGATAGTGAGCCGGTCACCCAGTGAACTCCCTGCCCTGGACTTCAGAGAGCAGACTTTGGGCTCTTCAAGGATGTACTTGACAGAGTGCCACATGACAGAGCCCTGGAGGACAGAGGGGCCCAAGAATGGGGCTGGATTTCAAGGATCCCTTCCTCCAAGCTGAGGAGTGATGCATTTGAAGTAGGGGGAACTGGTGCAAAAATGCCAGGAGGCATCCACAGATGGATAAGGAGCTGCTGGGCAAACTCTGAGCACAAAGAGAAGGTTTCAGGAAGTGGGAAGGAGGACAGGTGGCCTGAAAGGAATGCGGGGAAATGGTACGGTAAGCTAGAGACAAGGTTAGGGTTGCCAAGGCCCATTTGGAATTGAGTCTGGCCGGGGCTGCCAAGGATAGGCGGGCAGGCTTGGCTAGATCTCTTGCAAGCAAAAGAGTATTAGTGATAATAGGCGTAAGGAAACGGCAGAGGTGGCTGCCCTGGGCAAAGAGAATGCTGAGGTTCTCAGCAATGTCTGTGCGTGGCTCTTCAGTGCAAGTGCTCCAGCCACGCCGCCCGAGTTGCAGAAGGCGAATGCAGAGAGCCGTGCACGAAGAATGGAAAGCCCAAGGCCAGTGTAGGAGAGGATGAGGTTTGAGACCATCTTAGGAACCTGAATATGTGCAAGTCCACGGGACGTGAAGAGATTCATTCATGGGTCCTCAGGGAACTGTCAGATGGAGTTGCTAGGCCACAGTGGATCATTTTTGAAAATTGGTGTCTTGTCAGTTGAAGTCCCAGACAACTGGAGGAAGGGAAGTACAACCCCTGTTTTTCAAAAGGGGAAAGCAGAAGAGCATGGGTGTACAAAGCAGTGAGTCGACCTCCGTGCCAGGCAAGATGATGGCACTGCTTCTCCTGGAACCTCTGCTAAGGCCTATGGAAAGCAAAAAGGTGATTAAAGAGGTTGGTAAAGCAACGTGGCTTTCCAAAGGAAAAAATTGCCATTCCTGGCAATTTTGGTGACCTTCTGTGGGTAGGGCTCTACAGCGTTGGTGGATAGGGGCAGAGTGAGTGACCTCGTCTGCCTGGACTCGTGCAAAGCGTTTGACACTGTCCTGCACAACCTCCTTGTCTCTAAGCCAGAGAGCCATGGATTGGATGGATGGAGCACTGTGTGGATAAAGCAGGTGAGCTGCAGTGGTGCTTTCCAGCCTTAGCCTGTCTTTATTTTTGTGATTCTGTGGTGTTGGGCAAACGCTGGCAATCTTTTTNAAATAGATAAAGAAATAAAAAAATAAGTAGGGAAAGTCCTTTGTCCAAATGCATGGCAGAGGCTGTATCGATGGAGGCGTAGTGGTTGTAGGCTGCGGGTGCCGTGCGGTTGTTGCAGCCGTGTGACTTGTCCCAGGTGAGGGGAGGCGTGAGGCAGGAGGTGGGTTTGGGGCGTTGGTGTGGGAGCGTGGCCGCGGGTTGGTGTGTGGGGGTGGGTGTGGGTGTTTGTGCTAGTGGTGCATGGTGCGGGTGAGGTTGTGGGGGTGCTATTAAATGGTGCATGGTGTATTAAGTGGTGTCAGTACCATAAAGCAGAATGTGACCTGGAGGGAGATGAAAGACCCCTTCACATGTGCAAAGGCAGGACCAAATGGACCACTCCCACTTCCTGGGTTCTTAAAACCTGCATCCTAAATCCCAGTTTGCTGTCCCCCAGACAGAGAAAATTGTTTATGCTGGGAAAAAACAAACTGACAACCCTAAATTTCTCTGCCAGGTTCCTTTTTCCTTCATCATGTTATTTTTTTCACATCTTGTCATTCATGTCATGCCACAACGAGAAGCAGCAAGGAATGAGCAACTATCAATGAGTGCTGAAATCACAGTACGATGGTAAATCACAAAGGCTGCAGCTTGGAAAGGGTAGGTAGGTTAGCGGACACTCAATTTCCACCCACCTCTTCTGCCTGTGACCTGCCTGCTGCAGGGAACTACTTCCCTGATGAGGGGTAAATAATGGGAATATGCAACATTCTGTTACACAATGCTCTGACATATTCTGCCTAACCTCAATGAGATTCAGAGATAGAAAAGTTGGTGTCATAATGAAAATTGTAATTAAAGTTTTGCTCAGATTGGATCCATTACATCTCTCCCAAGTACCCAGTATTGATTTCAGCCCCAGCCCCAGGGATATGTAGTCTTATCCCTCTGTAATTCTGCAAGCAGAGGCCGAGGCCCATCGCACATATCATTTGTGTGGCTTAAACCCAAGAAAATGCTTCCAACCAACTTCAACTCTGTAGGATTCCTGTTTTATTGACTCTGAGCAAACGCGAGTGAGTGGAAGCTGTATCTGCCACAAGGAAGATGGCGTTTGAGACACAAGCTGTAAATAGAAGGGAAAGGGCTATTTTGACTATATTTTTTGTTGGTATAAAACTGCAGCAGATTGCATTATTCAGTGGGTAATGTAATGTTAATGCGGCCCTGTAGCTGTGGGCGAGAGAACTTAAGGTTTAATCATTTTGTAATGCACTTACATTGCTCATTTTAGATTTGTCAGCTGTCATAAATGAACTGCAGTTTTATCCCGGGACTATATATAGAATTACTATTTATGTATTTTTTCATCTGCAGCTTATGCAGTTTAAATGAAAAAAAAAAAAAAGAAAGGAAAGCGCCAGGGTGGAGTGAGGGGGGATGCACCCTTGGCTCTGCTCTGTTCAGAGAATTCCTCAGTGCCTCCCTGCAGGAAAATGCTGCCTTCACCTAAGCCTAGGCTTAGGTAGTTGACATTTTCAATACAACAACACCCATTTTTAGCAGACTTTTAATATTGTGGGGCATGAGGCACAGAAATGTTGCACAGCAAAATACAGCCACACAGAAATGGCAGTTGGTGAGCTTCTGCTCTGTTTCATGAATCTATCATTTGTAAGAACCAAACTCCAGGAAATCCCCTCCCATGGCATCACTCCTCACTAGTTTTATTGAAAAACCATAATATCCTTTTGCATTCTAAATTCTGACTAAAAGCCACCCACGTTACAGCTTTTTGTATACATATTTTTAGCAGTTCTCAACCAAAGACAATTCCTCCTTCAACTGCCACGTCCCGCTGCTTTCCCTGCTGCGACTCCTCACAGCATCACTGGAAATCTCATGGCATGCTGCAGACTGCCCGAGTGCTGATTAATGTCCGTGCCAAGAAAAGAAAGAAGGGGTTTGCAAATGGATTTGCTGCTCCTATCAGCTCAAAGTACTTGAATGTGTTTGCTTTTTTGGGGCAGCCATTTGAAAAAAATCCAAGGGAAACTTGAGAAAGTAGAATGTCCTGCTGGTCATAAATTCCAAATATTCCCATTGTCTCCTCTTTTAATCAAATTCTTACTCTGAAAGTGATTTCTGTAGGGAGTTTTGCCTTGACTGTTCTCTCTGTTGCTGCATCCTACAGGCCAAAGGAATTCTTTTCTCCAGCTATAATAATTGGTGTTTTTTAAGAGGCAAGAATACCCCTGTTTTCATCCATAGCATTTACCTACAAAGAACATGATAATTTATACAGCAAATGCAGCCTGTGCTTCCTGCTGGACAGCCTGATTTATCGGCTGTGCATCTGTTTCATATAAAGTGCCCTGAGCAGAACAAAAACCTCCATTCTAGCAAAACCAGGACAGTTTCTCCAGTTTTCAATAAATCATGTTCTACCTGTGGGATACCTTGTTAACGACTACACTAAATCCAGACGGGGTTTTCTTTTTTCTTTTTCTTTTTCTTTTTCTTTTTCTTTTTCTTTTTCTTTTTCTTTTTCTTTTTCTTTTTCTTTTTCTTTTTCTTTTTCTTTTTCTTTTTCTTTTTTTTCTTTTTCTTTTTCTTTTTCTTTTTCTTTTTCTTTTTCTTTTTCTTTTTCTTTTTCTTTTTCTCCTCCTTTTTCTTTTTCTTTTTCTCCTCCTTTTTCTTTTTCTCCTCCTTTTTCTTTTTCTTTTTCTCCTCCTTTTTCTTTTTCTTTTTCTTCTTTTTTCCTTTTTTTATTTTTAACTATCCATCCCAAATATTCAGAGTTTCTGGGGCCATTGTAATACCCTCGTTGCCCAGGCAAAACTCCTTTTCATTCCTGAGGGCGCTTGGCATTAGTAAACTGCCTACCTCAAATATCTCATCAGTAACACACATCTCATAAACCAGCCTCGTAAAACCATAAGGCAAAATCTTCCTTCATTCTGCTTGTAGTTTACATCTTTGCCTTTACCTAGCCAACTTTTTTTTCTACACAGGATGCAGCTGAATTTCCATTAAGGAGCCTGATTTCCATATTCAGGGAAAATACCTGGGTCCCCTCTATGGGAAAAGCTCCCTTAGAATCATAGGATGGTTTGGGTTGGAAGAGACCTTAAAGATCCAAGAAGGAGAGGACAGTGGCCTAAGCAGGACAGTGAAGGAAGTGAAGGGACTGACAGTTATAGAGGAGTGGGATGAGGTTCCAGCAGAAAATGCTCTTCCCCCTTTGAGCCCATCCCTTCCTGGAGGAGATCCCAGCCCCATGCCTCCCCTCCCAGCACCCCTCCCCAAGGACAGCCAGCACAGCCTTGCCACAGGGAATTGCTGCCAACTTCTCTCTTTGCCTCTTCAGCACCAACTTTCCCCAAACCACCTGAGGTTTTAGGAAACTGAAGGATGGGAGAAAATCCATGTTCCCAGTGCAGCTCCACTGAAAATGTGTAAGCGCAGCCAAACCAGGCCCAGGGGGCCTGTGTCTGTCAAAGGCAGGATACAAAGCCAAAATCTTCATCTGAAGACTTAAATTGATGTAACTGGGAGTGGAAATTGGTTTTTTACTGAGGGCATATTTCATGCAGGAGGATGCTTATAGCATCCAAAGGGTTTAAGCTAGTGTTATAACACTGTCAGTGAAGCACAGGAGTATCTAGGGAAAAGGGAGTACATTCCTGTAAAACACCACCACAGGGAGCTGTGACAGAGCTGGATCTCAGTTCCTACCCTGTGGGCTGGACCCTCACTGCATCTGCATCCCCCTTATCCCCCAGCCTTGTCTGGTGAGCTCCAGCCATGCCAGCGGTTCCTCAGCAGAGCTGTAAGGTCCATCTGGGATCCACTGTCCCCCCAACATCCCACTGACTCTACTTCCCTGAAGAGGACTCTGGGAAGCTGGACCTGGAGCACATGGCTCTAAGGCACACTGCCTCACATCTGGAGTCTTTCCTGGACGATGGGGGTCTTGATTTCTGACAAGACCTCTTCTTCCCACTGTAATAAAAATTGTCATGTAAAAACATCACAGATGGGATGAGTGAAGTCCTTGACCTTGTTTCTTTGCTGCACAAAGCCAGGTGGTGCTTCTGCCAGTTTCTCTATTGCCAGTCAGGAATCAAACAGTTCCCTGTCATTAAATTGCCAGTCTTTTGTCCCTGGGCATAGTGCAAAATAAAGTCACCTTTCCAACAGTTTGCCAACTGTTGAGACATGTTGCTATTTCAGTGTTATCTGCAGTGTTGTTTGCTTTGCCCAGGTGATGTGTCACCAAGCTGCTGGCCAGACCTTGGGGATGAACCGTGCAGCCTGCATGTGATACTGCTCTGCAGGGGACGTGGAGAAGCCCTTGGGCTTGAGGACACCTTGGTTTGCTTGTTCCTCTTCTCCTCAGGAGAAATGCCCCAGGCTCCACCTCATCCTGCTACAAGCTCCCAGGACACCTGGCAGCAGCACAGGGTGTCCAGGGTCCCATTTTGGGCTTCTTTCTCCAAGGAGTTCTTTCCAAAACACTTTGGTCTGTGGTGGTTGCATCTATCCAGTGTTTTAAAAGCACAGTTTCTGTTTCAACCTTTTTTCAGCTGTTTTGTCTGTCTTTCTGATGCCTTTGCTAGTCTGGCCAGGACTAAATTTGGCCCCTGGTAGACACTTCTCCATTAATCAGAGATTTGCCTCAGTGGCGGGGATGTTCTGAGGTCTAATTAACTTTACAGTTTCTAATTAAATTGATTTGAGATCCTGGGGTGAAAGGCCTTTTAAAAGAAATCATATTAAAAATTTAGGATTTTTTGCTCCAACAAACTTTTTGTGTAAGACTAATTTTAGCATCCAGACGTGATGGGTGAGTAATCCTTTCTCAGGCTTTGGCAATGTTAGCTGAAGCTTTTTCTCATTCACCTTTATCAAAGAAGCAATAAAAAATTGCTAATCACCTTGACAAAGGTAGTCATGTCAGCATGAAATATGTGGGAATTGTACACAGACAGGATCAAAAAGAATGAAGTTGCTGGACTGAGGAGATATGTGAGATCCAGACTGCAGGCCTTGTGCCCCTCTTCCTACGGTAATTTTTAATCCCAACACCCAGATAACAATAGATGGTATTTGGTAGGGTGCCTCATATCCCACTCCTGAGCCAGTCACTTCGAACAGGCTGTTGCTGTGTGCTGCACACCATCCTCAGTCAGATAAACTTTATAAGTTCATTTCTTGAGACTCAATCAACCAAATCAAATATTTCCCATGGAAGATTTGATTAAATGTCATTAAGATGTGGCAGAGAAACTTTCAAAATGATGAAAATTGACCAACTCACTCTCCTTGCTTTTGTATGTCAAAGTTATCTTAAATCTTAATAAACCTTCATCAATGCCTACTTTATACTTACACATAAAACACCCCTTCAAGGCCCTCCCTTGGGGAACTTTAAAGGGTGTTTGGGGTCAGACCAGGTCCTTACACGGTGTTTCCTCCAGGGCCAACTGCATGTTTGTTCAGTTTTAGTCCGAGAGAGCAGGGAGCCTCATTGCCTTTGTGCCCTGCTTGTGTTACAGCCTTTTGTGATGGGAACTGAGCCACCCCATTGTCATTTTGAGGGTTCACTGAAACCTTATCTCCCCAGTCTTGTCTGTGGAGAAATGCTGAGGGTTTGACTGATACCTCATTTAATATCACTAAGATAATTAGAAGAAAAGCTGTGGATTGAGATGTAGGAGATATGGAACGTGATGCTTCTGTCCTGCTTCACTTGGCTATACTCTGTTCCCAATACCTGGACAATTAATAAATGCTGTTTGATGGGTTGTATCATTTAAAGTAACTGAGAAAACTTGACCTCCTCCAAGGCTCTTGCCTTTAGAGATCGGTAATATGCAACAGAAAAAGGACTGAGAGGGTCATGGATTTTTAACTGGGAGATTTTTTCCCCCCAAAATAAAGCTGACTTCTTGAAAATGCCTTTTTCACCTTGAAAAGAGATATTTTGATAAAGCTTTTTTAACACTCTGAAATGTTTTTGATGTTTAAAATGAAATTGCTTTCCAGATATGCAATCTGAACCATGTTCTTGATGTTCAAAGGGAAAATAATTATAAAACAGAATTATAATAAGGCCAGAGAGGAAACAAGAAACATTTCAAACTAATGTAAGCAGGATTCAGGATGGACTTTGTCTGAATTTTCTTTCACTTTTCAGCTTTTATTTCTTTTGTCCTAAGCTAAAACAGAGAAATATTTCAGAATCTGCCACGTGCAAAAACATTTCCTTGCCCAGCTCTAATTGCTCAATTGAATTATTTGCAGACAGATCACAACTCCCTTCAATTAATCAGTTCCATTAATGCTTTTTTCCCCCAATCCCTGACCCATAGCTCATTCATGGAACCCATGCTTGTGCTGATTTAATTAGCCATTTAACTCACGTGGCCTGGGAGGGTTTCCTGTTTGCACAGGCCCTCACTTAAGCACAGGATTTGCATACAGCTCCTAATTCTCACTTAACATTCACCCTTCCAAAACCTTTTCTGCCTGTGACCTCCCATGCTGGGATCCATGTGGGAAGCCGATGCACTAGGAGCATGAACACAGATGGAACGAATTTGTTTAAAAAGCTGAGAGGACTTTCACTGAGGTTTTTTTGGCATTGCTTATCCAGTTCTAATTGCTTTATAAATTTAATGGAGTTAATTCTGCCCACTGGGTGCTGGGCTGGTTGTGGATAAGGGGTATAAAGGCAGCACAGAGTCACAGAACCTCATCTCTTGGCACAGGGAGTACTGAGGAGGAAAATGAGAAGCAGGGAAGAGACCTCATGCAAGTGAGACTTTAGACTCCTGTGCAGTAAGTTGGAGGCCCAGGTGATATTCCTAGAAATTTTTCAATTTCCACTCCCATAAGCCATAAAGGTGGTAAGGAACTGCTCTTTTTTTTTTTTTTTTTTCTCTGCCTACTCCTTTGTTCACAAGAGCTGGTTACCGGAAACAACCAGAAAATCGGGGCTGCCACCATATCTCAGTGGTTCATGAAAAACTGTTGAGTTTGGTTGTTTTGTGAGGGTTTTCTTCTGTGTGTTTCTTTTCTGTGTGTTTCTTGCTTATTTGTTTTTGTGGGGTTCCTATAATGGTAGCGGGAAATTATGGCTTTGATTTTGTATGAGAGTAACTCCGTCACTCTGAAGAATTAATAAATAAGTTCTGATTTAGGGTGAATTGTAGCTCTCCTGTTCCTTTGTCAGTGGAAGAAATCTTTAAGTATGTTAAACCTTTCTGCTGCTGATTACTGCAGGGATTTTTACTGCAAGGTAAATCTGCATCTTACAAGCAGGAGTGCTATCCAGGTAGATGTTTCTGATATGCATCAAAGGCTGTATCTGATAATGTTCTCCCCAATTGAAGGTGACAATCATTATAGGAAAGAAATTGGTCTAGTTCTGTGCATATCCCAGAACATTAATTTCTCTGGTCAAACCAAGATTCTGAAGAACAAAATACTAAAATTTTTTTAAGATGAGGCTTAACAGTCAATCAGCCAAATTCCCTTTGTGTCTCTTACCTGCTCACCCAGGAACAGGTTGTAATCTGCTTTTGTACATGGATAAGAAGAGTGAGGAGTGGTGTAATTCAGAGAAAGAAAAATATATTTGCAAAATATCTTTTCTTGGAATGTTGCCCACAGAGTCATGCAAAGTTTAACTGCTAAAGAATCCCTTCAGAGCCTGGCCTGGTGCAAAGGAAGGTTGCTCTACTGTTGTGCTGCCCCAGGCCAGGCACAGGCTCTGCCTCTGGTTGTTCCCCTGCTCTGGTCTCAGTTACTGTAAGCAAAGCCCCAGCAGCCAATTCACAAAATTAACTTTGGAGAGATCTGGCTTTATTTCTAGTTCTTAAGCACCAGGGCTGTCATTTGACAGAGCTTGTTGTGGATCAGGTCAGGCTGGGCAGTCCTTGGCCACACCAGGGCAGTTGCAGAGAATAAAGAGCCCGGCCATCGCTCAGAGTGTCAAGGAGAGCAATAAAACCTTATCAAGAAGGAATCACAAGTACCTAATGAGAATCAGATGCAGCATAAAAGAGGCCACGGGCATGCTCTTATCCAGATGCACAGGGAATTATGTACATAAACAGTGGATAATTTGGTTTTACATCTTATTTTTCATCCAAAACTTGAGGGAGAAACGGCTTGGTTACTGGAGGTGGTGTGTAGGAATGCCGCTGTTAAGCACTCAGGGGTTGCTCCCACAGAGCTCGGTGTGATGGAGCTGCCCTGGGGGACCTGACATCTCTACTCGAGGTGGTCTGGAACAAACATCACAAAGTGCCCAGCTCTGGCTGGGACCCTGCAAATGAGAAGCCTCAGGGTCATGAGAGGTGAGCCAGAGTCCCCCTTTGCTGGGGCAGATAGTGGTGGTGTGGGGCTGTGGTCCCTCAGCACGGAAGGTCCTGCTGCTGGAGCTGTGTCATGGACCACGTGCAGAGATGGCTTTGGATTCAGTCTAAGGGCTGAAGGAGGATTTTACCTGCTGTGCTTCCTGCTTCTGATGTTCTGGTTTCCAGGCTGGAGGGTCAGAAGGCTGTACTGCATTAGAGGGCAATTTGCTTCCCACATGAAAAGGAAGTTGCTTCCAGCTTTGCCTGTCTTGTGCTACTTCTGGTGGCAGGTATGACTGCATTTGTTGTGATAAATGCAGAAAACCCTGGACTTAAATGCAAAGGGAAAGGCAGCTGTCAGTCAGCCCAGAAGGGCTGAAGGCAGATGATCTTGGTGTTAAGCCTTGCTTGGCCTTGGTGAGGTGCATAAAACTGGGCAAATTGCAAAAAGCCCTTGCCTTTAAAATGAAACATGCCTTGGGCTTCACCCTGGAGTGCAAGGTACTATAAAGGGGACTTGTTTGATGTAATGGAACTATCTTTCCTCTTCTGAGGCTATTTGAGGTTGCCTGACTTGTTTCCAGGATTGAGATTCCCAATCTGATTTAAGAGGGATCACTCTAACCCCTGCACTGCAGAAGTTGTTTCACTCAGAGAGACCTGGTAACAATGGGACTTGTTCTCCCCATGGATCCAAACCTGCCTGACAACTTCACTCCTCCCCACCACATAGCTGACTTCACAAAACCCCTCTCTGACATGCACCACAGAGCAGGCAACTGCTTTGAGCCAACACAGAGCTGCGTGTTACCACCAGCCCTCTTGCCAGGAAGGCGTTTTACCAGGCACTGGTGTCTGTGATGATGCAGAGCAGTTGGTGCTGCTTGGAGAGAAGAATAATGTGTTTAGGGCAGATCTGCAGGAGTGTAAATGCTGCTGCTTCTCACTGGGAAAGTGATGTCCTCAAATATTTGGCCCTCTGTTTCCCATGTATTTTGGTCTGAAATCCTTTCCCTTGAGTGCAGCTGAGCGAGGATGCAGCTTCCTAGTGTCTGTGATCCAGGAACAGCACAGCATAACCAGGCCCCTGCTGCTGCTGTTACCCAAAAGGGGGCCCAGCATCCAGCAGGACCCAGCTCCATTACTGCCAGACCTGCAATGCTGCAAGAGCTGTGTAAGTGAACCAGATTTGTGTTAATTACCTACTTACCTGTGAAAACCTTAAGGTTCAGGATTAAGGGCAAGGAAATTATACTCGGGGGAGATTTTAATGAGCAGAAAAACCTATACTTTGTTTCACAAGTCACTTTTTTTACATTAAAACTTCCTGGGCTTATAATTAGAAATTTAATATTTTGGGAACTGCAGTTGTTCAGAAACTATGGGGGAAATGGGTTATTTCCCAGCTGCCCTCTTGCTTAATGAATCTTCTCAGGTTTGTTTTCCAGTGGTTAATAACGGCACTTATGCCCACCCTGTCTCACAGAGGACTCTTAAATCTATAGGGTATTTCTGATTATTTTATATGCATATGTATAAATTCAGGCAGTCAATGAACCATAACTAATGCAAGTGTTTGCCTGTTTGGGAGCAGAGGAGAAAGGAAGGCAGTGTGGGGACCATGGGCCCCCAGGGACTGTCACCCTGTTGGCTCACGGGAGCCAGTCTGACAGGCAGGGTGGTGTGGGGGGAGATTCTCAGGGCAAGGACTGTCTCTTCCAGAGGCCATGGCACCATGCAAAAGACTTAATAAATGACACAGTTCAGAGGCAATTAGGTAATTGTACCTCTCTGCTGTGCTCCTGAGTTCAGCACGCACTCCAAGCTCTCAGGCTTAGGCAGGTGTTACCCTGATCTCTGTAAAGCTGATTTTTTGAAAGGGTGTTTTTGTTACATGTTTTTTCCTCTCTTTAGCAGGAGAGCTGCTGGCTGTTTTCCCCTCCTCCCGAGGGCACCCAGCTACTCTGCCCTTCCTAATATCTACAGCCACAGCCCATGCCATGCCAGGGTAGTATTTTAATGCATAGCACTCCCCATTTCAGGGATTAATGCACATATGGTGGTGACGCTTGGGGTGTGTAGAGACACCTCCGTTACAGTGCTGTTGCAGACACCACCACTGAAAGAAGCTACACAGGGAGGAAAGAGTCAGAAATAGCAACTGAGAGGCTGGGTATAGCTTCAGACTGCCTCCTCATTAACCTCGGAGCAGAGTCACTTAAAATAACCCTGACCTTCCATTCCCCATCCATTTGCAAGAGGCTGTCTAATTGTTCCTGTTCCATGGCAAAGGACCATGGTGTGCACAGGCTGCCTGGTTCTCCAGTGAGCTGGGCTCATAAGAAGAAAGGCTGATGGGGCTTGGACTCTGCACTTTGGAGCTCAGATGACTATTTGGCAGGGAAAAGGTGCTTGCCTGAGTTGGGTGGATTGCAGGAGGACACATTTTTGGGTCTGGCTGTGTACACTTTTCCCCCTTGAGGAAAGCAAGTGTAAGGGAGAGGTGTCTAGCAAGAAGGCAGCAGCACAATGAGCCTGAAGGATGCCTGGCTGCAGGAGGAAGCTTGCAACCAGAGAAGTAGGTTTCTTCAATCTGGAAGCTGGGTTTTTAAGCCCAGAAGCTGGCTCCTCAGTGGAAACATTTGGGGAACAGCTGGTATCAGCTATTGCTGCTCCTCCTTGTCCATGGGGATGGATTGCACTGCTGTAAATCACTGCCTTGGCAGCAGTCCCTGTTCACACCCCACGCCTTGGTAAAATCATAGGCTGGGAGTGGAAGTTGTGGAGCATCAATCCTGGCTTTATGCCACCTGGGAGTGAAGGTAATCCTCGGGTACCAATGGGTGAACTTTCTAGGAGCTTTTTACTGCCTGAGAAGTGATTGTGAGGGACAAGCAAATTTAGATCTAACCCACATGATCTACATATAGAAAAAATCCAAATACAGCCAGAAGGAAGGAAGGGAAATTAGGACAACAGAAGTTGATGGACTGAAAACTTAATTAACATGTTGAAAAATTTGACCTGATCTCAGGCTTTTTCCCTTTCTCCTTTCCTTTGTCACTATTGGTTTGGGTTTTAATATTACTGCTTAGGATAAATTTTGCTCTGAAGTTAGGAATAAATTATGTCAGCTACATTTCAAGCTAATGTGTTAATTCTGTTGCAACACAGTGGAAACACAATATAACAGAATTCCCTCCCATGTACCTTCCTCTGGTTTACACCGGGGCTCAGCTCATAATATTGCAGCCCTATAGCTTCAAGTAACCAAATAACAACTTAAAAGTTTTCTCTTTATTGCATTCATCTGTTGTGCCAGGATGGGGCGCAGCTCCTTGTGATACACTTGCAATAACACATCTGCTGCTGTGTTATTCTATTCTGTGTTACATCGCAGCCCCTTCCCTTGCTTTCCATGGCAAGCAAGCAACAGAATGACAAATAAAGCCATGGTTGCCATTGTCAGTGCCAGCTCCTTGTGCTGCAGGCTGGATGAAATACCCACACAGTCATGGCACCATCCCATATTTATTTAAAAATATTAAACTATTTATAATGGAGGGGTCATCAGCATGCTGCATTCATTAGCCAGGGCTCCAGGGAAGAGACAGCAGCAAGCAAAGAACACAAACAGGCTCTACACAAAAGGAGCAAAGAAACGTCCTTTGGAAATGTCAGTGCTGAGCAGCAATTAAACCAGCAAAAGTTAAAATACAGGGAATTCCAATAGTCTGAGTACCGCAGCCAGTCCTGACTGTCAGGGAACCTACGGTGGGATTTCCATGGATGTAAGGATAGATGGTAGGGTCTGTGCTGCACAGTAAAATATAAATGGATTTTCTTTATGAAAAGAAGGATTAAATTGCTGCTTGTGTGGAGAACCAACAGTGATGGAGGCAGGCAGGCGTGCAGGAGGTCGGGGAGGGAGACAGGGCTGGGTTCATGCAGGGGTTGCATCCTACAGGATGTTGAGCTTCTCTCCGAATTGTGGGGCGGCTGCCAAGCTACACACAGGTGAGTGTGAGGTTTCTGCCAGGAGCAGGCTGGAAAACATCACTTGAGGGGAAGAGACTGCTCTGCATGACATGGTGTGAATCCAGCATTGGCTCAGGCTGCTCAGAAATGGCCATTTGACCTTGCAAAGCACTTCTAGGCATTGCAGGGCAAGTGGTGTTAGAGTCAATGGATAAAAGGAGGGAGTGGGGGGTGTGCTCTCTTGTGGAAAATGTTTCTGAGCAAACAGGAATTTGTCCAGTAACTGCATTTGAAGTTACCCCATGCTATTGCAGTGTTTTTATAGTTCTTAGTCCCCTTCACTCCATCTCCCACTGGAATCTGTTCAGAAGGGTTGTTATACCTTGTGCCATCCCATCCCTGCTGACTTTACATGCAGAGAAATGCTACTGTGGTCTTGAAGCTCACAATTAGGATAATGAAGTGAAAGAGGTCAAAAGATATTAAATATTCATCTTTGGCTTGTCATGCCCTTTCAGGAATCAATTTACATTGGGCAGTTATGTGGTAGTTTTCCTTTTATATTTTCTTTTCTCATTCTTTTTTAAGGTAGACATGGATCGCATCCAAAGCCCAAAGTGTTCAGATGGGCTTTGGAGCTGTCCCTGGCTCTTTATACTTCCCATTTTCCAGGCTGCCTTCTGAAAACATGTTTTTAGAGGTTTCTCACTCCAATTTCCCTGTGACCTGCCCACAGGATTTTAATGTTTTTAGTGACAACAGCATTGCAGCTGGTGCAAAGTGGCCAAAACAAAACCAGGAATTGTATTTCCTTTCCTTCTCCACCTCAGGGTCTTCCACCTCCCTGATTTCTGCCTTAGCTCTTTCTTTCCTCCTGCCCTGAAATTCCACTAAAAATTTCCCAGCTTTTAGCAGTCCCTGCCGGCACAGAAGGAATGATCCTTAATTCCCAATTTCCATTCTGCTGCTGGTCTCAGGGCTTTTTATTTCAATGCAGAATTATACAGAAATTCCTACAGGGACTTTTCACATCCATATTTCCTTGTATCACTGCTGCTGAATCATCTAGGAACTGAAACTTGCTTGGCTGGAGAGCAATGTGTTTTTATAAATTATCGACATGCTGAATTTGGCCCTGGTCCAGGGCAAGCCTTCTGTGCTAATATGCCTTGGGTCTAATCCCCGTCACATTGAGGAGGATGAAGATGACTCATCTCCAGCCGGAAAGGCTGGATCTAGGACCTAGTGACACATATGGGAGGTGGAAACTGGGAACATATATGCCAGGAGTGGATTTGTAGCCAACATAGAACTGCAAACACAACTCTCTTGGTTCAGATGTTGTCTCCAAAGAGTCACTGGGGAGCAACAACTCCCAAGAGCAAGTAATTCACTGCAGGAGCTCTAATGGGTTTGCTTTTCCCTGTTCTGGATCTCTGCTGGGCAGTGGACTGTGTCTGTCATTGTACAATGCAATTCTGTTTCCATGGATCTGGATCTTCACCTAAAAGCTCATTTGATTCAAGTCAGGAATTTTAAGACTTTATTCTACAGCAATAAAAAAAAGAAATGAGCCTGGCAGTAAAAGGGTGTTGAGGGATGTATGGAGATATGATGTCCATCCATACGTGGTGCTGTATGGATGGATTTATTGCCCAGGCTTTTGCACAGAGGTCTTGGGATTGTGGAAAGCCTCCATGACGTCATGCTGAGAACTGGGAGTTGAGCTGTTCCTGCTGCGTGATGGGAGCAATATCCTGATTTATCCCCGCTGCGGTGGCTGCCTGTGACAGGTCTGGCAAGCTGCTGTCGGCAGAGCCGTGCAGTGGATGCCGTGACCTCTGTGGGCAGAGCAGGAAGGTGGAGCTGCTTCCTCTCCAAGCCTGCCTGCCAGGGACATGATTCAGATTTTACAGCTAATTGACTGCACTGATCTTGCTGCCAGAAAGGGATAATATTCAATGAGTCGCTTGTCTTTCAATAGCTGCTGTCCGAAACCCTGCATGCACCTTATAAAATCAGTCCTGTGACTTGGCTGACTGGTTGCTCAGAGGCACAGACTCTCCCACGACCCTCTTTTTCTTTTCCCTGCTGCTCTATGCCCTGCAAGCAGTCCCTCACCTGGGAGGAAGTGGTGGCTATGGGCTGAGTGACCCAAAGACGGGATTTGGTGTGATCCCCCTGTATCTTTCTGTTTCTGATTAAAGCTTCGCTCCAGAGAGGCTAATGAGCCTAGTGGAAATTAATGCCATCAGCCCCTGGTAGCAGGAAGAGATGGACTCTAAGCCATCCAAAACTTGCTAGGGCACTGGTTTGAAATCCCATTAGCCCCAGCCCTCTTGTGCTGAGGGCTGGATGTTTATGTGGACAGCCCCGAGCTTGTAGCTGGAGGACACAAGATAAGAAGCTCATGTGGCATACAAAAACCGATCAGCCCATCCACCACTGAATGCAGCATGAGGAAGGAAATTCAGGAAACTTGTAAATACCGCACCAAGGAGGCCGGCATGTGCTACTGCTGCTTGCTCCTTGGCCTGCTTATCTGCCACTGGAGTTCATTTGTTTAAACTTCTTCCCCAAGCTGGCTCCCAGCAGAGCCACCACTGAGCCAGCTTTTATCCCTGCCCTGCGCTGGGGAGCAATGCCAGGCCAGAGCCGCCAGCTCCAGGATACAGCCCATCATACTTTTGTGATGATGCTCGGAAAACATAGAGCAAACAATGCCGTAGGAATAACTTATCTCACATACACTATGTGAGAGCTGTTCCCATGATGTTTGCTCAGCCCCTGACTAATTTAGCACTCAGGATGGGCTGGCAGATTATGCAGCGAGACGCGCTAATTCGGGCCTGCAGTTCATGTGAAAGAACGGCGAGACGGGCTGGGAGACAATGCAAGCTAATCTTAGGACACCAGGCAGGGAGTCAGGAATCCCAATCCTGGCTGCCACTGACCTGCTCCCAGGCCCCAAATCCCTCTTTGGAGCTGTCTGGAGAAAAGGAGCATCTCCCTTTATGTTTGGCCGGGTTAGCGCTGGGAGCCGTTTGTCCCAGCCAAGGCTGCTGGCTGTTATTCTATATAAATAGTAATGATGATCACAATCTTTCCATAGGGGGTACGGCATGGAGGGGTAGTGCCTCATATCAAAGCTGCTGCTTTTGTTGGAACAAGCTCAGTTGTGCAGTAGATGTTGCTTTAACATAAAGATGCTCTTGTGGGACGAGCAAGCAGTAAGTTGAATGGGGACGTTTCTGTGAAGATACAGCATCAGACGCCACCATGAATTCTTCTGCTTCATTGCTTCAAAAAGCTAGATGGGGTTTGTATATCTTCCAAATCACTGAGTGATATCTTGTGGTGTGTTAATTGGCTCTGCTCCTGAGAATATTTGTGTATGCTCAGCCTTACACATGTGGCTTGTCTGATGCCTGTAAATTACTCTCACGAGCAAAGTAAAGCCAGGCCTCAGATGGCTGCAGAATTGGGGCTGTGCTGTCTGTTGCTGCCTTGTGTGTTATGCCTTTTGCCAGGACTGTAATTCTGACCTAGAGAGGGATCTCCCACATCATGAAGGAAGAGCATATCCATACTGCTCCAAAGGAACTCCTTTCCCAAACCTTCAGCTTGTCCCATCACTGTGCCTTACTGCTACCTTTTTATTTATTTCTTTTAATCTTGCTGAGGGTACTTGGACAAACTTTTTGTGAGGATTAAATCAATTCTCTTTTACAGAAATCTTTCCTCAACTCTGTTTTTATGAGGGAAAAGGGATTTTTTGCTGTTTATTCTGTATACAGAATTGCTATTGGTATTCTGTATATTGATTCTTTACTTTTGAGAAAAACAAACCCCTTCAAAATGGAGCTGGTGGACAAGATAGTGCACTGATACAACCCCATGTGCCAGTTAGTTTTGGGAAACTGAGCCTTTGTGGCTAGTTTTATTTTCAAACCAAATAATGAGATTGACACCTTTAATTTGCTCTACTCAAGCTGTTTGAACCAGACTTTGCTATGGGGAGAGGTGGGTTATTCCCAGCTTTTTCTTCCTGATTTTCTTTTCCATATTTAAGCCATTAGATTTTAATACACATCCACCACAAGGGACTACCAACTTACTTGGCATGCAGCATCTTTGAAAAGTTCAGACTTTGTCTCCTCTTTATGGCACCATAAAGACATAAAGCAGACATCCTTCCTGATACAATTTTAGTTTTCAGGATTTTTAGCGGGCATCAATAGCAAGTTTTGTGTTGAAGATACATAGAGAAAAGAGGAAGGAGAAGGCTGGAGAGGTGAGGCAACAGGGGAAGGAGAGGGAACAGCATCGCCATAAGCCTCAGCAGAGCAGGGGTGGAGTTTAAGGATGCAGAGAGGCTCTCTCTGTATCTGCAGAGGGAAGAAGGAGGATGAGAAAGGAGGAGAGAATGAGACTCTGGAGCTGAAGTGAGTTTAGGTGAGTGTTGGTGCCTTGGGCAGTTGTGTTGAGTTCTTGCAGCACAAATCAGAGGCAAGCCCTTTTCTTTTTCAAGCAGCAGAAGCAGAAAAGTGGAGGTTTATCAGCTGAGACAGGTGAATTGGGATAGCTTATCTTAGCAGGACACAGCTAGTGTCTACTGAAGAGTCTTTGGTAACTCACGTGGAGACATTAAAATAGCAAAGAAAAATTCCTGGGGAAGAATGTGACTTAATAAGACTTAATATCTACCAGACTAGGAGGAGGAATTTGCTTCTTCTATAGCTTGATCATGGTAAAGAAAGACCAGGAAAAGCCACCATTTTCCTTTGTTTTTTTTTTTTTTCTTTTCATTTTGGAAATACTCCTGTGGGTACCAGAGACCTCCACTCCAATAAAATCTGTCCCAAATGGTCACTGCGTTGACATTTCCTTCAACTTTCTTTCAGAAAGCTGAAACCTACGGCAGGCTTAGCTTCCCTTGCAAAGCCAATCTGAACCCTACTCTAACCAAGAGGCTTTGCCCGCTCTGCACATGACTTCTTCAGAGCTGTTCAAGCTTGGCTTCCTCCTTGCCAAAATGCCGCACCCACAACAATCATATCCTGGAACAGAACAGCTTACAGGGAAGATATGCCTGAATGAAACAAATAAACTTGGGAATACAAGAGCTAATGAAAGTTAATGAAATCTACAATTTGTAATTGTATTGGATTTTTTAGAATCTTGCTTTTTAAAAATAACTGGGCCCCCTGAGGCTGTCATCCTCACTTTCAGGTGGTCACTCTGACCCTTTGCTTCTACCCAATAAGCTCAACCACATTCCAACATACCCAGCCTATTATGTGTTATTTAAGCCATAGGATATGACAGAACATGTTTTATGGAGCAATTAATTTATGCTGTGGGTGACTTTAACCACCCAAGAAGTATATTAATGGTCCTATAAAGTACACCCCAGAGTGTCTTAATATGGTTATGAGATTGATCTTCAGCTTTATCTTCCACTATGTGTGATATTATTGAAATAAATTGTAGAGGAAGGTGACATGACATCCCAGTAAGGGGCGAGTCTCCTTTTTCTTCCCAGCATCCCATGGTCAGGCTCACTCTGAGCCAGCTGTGGATGAGACTCCAGCCACCCTGCTGCAGGAGGTTGGAGATGTCCTACACAAGGGGCTGCCTTTTGGGATGGAGCTTGCTGGCCCAGCTCTGCCACTGACCCTAGGCAGGACCTGTCTATGCTGGCTGGTCAGTAGCTTTAACCAGAGCTGCTCATGTCCTGACACTTGGAAGGTTTTCTATAAATACAGGGTTCGTTCAGTACCTGGAGGTGGGGCAACTGTTGAAATGTTTGCCAGGGCCAGGACTTAAAGCAGCACTAGCCCATCTCCTCCTTACTACCAGAGAGCACTACCAGCCTGTTCAGAAACCATGGATGCTACACAGAAAATTTTCCTCCAATAAAAGTTAAGTGGGATTACTATAAAAACAATTATTGTTTGGGAAATAACCACAATACATGGCTTTCCTACTGACAGATTCTGGTAGTGTGAGCATGCCAACAGGAAACTTCAGTGTCTGAGAAACTGAATCTTGTTTAAAGTCTTTCTTCTCTCTTTTCTTCCAGGATCTATGTGCTCAGGCTTTCAAAGCCTTGAGGCCTGTAATATCAAAAGTTTGGGGGTTTGGAGTTTATCTGGAAATTAAGAATAAATTCTGCTATATTAAATAATCTGTACTTTCATTTGTAGTCTTAATCATTGTCATCTTTTTTTATGCTCTCTGGTGGCAGTACATGGCTGTGAACTGCCGTAAACCCACAACATTCTCAGTGACTAGACATGGTTTTCCATTCCAAAAAAAGTAAAACTGTGGTTTCCTCAAGTTTCAGTAGGAAATTTGAGAGAATGAGTTGATGCTTGGGGGAGCTTTGACCCATTTTAGAATCCGGGACACAGCACGAAATTGCAGAGATGTTTGAGACCAAGACCATGGGTCAATATCCTATTTAAAAGAACCATTTGAGCTGTTGTGTGTTTGTAGCGGGGCCCAAAGCATGCAGAGCACTTTCTGAAGAAGAAGAAAGCACTAGCCTTCTCATCCTGACAAATTAGCAGCTGCCACCGCATGGGTCACCGAACCACAGTGACTGCAGACAAAAGAGTGAGGGAATTGGGCTCTGCTTAACGGCCTGAGCCCACCCAAATCAGTTTTTATAGTGCTGTCCTGGGCTGTGAGCTGGTAAAGAGCATGCAGACCTGCATGAGATGAGGCTGGACCAGCTGCTGCAGGTGAAGTAGGATGGCTGCAGTGAGCCATCCTCAGATGAGGAATGTGCCTGAGCTTCTCCCCCCATGTTAAAGTTCAACTGTTCCCCAGGTAGGTGCCCTGTGAAGATTCCTTAATTACTGTTTAGGAAGTGCTTAGAGACCCTCACACAAAGGAGAGTATCATTATTAGAACTGCAGTTGTTAGGGATGAAGACAGTCTGTTAATCATTAAATCCATCCCCTGCGAAGGCAGGACCACTGTCCCCTGGGAGAGAGGGCAGGCTCTGCAATGAAATGCAATGCCAGGTTTGTATGGAGTAATAACCCAATTACCCACCAGCTAGTGTCAGGGACCCTTCTGGGCAGGAGCAGCCTCGCCATGGGTCAAGGGCTCAGTACTGTTAAAGGCTGACCAAGGGCTTTCTTTTATAGAGGTGGCTGGAGCAGCTGTGCCTGAAATAGTCTTGTTGCAGCAGTAAGGTGCTGGGCAGTCACAGAGTCAGCAACCAGGACAACAAAAAACCTTGGCTATATTTGAGCTGTTATAAGCGGTGCCAGCTTCCAGGATCTAGCGCTATCCAGATTGACCACCTGGATGCAACAAGGAGATAAAATGGGAGGAAACTGGTCCAGGAGAAAAACTGAAGTGAAAATCTGAAAAACAAGATAAAGTTCTGGTTGAGGTTTGCTGGTTTTGTTAATTACCAGCAAGAGCAATTTTGGGAACACAGTGGCCCAGACATGAGTACAGTGTTAGGATTACAACGGGGACAGCTCACACTTTCATTACAGTTGCAGTGTTTGTAAGCAAACCGAAAAGGCCCTTGGAAGTCTGTAGTCTCATAAATTTTACTAGCAAAACTGTTTTTCTAAATAGTGTTTTTCAAAAATTTTTCCGTAAGGCATGAGCAGTTCTGTAAGATCTATTCAGGGCAGCCACAGCTCATGTGATGCTCACATGGATCCCAGATGATTTTTAACTTAGCAGGGCTGTCACATAACACATCCCGCAAAATGATGGTGATGAGAATACGTCACACCCAGCTCTCGGCTGTGAACAAGGGGCTCCGTGCACCATGAGCTCTCACGTGTGACACAACTATCAGCCAGTGCACAGATGAGAGAGAAACCCTTCCCCACAAGCCATGCTGCTGCTCTGCTGGTCTACAGACCTCTGGAGCATTTATTGTCCAGGGGATCCAGCCCAATGACCAATCCACTCTTTACTGGTGAAGGCACAATAAAAAGTGAGCTGTCATCCTATAAGTGACAAATTGGGCAGCTGGTTACCGAGCCAGCAAAAGCAGATGTGAGGCAGTTATTGCTGCTCAAACATAAGGGATCAGCACAGCTTTAAGGATGAAAATAAAGTATGAAAATTCCAAATGGAAAGAAACGTCTTGGAAGCAAATGAGGGCTAGATGCAGCAGGTACATTGAACTTCATTGAGTCCACTTCTACCCAAGAAAGCAAGCTCTGCCCCCTCCCTTGGAAGGACTTTCCTGAGCCCTGGCAATCCCATTTGCTTCCCATGGAGACCAGGACAGAGGTGCCTGAGGCACAGGGGATGGAGCTGACTCACTGCTGTGCTATGTGACATTGGACAAACCTTCCATTCCCTTGCCTGGAGGTGGCTGTGCCACTCGGGCCAGAGACCGCGGCTCCCGCGACTGCAGAGAAGTGTCTGCAGTGATGGGAGTTCTATGAAATAGCCAGATGAGATATTGCAGCTGGGGAAAGTGGGACGGAATGCAGGGGGTGAGGGAAGGACAGGCTTCCCTGCTCCATCCGGCACGGGTGCAAGGGCAGGGAAGGTACCCCAGTCACCTCTCTTAGAGCTGTGAGCTAAACCTGGCTGATCAGGTGGGCCAGCATCAGATGATGTTAGGCTGAGCTTCTTCCCCAAGCACCGATGCTTCCCGAGCCTGCTGCCTCTCCTGCATCGCAGATCACTGCAGGACACGCTTGGCTGGGAAGATGTGAGATGAAAGAGCGACGCGGGCAGCAGTGAAAGTCTGCGGGCTGTAGTGTCTGAGCACACATTAGGGCAGCACAGGGAGCCAGACCAGACTCTTTGTTTCCCTGTGTCACTTCTCAGTCCTGATTAGCAGCAAAATAGGGCACGCACACATCTGACAACTGAATTCCTTGCTGGAAGGGGTTCGGTCATGCATAAGACTGCTCAAAATGAGGCCTGGCTTTCAGGTTTGGAAGCATGGAGCATGACCTGGAAGGGACAGCTGGTATGAGCACGCTTACTCATTTTCCCCTTTTGAGTTTCGCACCAGTTCTGGGTAACTTTCAAGAGTTGTGGCCAAGGACAAACAAATGGATGCCTGTCCTTTTCCCCAGCAGCCAGACCTTGCTATTGGTCTGTCCAGCTTCTAAACAATTACACGAGAACAGGACAATGTGAGAACATTATTAATGTCTCAAATTCGAGCACTCAATCAAAAAGTGGAGTGGAGAACTAAGAGTAGGAGCACGACTTTCACCCAGCCTTGCGCAAGTGCTTTGATACCATTTTAATGACTGGCTTGTGCAAGTTTTTCCTCAGGACTTGTACTTCGTGTCCTCTCCTGTAACAACCACCTGGAAAGCACAGGTAAGAAGTGATTGCAAAGGTTTGCAACTGGGAAAATCCTAGAAATCCTCCCGGGAAAGCAAAGTTCTTCCACCCTCCGTTCCCTGGAACGTGAGCATCTCCAGGGACTGAGCTGAGCTCTCGGTGGCGCGGGACAGAGCAGCCGCGCTCCGGCCCCTCTCGGAAAAAGATGATTCCTACCGTGAAGGTTCACCCTCGCCACCTCCCGGGGGGCGGCGGCGCCGACTTCTCCCTTCGGGAAAGTTGTCCGTGGGAGCGGGGAGGAGCCGGGGCCGCACGTNCCGAACTGGAACAAAACAAACGGCGCTTTGTATCGCCTGAAAGGCTCCGCGCCCCGCGCAGAGCCTGCGGAGAGGGGCTGCAACACCGTGCGGCTGCCGGATTTGCTTTTTCAGCGCTTTTAAATTATTTAAATTTTTTTATTTTCTTAATAAGAAGGGAGAAGGGACGGCGCGGAGGGGCGGGCGGGAGGCGGTGTGCGCCCTCCGCGGGCGCGGAGCACTACGGGCGGTGATGGCCTGAGCGGGCGGCGGGTCCGCGCCCCCTGCGCACCTGCCGAGCGCGCTCCGCGGGCCCGGAGGGACGCGCAGCGCCATGTCGCGAGTGGTGCAGAAGAAGAACCACTGGTCCAGCCGGGTGCGGCAGTGCGCGCTGGCCCGCGGGCCCGGCGGGCAGCTGGGCTTCGCCCTGCTCGGCGGCGCGGAGCACGGCGAGTTCCCGTACGCGGGCGCGGCGGCGGGGGACGGCGAGGCGGCGCTGAGCGAGGGCGAGCTGCTGCTGGAGGTGCAGGGGGTCCGCGTGTCGGGGCTGCCGCGCTACGACGTGCTGGAAGTGATCCGGAGCTGCAAGGACCCCATCGTGGTGAAAGCCGTCCGACAAGGTGCGAGGGGGACCCGCTTCGCGCTGTCCGCGGGGGGTGCGGGGCTGGGTGGCCGCGGGCCAGTGCGGTGCTGGGGCTGGCGAACATCAGCCCTTCGGGGCAGCGCAGGGCCCCGACAGAGGCACCGACGCGGTGCTGGTGCACCCACGCGTGTGCGCG
This sequence comes from Gymnorhina tibicen, assembly GCA_013399875.1. NCBI lineage: Eukaryota > Metazoa > Chordata > Aves > Passeriformes > Artamidae > Gymnorhina > Gymnorhina tibicen. Next base: position 485,160 of record VXAZ01002367.1, on the reverse strand, counting down.
CCTTCTGCGAGGGCAGTGATGCACAGGCACCTCCTCGTCCGGACCCGTCTGCAGCCGCCCCGCAGTCCCCTGCCCTGCGCTAAGCGCAGCGAGCAATTGCATGAGACTTTCCCAAAGGCACCGCAGAGCCGCCAGCCCTCCCTGCGGGGAACCCGCGCTTGTCCGAGGGAGCTCGGTGTCCGGCCGACCCTTGGAGAGGCTAAGGGAGCTTCACAGCTGGGGGAATGGTGCAGGAATCCCCTCCTCCAGCAGCTGAGCATCCTTTGGAGCTGCTAAGTGATTAGTGGAGTCTTGTTCTGAAAGTGCAGCGTGTGTTTGCCGGCTGCCAGCGTGGGAAGAAAAAGCTTGGACCCTCCTGCATCTTCCCTCTCTGGCTGAAAGGCTGCTCAGATTTACCTTTTTTCTCTCTGGTTTGCCCTAGGTGAGGGCGCATCCGTGCTGCCAGCCCTGCAGCACACAGGTGAAGGGACAGGTAGCTTTCCTATTTGGCTGAGGAAGAGGATAGGAAGAGTCCTCCCATGCTGGATTAAAAAGATGCCACTTCACATCTGTGTACACTCAACAGTCGCTCAACAGGTTAGCTAACAGGCCTGGCTAATGGCTTGTGATTTCCAGGGCAAGACTTCAGCTTAGTGCCAGAAAACTATTGGTGCTGCCGCAGCCACTGAGACTGGTTGGATGAGCAGGAGGAGCAGGACTGCAGCTGGACAGCCAGAGGTGTGAGAGGCGGAGGAGCACCCTGAGGTCAGCTCCAAGTGCAGGAAGGAAGGGAAGTTTTCTTTGTGTTGCCCAAGAGATTCCTTAGGGGAAAGTTTGTCATCCAGACGTGTGCATCCTAAAGGTGAGGGTTGCACTCTGGCTTGTGGTGCGAGAGGGGTTTTTTTTCCTGTACTTTGTTCAACCCAGCTGGTAGCTGCAGACAGAATTTATGGCCAGCTGGCAGGACTGTCACCTGAAGTCTTGTCCCTGGGCTCACTGGTGAGCTGAGATGAAGGGCTGCAGGCACTTGTTTAACAGCCATCCTTCAAACCTCCGGAGCCAGAGCAGATCACAGCGATGGGGTGTCGGAGAGGAGCCTAGCCATGGCTGTGCACTCCCCCTCCACCACCTGCACCGGAGCTGATCCACCAAAGCATGGCTACTTGTTAGTCCCTTCCAGAACTCAGTAGCAATATTCCAGCAGTGTCAAACTCCCAAAGAAACCAGTTTTCCTTAAACAAATGCCTATTTTCCCTGCTGCATTCACTTTACTGGGAAGTGGTGAGGGAAACTCAGCCTGCTGGTTTCCCTGCCCAAGTGGGAGGGGGAGAAGAGCATGAAGAAAAGTATGAGGAAATTAGGCAGAGTTTTTTTTACATACTGATTGTTTTAGCAGAAGTATTAAAATACAGCTTGTGGTGTTGCAATGTGATCCGTTTTGGTGGATGAAGGAAGGTGTGTATAAAACCCTTCTCAACCAAACAATTTGTGGTCAAACTTTTTGTTGTTTTGGAAACATGGGTTGGTACAAATAAAACATGTCCTGGGAATAAACTGCAAATGACAACTTGGTGGTAAATGTGTCTCAGCTCCAGGATATGGTCAAAAGAATGGGCAGAGAGCTGAGTTTTAGCGTACTGGTTGGGTTTATATGGAAAGTAGGAGAAAAGGGTTCAAAAGCCATCTGTAAGTCAGGGCAGGCACTTAAACCTTGGACTATTCTCATCCAGAGCTGAGAACCAAGCCCCTGGTTACTGTGGGATTGTAGTTTCCTTTTTTTTCTTTCTCCATATTTTTGAAAAATGCTTTATTAGCCAAGAATGTGGAATAGAAATAAATATTTGTTTTTTAAATCACTAAATAGTTTCGTGGTCTGGAAAGCAGTTCCCTGTGCCTGTCAATGATAGCCTGGCATCTGCATGCTGCTCATGTGCAAAGCAGGGATCTCCCTCATGTATCAGAATCATAAGCATAGAAAAGGAGAGTATTTTAATTAAAATGCATTACTTCTGTGTTGATTAAAAATCTGATTATGGGAATGGCAGCTGTCATTCAACAGGAAGTGTGTGGCACTAGAGCAGACCACAAAGAAGTGTGCAGGTAAGATTGTAAACACTTCTTTAACTGTGATTTTCCTCCTCCTCCCAGTTCGTAGTCCCTAATTGACTGGTGCTGAAGTGCTGGAGCAATATTAGCCTGGAAATGTATACATTTTATTGCCTGTCTGTTTTGTATGGCATTTACAAGGCTGGAAAAACAGGAATTTACTATAAATAAGTTAGTCATCTGCAAGCATGAGCAGAGAAAATAACGTTTCTGACCTTGCACTTGGTGAAAGAGAAGAGACTAGGATGTGAAGTGTGGGTGGAATAGGCTGTGCATGGACTTTATCATTAAACCAGAGTTTGTAGACTTACAGGTTCACATGCAATATTTTTTTCTCGCTTTTGTGAGTAGTAAGTTTGAAAAGTAAGTACAAAAAGGGGGAACCTCTGTGAAATCTCTTAATGGGAATACTGGTATTTAATACCGGTCATATGGGATTTCTTGGTCCTTTGCTTACCCTGGGAGGAAGAGTGAAGAAGGCTAAAGAACTTTAATGGAGCTTTCCCTTCCTTTCCCCCATATGCATCCTTTTTTGCTATTACATTTGAGAATAAAACTGTACCATTATAGTTGCTGTTTTGGGGGAGAGAGAGGAAGAATCTTGATGCCATGTATCTTAGTTACTTTCAGAACTGTCAAATGTGTGAAAAAACCTCGCTTAACATGTAGTGCTTTTATGACTGACTGTTTCCATCTTACATCTGTGCCTAAGTTCTGACGAAATTGGCAATTAACTTCTGTGGAGTTAATAAATGCATTTTTATTATTACTTGGTCAGAGAGTATGGAATTAGTAGATTGAATTATAGAAGCAGTGGTCACATATTCTTGTGTAAAGCTGGCATTGCTTAACATAGTGATTTCCCAGCTGTACTGTGAATATTGTAGCTTCCTTGAATACATTTCATATTTTTCAAAGTAGCTCACTTCGATAAATTGATAATTGATTGCATTGGATAGATCAGTTATAAAATCGGGCACACCATTTATTCTCATGGATCTTGGTTAACAGGGTCCAGCACAATAGAAGTTTGTTGTGCCATCCTCCAAAAGAGAAGAATTAAGACTGTATCTATAAAAAATGGACCCTATTTTGTTTGAGGCAAGGTATCTGGGCTTCCATTCTCTCTCAGTGAGAGATGGGCACATTCAGAGAGATTTCCAGGTTTTTTTGCTCCTTGGTTCGATGACCTGTGCCAAACCATACCAAGCCAGATGCTTGCTGTGGGAAACTGTCAAAGTTAATATGTTTGTAAATTTATTTTAAATTGTTTTTTTAGTTCTCATTTCAATGCTTTGCTTCCCTAAAAAGTCTCATAATCCCAAGCTCCTAATGACCAATCACTTTGAAACCAGGAGGTGCTGAGAGCAGTTTATGTAATTATTAATTTTAATAGGGCTTTGCAGCTGGGATGATCCCACGGTAGGAAGAAGTTGAGGGTGCTTGTGGGGTTTTTTTTAGCCCTGTACAGGACAAACAGGAGCAGGCGTGATCCCAAGCAGAAACAGTCACTGTTTACCCAGTGCTATCAGCTGCATTTGTTTCTTTTCAAACATTAACTTGACCCTAAGATAAATTCTGAAATACAGTGCGGTGACTCAGTGCTTCAATGTCAGGCTGGCATCTGCTATACATGAGATGTTAAACTCAGTTTAGTGTATTAATGTGAACAAAACCAGCTTCTTTCAAAAAGTTTGCGTGAGCTGGTATTTGAACCTTTTCCTTTTAATTTCCTGAGAGAGCCGGTGAGCTAATTTCTGTTTGTTATTTTGGGGTTTTTTTGTAACACATTAAAAAAAAAAAGCAAGGGAAAGTTGATGCACGTGTAAATTCCTGCGTGTTCGGTGGTTTAGCAAACACGGGGAAGCAGAGTGTCACTTTGTAAGTGGTGATGCTGAACATGCCGCGCTAAGTGCCCGTGCCTGGCATTGCAGAGCCCAGCAGTGAGTGCTGGTGCCTATGTGGAGCAGAGTTTGGGATTGATGTGCTGGGCCACCAAAGGGAGAGGCTGTTTAGAGAAGGAGCTCATGCTGTTCCCAGTTTACCTCTGCAGTGTCATGCATGAGCTCCAAAAAGTGTTTTCCTTCATCTCTGCTAGCTCAGTGCCAGTTGCTTGCACGGTGTGCTCTCTCAGTCATTTTTCCATCTGACCCAAATTCTTTTAGGACCCAAGTGGATTTCAGGTGGAGAGAAAGAAATCTTGCCATCTGAAAATCTGGGTGATGTTCTTGTATTTTAGATTTAGAAGGCCTGTTTTCAGCTCTGACTTCCTGGGTGACAGTTGGAGTAGTCACGAATGAAATGTAAAACAAAAAAAGGCAAAGTCTCTTCTTCTCTCACTTGGAGCATATTTTGCTACAAATCAGTAGTCTTCTTTCTTTAAAGAAGTACTTAAAGAAGTACTGCAGTTAGCAGTTGTGAAATGTGTATGTCTTGTATTAAAATACTGCCTTGAGGAAGACCTTATCTTTACCATGCCTGAATTTACAGTGTCATACTTGCCAGAATTTAGAAGTTGATCCTGCTTGTGCCAAAGCAGTCATCCATCCTCTCCTGAGCCACAGAGTAGCACCTCAGAGATGGACATGAGAGCCCAAGAGCCACATCTTGCCTGTTACAAAAATTTCCAGGAATAAATGTGATACTTTTAATGGCATGAAAGGGGATTATGCTTTCCACAATAAAGTTAATCTTTCCACCCATTGAGATGGGAGTCCTGGCTCCCTCTTTATGGCCAGTCAGATCACAGAGCAATTAAATCACAATTATGGTCTAATACGGTCTAATGAGCAGTCATTCAACATCATTGCAAAATAAGATGTTAACACCATCTTGCATGTTGTTCCATGTTTTAAAGACCAAGTTACAACTCCTGCATGAGTGAATTGTTGACCTGCTATCATGAGATTTAAGATTCATCTTCCATGTTAGAAATGTAGGAAGTTTTTTTTAACAGGTTTGAAAGCCAAACCAGCAGTAGGTCCTTGCATTCCTGGATTTGGGATTGTCATTTTCTTCTGGTTCAGCCCAGGCTGTGATCATTCATGCATCTCTTCTGGCTGTTCCTGTATCTCTTGATCTGATGCCTGAGAAACACACTTGCTCTGTTGGCAGCTTATGCATGCACAGGGAAACATTTGCCCCAGGGCAGCTACATTAAGGTGTAAAGATATTCAGAGTAGCACTTTTGTGGCTGTGCAGAACTGATGATTTGAGCCCTCTCTCACTGGATTTCAGCATGGCTCAGTTTGAAGTAATGTGGAAGCTGAGAAGATGCTGCTGCCTCAAGGGCTTTTTCTATCGCATTAGCAGGGTCTGGGCTGTGGGCAAGGGCAGGATCCTTGGGAACTCTCTTGAGGTTTTTTAAAATAATTGGCCAAGTTTTTTATTTGCATTCCTTTACTTAACTCCAGACACGAGCTATGCCTGCTAGTTATTTCAGGTGTGAGGGTTTTTTTTTTTTTTCACACTTCCTCTGACTTAGACTGGAACTTGTAAATCAAGGCATTTGGTTTTGATCTTTGTGTGCTGCAAGTGACTTAAATTTCTTGGTGAAAAGCAGAGTAGTGGTTCTGTATGAGCAAGTGCCATGAATTTATAGAAGAACTGTGAAGAATTTGAGGCAAAATGTTAGCTGAAGGTAGGGATTCTTGCTGTGAGCACCCAGTGATACTTGGAGGGCTGGTACTCAGACCTCTGCATCCTGTCTAAGCTCCTTCAGTGTCTGAGCTCCACATCCCAATCCCCAGAGCAGCAAAAAATGCAGATTCTCCTGGTCCATATTTCTCCAGAGTTTTTCTCTAGCTCATCTGTGGAAAAGATTTATTTTTGCCTTTTAAAAACTGAGTACGAAGTGACCTTTCTGCACCAAGGGCACAGGGATGGGTCATCCCCGCTGTGATCTATGAAGATCTTATCCGCTCCCGTTGCCCCGTCACCGGAGGCATCTCTTGCAGGACAGGGGAAACAGCAGCTTCTCAGTGCTGAGTGGCAGCACTGCTGAGCGTGCAAGACCAGATCCTGCAGAAACATCATTTTTACCACTATCATCATTTTCTCTGTTTCTCTTGACACTTGATGTTTTGTTTTCTCAGTTTATATTTTGGTCTCGTGCAGCTTTCCTCGGCACAGTGGTTTGACAGGTAGGGGCTCAGAGCTGGCAGCCCAGAGGGATCCACAGAATCAGTGCCTTTGATGTCTTAAGTTTGGGGCTTCCTGCAAGGATCTGGTGTTGGAAAACAAGCCTAGGCTATCATCCAGACTTTGTTATCTACTGATCTGAGAGAGAGCTGTGGAAGAGGCTGCCTGTTTCCAGAGCAGTTTGGCAGCTTTTGCATTGGGCTGGTATGTTGGCAGATTGGGATATTTTTTTTTCCCCTTAATTGTAATTTTTTGCTTTTCCTTCTGAACCAAATAGATGGGCCAGCATCTCTCTTGGCCCTGCAGGAGCAGTATGGCTCAGGGTAAATGGGATATTTTTGTTGAGATCCACCCTTCAGTTTCCAAAGGTCACACACTCCATCCATCCTCCCTCTTGTGACATTTTAAATGGTTTCCAGAACTATTCCACTGCTACAGGCTGGAATGATGGCATCATGCTCTCTGTTAGTCCCCAGCCCTGACTCTGGCATCATTTGTGCTGAACTGTTTTGTGTTAGTAATATTATTTAAACCTGCAGATTTTTTTTTTAACTATCGCTAGTAGACCTTGGAGAAACAAAACAGTTTTTTCTTCAGGTCCTGATGTTTTGGGTTACATTTTTACACACTTGGCTTTTGGCTAAAAACAGTTCCAGTTTTTATAGTTGAGAGGGCTTGGATCGTAACTTAAAAGAAAATAAGGTTTTAAAAAATATTTATTGAATTTCGTTAACTGTCCCTTATTAGACTAAACAATAATGCTTATTACATGGTGTGAAAATAATGCAAAGTGCCCTGTCTTCATAATGGAACAGGAAATCCAAACAAACAAAGCCTTTGGGATGACTTGCAAAGTGGAACAGATGCCCTTACAATTGCAAGGCATTTGAATAAGGAATCAGTTTTGCATGGTTTGCTAATCCTTCAGTGAAGAGTTCATTGTCTTGGATTATACATCTGTAATTTTGGAGCCCTCAAGTCAGTGTCTCAGTACAATTAGAGTGGGAAGAGACTGACTTCTTTCTTCATATCCTTAATCTCTGGCTTGTTTTTTAAGAGAAAAACCTCAACTCTGGGTTTTTCATTTAGTTATTAACAAGCCTTTGAAAAAGAAGCTGCCTAAAATCCAGCTACTCCCTCAACACAAACAAAGCTGGGCAGATATTGTGTACTTTAAAAGAACCCCAACTTTGATGTTCAACCTGTCTTATTCCAGTGGTGCAGATCCTGCACTAAGTGGGTGTTAGACCAAGCTGATGACAGACACAGATGTCTCGGAGTTTTTTAGATGAATAAGAGAGGAAAGTTGCCTCCCAAACAGGCTGAACTGGACAGGTGAGGACCTGGGCTGCAGAATAACTTCAAAACAACTTTTCTTAAAAATAACAAGGAACATGCCCATCCTCCTCCTTTCCCAAAGGCACAGCTAGAACTCCCAATTAGCAATTTAAATGTCAGGGTTACAGGTGGATGTTCCTTGGGCTTGGACCTGCAGAGGAGCAGTTCACTGGAGCCTTGTGGGAAGCCAGGGATGGCTGGAGGAGAGGTGGAGAGAGCAGCAGGAGATACATAAAAGATACCAAAAGCTTTGGGTTGGGGAAGAGTTTCCGTGTTCACTAGTGGAGTTGTTACTGATACTGAGGCTGTCTCTAAAAACAGGCTGAGTGTTTTCTACAGGACCAGCCAGGAGCATGGCTCTTTCTAGCTGGTGACAGTCCCCAGTCCCAGAGCTGTCCAGCCCACCATCTTCTTATTCTGACCATACAAGAGAGCTGGAGAGGGACTTTTTACAAAGGTGTGTAGTGGTAAGATAAGGGGGAATGACTTTAAGCTGAAAAAGGGCAGGGTTAGGTTAGATACAAAGAAGAAATCCTTCACTGAATGGATGAGCGTGGTGAGGCCCTGGCACAGGTTGCCCAGAGAAGCTGTGGCTGCCCCATCCCTGGAAGTGCCCAAGGTCAGGTTCAGTGAGGCCTGGAGCAACCTGGGATAGTGGAAGGTGTCCCTGCCAATGGCAGGGGGTGTCAGAACTGAATGATTTTTAAGGTCCGTTCCAACTGAAACCATTCTGTGACTCTGTGATGCAGCTTTAGCTTTGCTGTTGAATGTTCTGTTAGGATGAGCTGCCTGAAATAACTCGTGCTGCCCCAGGACAGTGTGTGTCTCCCTTGCATGGCATGGGGGCAGTGGGGGACATGTGGCAGAGCACAGTCCTGGGGGAGCTGATCCCGGTAAGCTGGGGGGGATGAGAAATCTGCAGTTTGGCTGAATTTGGGGACACTGCTGTCTTCAAGCTGAGTCTCCCCTTAGCAGAGCTGCTGCCTGGGAGAAAGCAGTGGAAGACAGGATGCCTGATGAGGCTTTGGCAGCCACTGGTCCAGCCCAGGCTTTGTTCTCTCCCTGTCCTGTGGGTGAAAGAGGGATTAGTCTGAGGCAAAACAAAGAATCATGTCCTTCTCTTTTCCTTGCTATGCTTTTTCCTTAAACAGTGAAGTGGCTAATACAGAATATCTTCTCAATGTGCTCTGGCGGTGGTTGAGAGGAGCAGCAGCAGCCTGGCTGCATGAGCAAGTCCAGAGGTTCTGCTGGCTGCTCAGCAGGGACTCTGAGGATCACAGAATCTGTTGTTTCTGAATAAAATCAGTAAGTTGTTTACTTATTGGGAGGAGATGGCTTGCTTTGTTGTTGTTAGATTGCCTTCTGCTGGTACCCCAGCAAACGCTGTGTATTGTTTGTTGTGCAAATACTAAACTTGCTTAGCAATTGTATATAGTGTATTGTTAACTTTTGTATAGTGTGTGTGCACTGTGGAGTCCTCCCTGTCACCTACTGTCTACTTTTATTAATCAAACTGTTTCCAAGTGGAGATCTGAGCTTCTAAATGCTTTTGTACATGTACTGTAGCTTTCCTTTTATTTATTTTTTTTTTAATGAAGAGATATGGGCATGCTGAGATTGTTCACCTGATTTCACGTGGAGCTATTTTTGTCTGGACTAAGCTACAGTCTATAAATCCCTCATGTTGCAGGAAGCTTTGTTTGCTACAGGTGGAGCGAGGCAATTAAACCCCCACTGTCTGTCTCTGGCTTTCTGTGGGAGGCGTGGAACTGCTCTGGGCAAAATCCAGATGAGTACTGAGGAAATCAGGGCTGTGCTGGTCCAAGGGTTGGCTGCTTGGTGAGGTTACATACAAGGGGAAATTTTATATCTACACACAGCCTGCACCCATTCCAAGAGGAGGAGCTTGTGAAAATATTGTGTCACCCATCAAATAGTTTGAATTTTTGGGTGAGACTCTGAGAATATGTGACTGGTGTGTAGATATGAATATATACATTTAACTTTTTCACTTTAGCATCCATATTGTCAAATGCTGCTTCGGTGAAAAGTTCCAGAATATCCTTTCCTTCACTCTTTAATTTTTCCTTTTTAATGGGCACTAATCCCATGATTTCAGCAGCTCAGACTGCTGAACGGCCAGTGCCATGGATTTTGCCACGAGTGCTAAAATTTGTTGTTGGCACAGCTATTTGGAAGCTGAAAAGGAAGAGTATGAAACCACTATCATTATGGTTGAGAACAGGTCCCATGCCCATTATCTCATCACAAGATGCACGGGCAGCCTCTGATCCTGTAAAAACATTGAAATTCACTATTGTGGTGTTCCTGTGGTGAAACTGTTTCGGTGATACTTGTCCTGTAAATCATCTGCAGGAACACGTTGGTTTTGAAAGATGGTTTGCTCATGAGACCTCAAAGGCTTTCAGGTTATGTGATGCAGCTGCTGAAGAAGATCCAGAATCCCTTTTCTTGACAAACGCTGGGGGTAGCTGCTATGTAGACCTTTGTCTGGCCCCTGTGAGTCATTTTGAGAGTGCAGGAGGGAAATTCAGAGTACACCTATAAACTTTATCTCGGAAAGGTGCCCAGTTTCGTAGCGCACAGAGGTCTCTGGCATGTTAAAGGCCATAAAGTGGCATTTAGCTCCCTCATTCCAGGGGCAGGTGGCAGTTACACTTTAACACAAGGTCATTCCTTTATGAGGATAGGAAACGTGGTGGATACCTGGATGCATGATGTCAGTCTGCCAAGCGTGATAAGTTTGGGGCCCTCTTGTGCCAGGCAGTGCATGGACCTGAGAGAGTTGTCCCTGCCTGGCTGTTTACAGGAGAGGAAGAGTGAGGGCTATGAAGACCTCAGGTGATGTGTGGAGAGGGGAAAGCCAAGCACAAAGGCTGGGTGGCTCAGTTGGGATGTTTGTGACGAGGGCATGGACCCACAAATCTTGGCTCCCTCTTGCTGTGCTGGGGGGCTTTGCTGCTTCCCAGATCCTCATTAAAACAGGGGAAAAGAGTAAATTGCCTCAGCTGGAGCAGCTCCCTTCTTGCATTGCCACGTTGTCCTGCTCAGGTGGAGCTTTGCCAGGACAGTGTTTCCATTAAATGCCCTATAGTTTTCTTTAATTTGTGCTTGTAAAACATGTCAAAGGCTGAAATTTTTATCTGCAAAAGAGATGGCTTAGGGACTATCCAAGGTGACTTTTCCATTTATTTTTGTTTTCTGTTGCCAATTTTCCAGTTGCATTAGTTGATGCTAGAAATACCCACGTATCAGTTTTTCCAGGAGCTAAATACAAAGAGGGTTTTTTTACATAGTTCTGAGCTGGGATAGGATATCTTGGTCATACTGCAGACTGGCAAATTTGGATCTGCTGAAGTTGTTACATGAGAAAAGCCCCAGTAAAAATGAGAGTGCTTAAATTTAAGCATGTGCTAACGTAACACATTGCAGAGGGCTTTTTGTATCTTGTCTGTAAAAGATGCTATAATCAGCACTGAGGCTTGCCTAAACCAGTGTGGAAATTGCTGCTTGCCTGAAAAGCCGGGCAAGTTGTCACAATCCCAACATTAAAAGGCTGCAGCGGATTAACCAAAACCTATTTCAAATTGATTTAGTGTAGCTGATGTGTAACTCAGCCTGGTCATCTGTGTCCTGCCGAGGACTGTGGTGCTTCGAGCTGCTCTGAGTCCTGAGACCAAGTTGGGGTGAGTTGGCACTGCATCGTGCTGTGATGGTTCTGTCTGCTCTCCCCTTGAGGATGCTGAGGAAACAAGGGAACCCTGGCTCCCACACTGGCTCCTCACAGTTAGCTTTTATTTTCTGTTTTCTTCTCTCAGTCGGTGCAGCGTCTGCCGTAGCGGTTGCTGCCCGGATGGGATCTCGCCCCTGGCAGGGAGTACAAGCATTTTTCCACGGTGCAATTGAGTTGGCAGGGAAGGTTCCATCAGCTGCCTGGCTGGAGCCTGGCTCAGGATGTGCTGGATACAGTAATTCATTGGTGGACTTCTAACAAAAGAGTATTTCTGCTGCCTGCAGCACCTCCTACCCTCCAGGCCTTGGGTGTGTGCTCAACAGGAAGGTTCAAAACTTTTCTTCAAAAAGTTAGGGGCTTTTTTAGCAATCTTACAGACCTAATTAAAACTGGTGTTCCTCTTTTCCTGTATTAGTTGCAGATGGACGTAGATTTTACAAATAAAAGGTGACTTTTGATGCTGTTCTGCTCCAGCTGCTCCATTTTTATAAACCTCAGGCATCTTCCAGCAACCTGTGGGCTTTGTCAAGCAGAGCCTGCACCTCCCTGAGCTCTGGCTGAGGAAAGGCTTCCCATTAGCATCACCAACTGATAAGCAAAACTTCATCAAAGCCTGCAAAGGACAGTACTTTCAAGTACTGGGACACAGCAGCAGCACTGCTGAATGCTGATAGCTATCTGAACTGGTGGCAGAAACAGTGGTGAATATTTATTGTGTACTTATTTTTCTTCCGAGTCCCTGATGTGAAAGAGACTTCAGCATTATGATACCTTGTAGTGGATCATGTTCAGAGGACTTTTTGCCATAAAAACATTGTTTCTAGCTCAGGTTTAGCCAAAAGGTGCGCTCAGCCTCAGCTCTCCTTCAGGTGGTATTGCACATCCATGCCTTGTAATACCCAGGCGAGCTTTAAGTAGTAACATTTACAGAAAACGTGGCTGAAGCTTCCCCCTCTTGGAGGTAAAGATGCGATATTTGCATTTCTTAGCACTGGCTCAAATAGCTGCCTTGGAATCAAGTTAAAAAAAATTACAGTATGGTATATGCATTGTTTTGCCCTTCTCTCAGCTCTGCATTTCCTCTGCACTGGTCAAATCAAACAGCAGTGACATTTCAAAGTCTTCCTGGATGGCAAAATTAGAAATACTACTTTTCTAAGGAGTCTGCGAGAGGTAGTTTAAACATTGCATGCAGCCATTCCAGTAGGAAGTTGTTTAACTTGTCGAAATCTCTCTTTTACTGCAGAAACTCCATTAAAAATGACAAATTGCTTAAAGCAGTTTCCATGTTAGACTTTAAAAAATTCAGTTTCTTTCCACCCAGAACACGTGGAAGGCATTTGTGCACTTGCCTGACTGTTTCTCTGTCCTAAGGCTCACACTCGGTGGCTTTGGACTTCATGTAATTTTCACGTGCAGCTGCTCAGCTTTGTTTTCCTCAGCTTTCTATGGAAAGGGATTTTCTCCTGTCTTAGCTTAGCTGTGAAAACTCAAATATCTGCCTGGTTCAGACACTGGGGACCAGGGAGTCAGCAGAGGAGAGATACTCCAAAGTCTGTGCTTTTTAGAAGTGACGTTCACAGCATTATAAAATCCATAATTTAAGCTGGAAGGTCTGGATCCACAGCCAAGTTGTTGTAATGTTCTCTAAAAGCGTTGAGCGGTGTAAATGCTTCATGAAATGACAAAGCATCTTTTGCTTAAACATTTTCAACTACTTCTCTGTAGCTGTCACTGTAGCAAAGGACATACGTGGCAGGTACCAGATACTGAGCCAGGCAGTTGGCTGTAACTGCTGTAAAAATAAAAATTGCTCAGTTGGAAAGGTTTTTTTCTCTCCTTTTTTTTTTTTTTTTTTAAGATATATGTCAAGTTGTCATTGTGTTCAGGTGCCCCTGCACAGAGGAGCACTCTGTGTAGTGTGTATCCCGTGAGGATGCATTGCCAGGCCTTGCATTTGGGCTTCTGAAAGGAAAGAGGGTGCAGAAGAGAAGCGGGTCTCTTTAGCAATGCTCAATAAATGGCATGCTGGGGAAATAAGTGGAAATTTTATTTCTTGTACCTTGACAGGCTGAGATGAGGCTTTCTGTGCTCTTCCTTTTGCCTGGAGCGAGTTGCATCTGTGTATTAATTTGCGGAGTTGTTTTTTGGTGGCTGTGATGCAGTTCCCATGGATGGAGATTGGTCCTTCCCCAGGGCCACAAGCAGAAGGTCGTTGTGTGTCCCCTCATGTGCTCCAACCTCGGCCGAAAGGCAGGCTCTGGGCTGCACCCAGGTCTGTGCAGCTGAGGGCACAAACTGTTCCCTGTCTGACTGGGAAGGTGCTTTGCCCCAAATGGCATCAGATGAAAAGAAATCGGCGTTGCCCCATTGCTCTGCTCGAGACAACCCTGTTGCTCAAGAGGGATGATTACCGAGTTAGACAGCAGTCAGGAGGGGATTTGAGGACAATCCAGATGCTTTTTCTATAACTCAAAGGCATGTCATATCCTGGCATTTCTATTTTTACCCACTTTACTTGTAATACATTATTTTATCTGTTATGATTCCTTCAGTTTTGGCAGGTTTTGGCTGATGTGATATTTTTACTTTCTTTTGTAGCTATGCCTTATTTGGCATTTAACATTTTGTTACAGTGTTGTTTTTTCTCTGTAGTGGTAGCTAAAAAAGTAACAGTTACAAATTTTCTGTGTTCTGTTTTTGTGAGTGGTTTTGGAAATTATCATGTTGCTGGATGCTGTTTAGTTTGGTGTAGGGTGTGTCACAGCAGACTCAGGTGAGCTGTCCTCTCAGTTGCTTTCCTGATGCAAATACTGGTTGATATAATCTGTTTTAGAAGATAGCATTAGAAACAGGCGCCCGCTGGGAAGAATAACCTGTTCCTGGTAGAGTGTCCTGATCTCTTGTAGGTAGAGGGCAGTTTATGCCTGGAAGCTGGAGGCTTTATGTACCTTGTTTATAGTGTTTGTTGCCTTTTGTGAGATTTCAGATGCTGCCTTTGGCTCTTCTTGTTATGTGAAGAAATGTCTGATCCATTTCTGAACCCAGCAGAGCTCCCTAATACCAGGCATAAAATATTTTTTTAATGGGTATTAAGCCTGCCTTGCTGGTTGTGGTGTCTCTGGCTAATAAAACCATTGTACCCCAAATACCCTGCAGATACAGATATCTGTTTCAGAACCAGCTTCTTTAGTTACGTAACAACGTGAGAGCTTTAATCCCTTTCTTCTTGCAACTGGTCTGGATCGCTTTCTGCTTGTCCAGCAGCCAGCATCATCACCAGAAGGACTGGGCTGCTGTCGTGTTTCCACGGTTTCATACCCGTGGTTGATAATTAACCCATTTCTTTAATAATGGTGCCATGTTTGCTCTGACCTTTTTTCTTTCCCGCTCTCCAATTGCAATCCAGATTAAATTCAGCCTCTTCCTAGCAAAACACTGGAGTTAATATTCCACCAGAGGTGTGCTGATAAACCCCCTTTTAACATGGAAAAAAATTAGCTCAATGTGCTTGATTTAATATCTCAGATCAAGAGAATGCATCAAAATATAGGAGTAAATGCCTTTAAAATGCAACTTGAGCTCACAGTTTCAGTTTCCTGATCAGCAGCATTTGTCATAATTGACATACTAGCAAGTTTTGCTCTTTGAGGGGGGTGTTTGATTTTTAGAGAATACAGACCCATGTTCTGTGTGAACTTGCACAAGCCGAGAGGGGGGACACAGGCTCTGCCTCAGCCTCGGTGTTCAGAAGGGGCCCTGTCCCGCTCTGTTCCCTGTCCCTGACAGGGTGGTGGCTTTCAGAAGGCGAGTGAAACCAGGGTGCCTGACTGTGGACGTGATCCTGGGCAGCTGCTGGAAGTTGGCAAGGTCAGCTCTAAAGGCACCAAAGGCAGTGTCCTGCTGCAGCCCAGTTCTGGAGCAGGAGGAGTGAGTAGGGCTGAGTGAGCAGGACTCATTCCTCTGCCAACAGGCAAATGCTTCCAGGGTTTGGTGCATTCCTAGGTGTGGGCACGGCAAATCACATAGCATTAAAATTAATGAACCTCATGCAATTTTAACTAGAATGAAAACTGTTGCAAAACTTATGTACTGAATAACACCAAAGCCTGTTTTACTGGGAAGAGATGGGTGTTTGTGAAGCCACTGGGGCTTAGCTCCTGCATTGCTGCCCTTTCAAAGATGACATATTTTGATTTATCTTCCTTTCCCAGAACCTTCTTTCAGCCTTAGAAAAGCAATGCTTATCATCACTGTTGTCGGGAGCCTGTGCAGCAGTTTGAGTTACTGCCTTTCCCTTTCTAGTGCCATGTAAGCCAGCATAAATCTGTACATTACACCAATTTACATTTGGTGGGATTTGTCCTGACACGTCCAAAGCTTCTGACTCTTGTTTCATTGTATGAGCAACTCCTTTAATATGGAGCCCTAGGGACAAGACCCAATTTAAAATGAAGTTGTGCAGGTAAAAGCAGAAAGGTATGGACTGTATGCCTGTGGTCTGCAGCTGAACTAATTGAGGAGTTTAAATTCTGCTTTGCATTTCATCTTGAGTGTTACACTCCTAAAGGCAGTGCCAGCTTCTGGCCTCAGTCCTGCCTTAGCCAAGACATAAGCTGTTGGGTGTGAGCACCCGGGATCTCACAGCAGGAAGAGGCTGATAATAGCAATTCCTCAGCTGCTTGCAGGATGGAATCTGTGTTGCTCTTCTCATGTGTACTCCTTTTATTTAGGTTAGCCTCGCTTTTTGAATTAAAAGATGTATGTACATATCACTTCAAGTTCTTGTTGATGTGGTTTTTGGATTGTGTTACTATTTTTTAATATATTTTTTACCCTGCCTAATGTGCATTTCTCTGTTTGGGAACAAGGTGGTTTTAAGTAAAGTGTAAACTATAAAACTTTCATTAACTCCATCATGGGGATAGCAATAAGCCCCAGCTACCTCTGTGAAATACCTTGGCTTGAAAGTTTACTGCACTGGCTTTATGAGATTCAAGCTTTTTGCCCCAGATGAAAGGAAGGCTTTGCTGTAAAATCCTGTTCCTTACTAATCTGGCTATTCTGAAGTTAGATGCAAACTAACTTGCTGTGTGCTTTGTAAACCTCTAAGGGAGAAGTTGGACATGTGTGAATAGCTGAACGATATATTAAATAAATGAAGCAAGGAAATGTGCCATCATCATTTGATAGAGACTTCTGTCACTTGAGACTGATTTTTCAAAGAACCTAATTTCTAATTCTAGATAATCAGATTTTTAAATATGTACTTAGCCTCTTAAAATCAGTATCTCTAAAGGGCCAGATTTTAAGTGACACCTAAAATATACAGCTTTATTATAGATGATGTTATATATATGCACATAGTAGAAATTCATCCCTATTGAGTCTACAACTACAAAATTTGGGGAGGGGGGAAACTATTGCCAGTTCTGGGCTAACACTTTATTTTTCTTAGATACTTTTGTAATTCTTTTTATGGGTACTGAATTACTTCTGTGACACACCACGTTGCAGACAAGGGCAAAAGTTTAGCAATCTGCTGTGCAGAAGGGCTGATTTCATTGCCAGCTGCTGATTCTGGCTGCGCAGCTCTTGTACCAGCCAATTAAACCACACTCATTACAGCCTTTGTGGTTTGGAAGTGAAGTGTTCCTGCCTTTAACTCATAGTTTTACAGGATGTTGGTTTAGGCTGGAGGTTTGCAAAGCTTGAAATCTTATATTTTCCTCTGCTGTGTGCTCCAGGGGTAGGGGAGGTGAAGAAGGGGAGCTCCACAGAGAGTGAAGTGGGAAGGTGAGCCTATCTCTTAGAGCACTGTGAACCTGCAGGCACCTCCTAAAGTTTTCATGAAATACCATAGCATCTGGTGTGCCAGGCTGCTGCAGGTAGGAATGGTTTCTGCTGCAGTGTTGGTCTTGGAAAAAAGTGTCCAGTGCTGTAGGAAGTGCTGAGCATCCCTTCATAAGCATATTCTTTCAGCTCCCCAGCCACAGATTTTTGCCTGCCTCCCTCGTGGGGAAATCTTGCCATGCTTGCAGACTGGTTTGGGAAAGCTGCTGGGCAAAGATGGGGAGGAGGCAGAGATGGAAGAAGAATGTGACCCTCTGAGCTGTAACTGGTGACTGTGCTATTTTAAAGTCAAACTTAATTTTTAGCTCTCCATAAACAAATCTCCATGCCAGCTTCTTGTGTAGCTCTGAAATCACTTGTGTCTGCTGCTCCATGGAGGCTGTGTCCTCCATGGTTGCCACAGGGAGAAGGGCTGACCTCTCCTTCCCCAAATGCCTTTTGGCACTCAAGAGAACCTTTGGAGAGGTGCTTCGCAGAGGGATAAACCCTTCAGCTCTTTTGAATGTTGCATGACAGCTTCTTTATCCAGGGGTAAACAGATCTAATGGATTGAGTAAGATGCAGGTTACTGTGGGAGCTGGTGTCCTTCACCCATACATCCAAGGGACTGTCTTTGCCCCCAGTACTTTCATATTTGACCTAGAAAGGCTGTATTTTCCTTGGAAGTACCACGTGCAGCATGGGCGGGGAAGCAGCAGGGATCCTGTCCCTCAAGAGGGTTAGTGATGTTTAGTTTCCTTATGACATTATTGCCCTGTTGATTTTAACCTGGAAACTTCAGTGAAAACCACGCACTCTGCTGTGAAAATTCATACTTAGTAACAAGTAAGCAAGTGATCCAGCAGTCTGACTGACTCAGGAAATTCCCTCCAGACCTTGCAGGGAGGAGGAGCTTTGCATTTTTCTTGTCTCTCGTTTATTTTTAGTCTCGCCTCTAACATTGCTGATAGTGCCCTTACAGCCATGCAGATTAAAGCCCCAGCATGGGGTGGAGTTGAAAGAATGATGCTACAAAGCAGTCAAAACCTCCAGGATTTTCCAGCAGTGTCATGCTACAGGCAATTAATTTAGTCCATTATTTACTTGCTTGGGCACAGCTCAGTGCCACAGTTGTGTGAAAGTCTTTGATTTCCTTGTGCACCTCTTGTCAGAGGCGATGTCTTCAGTGACTCTGTCCTTGTGATTTGAAAGTGCCGTGTTTGTGATGCTAGCATTTTGGGTGTAACAGCTGGTTTTTTTAGGCCCCTTTCTCCCTCAAATATATTTTGCCCTTGCTCTGAGAGTGTGTTGTGTTTTAGAGTGGAAAGACAAGAGTTTAAGTCCTGTACAGCTCCCGTCACCAGTAACCTTGGTCTGAAGTTGTCAGTAACCCTCACAGGGTTTTGGGTGTGTTGGAGAAGACAGTCTTGGCAGCAGCACCTATCTGCAAGATCAGATGGTTTACCCCAGAGCTCTTGGCATTTCAGGGAGGCCTTTTTTTTTCCATGGCTGACTGTGTTAGTCTTAATCAACAGAAGGGTATTTAAGTCAGGTAATGGTTGTTGGGTTTTCTGAGTCTTCGTTTGCTGACCCGTTAGTCAAAGTCCTCAGACATGGCAGAGGATGTTATTCAGAGCTTGAAAACTCATAGAAATAGCAGTTTCTGTGAAGAGCTGGTGTGCAGTCTTGGTTGTATTGCATCCGTTTCATAGGAAACAGTTCTATCCAAAATAGCTGAATCTAGGGTCTTCTCCAGCAGTAGAATCCTTACCTGGTTTGGGCTGAGAGAGGTGATGGAACGGACACAAATGCTCACTGTCTGTGGCGGTGGGGAGGTGTCACTGTTCTTTTAGCAGGACAAGGCTCGGGGAACCTGTGGCAGACAGAGCAACACTGACAGTGCTGGACGCAGAAACTGACCATCCAAAGCTGGGCTGCCTTGGCTTGGGAAGGTTCTCATCACCCAGCCAGCCTGGCTGTCTGCTCCCCTGGACAGAGCCCTACCCTCTGTGAGGGCTATGAATTTGAAGGGAACTGCTTAGCCCTTTCCAGAGGAGCCTGATTCTGGAATGAGGGGCCTGGCTGTGCTCAGGTGCAGTTCTGCTGCTGCCTTGCGTTCAGCCAAAACGTCACAAATCTGCTGGATTGTGGGGAGGGAGGCTGGTCTCTCACTGGGAACCTGAAGAACGTGTTTGAAGACAAGACCAGCTGCTTTGCTGTTTGGGGTTTTTGTTGTAGACTTCTGCCAAGCATCTGCAGGCTCTGATCAGCCTCTTTATACCTGAGAAGCCTTAACAAAACCATTTTGTTTTCAGTTGAACTGGCTGTTGGGTTTGCTTTATTTTTAAACAAAGCAAGATCTCTGGGGACTGGTGCCTGTTGAAGTCTCTCTGTGATAACATAGAGAGGTTCTCAGTTAAAATGCAGCTGAAAAATAATTAAAAAATACAACAGCGTGTGCAGGCGTGGTTACAGAAACTGAGGAGATCTGTTTCTTTACTTGGGAATCTTGGATTAAAGTCTGTTGTTACATGAAAATCCAAATGACAGGTTTTATTCAGTCTCCATTCTAGAGCAGTGAATACCTCTTAGGGCTCCCCATAAATATGTCCTTTTCTAGACTTACAATGAATAGACAAACACTATATGTTTATACCAAATGCTGGAGGATTTACAAATAACTACCATGCGCTTTGAAGTAACAATATACACAATGTATTGTATATTTTTGTATTTGGCCTATGTTCAATATAAGATTAAATGCAGGGGCTAAAAAAAAAAATCTTTCCAATGCTGAGAGCAAAAAACATGATCTATAATGAGGTTTTACAGTATGTAGTATTTTTAAGGGCAATTTTTTTTATTTCCTTAATATATTTTCCATGTAAAAGTACATATTTTGCGCTCAAATAAGATTCTGTTGGTTGCATTTACCAGCAAACAGCTGGGGATTCTAGTGCCTTAACCACACAGCAGCTGCTAATTAAAAATATATAA
Source organism: Gymnorhina tibicen (assembly GCA_013399875.1). NCBI lineage: Eukaryota > Metazoa > Chordata > Aves > Passeriformes > Artamidae > Gymnorhina > Gymnorhina tibicen. The sequence goes on along the minus strand of VXAZ01002367.1, from coordinate 465,014 downwards.
TTCTACCCTGATTAGCTTATAATGATTATAATCCCCTTAAATTTGATTATTACCACAGCGTGGTAACCTCAGCCACCCCGTTTCATTGTGGGGCCTGTGAGTAACAAAACTAGTCATTAAGAGCTGATAGCTGGTTCCTGAAGGATTTCTTCCCAGAGAGGAGCACAGGGGAATAAACACACCCTATTCCTGTGTGGCTTTGGAGGTGCCATGTTGGAGTTTGGATTTTTTTGTTCATGTGTAACAGGCAAGCAGTGCACTTAGTTCTTGGCAGTAGTGAATTTTCTTCAATGCTACTTTGGCTCTTATAAATTTATTCAGTTTATTCTTGTCTTTTGATCTGAATTTTCTCTCTCTCTTTTTTTTTTTTTTTTTTTAAACCACCTGGTCAACTTTGCAAAACAAAAAACTTTACAAAACATAAAAGCCATTGCTTTCAGCCCCAGGATTGCTTTGCTTTCATCTTGTGCCCATCTGCTTATCCTTCACCAGATTTTCTCAAAATATTTTGTAACTCTTGATAGCAGGGAATGGCCTCCTTTCCTCTGCAGCACCTGGGTGACACTGTAGGGCAGAGCAGTAATAAATAACTGCTGCTGGAGAGCAGTTTGGAAATCCTGAGTTCTGGGAAGTTTTTTCCCCTCTTGCTGAAGTCCCGAGACATGAAAAGAGGCCATGTCAGAGCCTGTTAGAGAGATGCCCTGATCTGAAAGTGTCAGAGTCACTTGGAGTTCACCTCTGACTTGGGGTTCTGGTATTAATGGAAGAGCTGAAAGGCCAGTTTTAATATACACAGGAGATAATAGAACCATTATCATGGTCATTAAAAAAAAGAAATAATATCTCCCAGAGCACACAGAAGTGACTGCATCAGTGTGTTCATTAGCAAAGCGCTTGGACAGAGGAAGGCTGGTGCTTGTCCCAGAGCTGTGTGCAGGTCTTGGCTGCTGGGGCTGGAGAGGAGTGATGGAATCTTGCTTCCCTGCTGCTCTGGTGGCAGCTCCAGGGTCCTCCCACTTGGGAGAGTCAGGTCTGAGCCCTGCTGGAGTCTGGAGCTGATGGCTGTCCTGCAGCTCTTGGGTAAGGTGTCTGCAGCCCGGCTGTGTGCCGTGCCGGATCCCAAAGGTTTGGACAGCAGAGGTGTGCTGGCCAGTGCGAGCTGAGTTCCTCCCAAGATCTCTGTGTTGGTGGGACAGCCAGATGGGTCTCACTTTTTTTTAAAGCCTATTAATTATGAATTATTCTTTATCTCGAGTAACAGAGCCTGGATGTCTTACTGTGTAGCTGTTGTACTTCAGTGATCAGGGCAATCCTAGGTGTCTGATATGAGAGATAAAGGAAAGAGTTTTATTTTTTTCCTTAACATCATTCTGATTATTCCCCTTAGTTTTTAATTGTTTGTTTGTTTGGTTGTGGTGTTTTGGATTTCTATAAATTTATTTACTGAGATTGACTCAAGCATTTTAGTGTATTTTTAAAAAAAGTATGTAATTTATGTAAGATTTTGATGCCCAGATGTTCCCTTCCAGTTTCATTCCACCACATATGGACATTTGCGTACAAATAAAAGGAAATGTCTTCTGCATGTGTGGATAATTGATAGCTATTCCTTAGGTAAAGTCAGCTAATATAATGCTTGTTAATTTTAAAGCTCTCCTGTGGTTGGCAAGGAACTGAAGGTATCAATCAGGCCCTGGGAGACACAGTTTCTGGCAGCTCTGAAGGATGATCTCTGGTCCAAGAGTCACGAGTCCACAGTCAACTTGTTCTTGGGTAGAAAATTTCAGTGATTTCTAACTTTGGTTCCCACTCTGCCTGAGATGTGAGATGTCTGTGCAAAACACAGTGACAGAGATTTATGATTCTCCTAGTGAAGAGGCGACTTGCACTGCTGTGACATCTTGTATCTCAGAAGAAGTTAATCACAGCTTTTCTCTGTGTTGCTGGGTTACATTGCTTTGAGAAAAAACAGAAAATGCTATGAACAGTATGAATAGCCGAAACCACAAGTCCCACTGAGATTACAGCCAGCTCCTCCTAAAGGAAATGGATTCAACCACCAACACAGTTTTTCATTAGATGATTTTTTTTCTGAGTGAACAAAATACTCCTATTGTGGCATAATTGTTTAGCTTTTGGAGATGTAGGCAGAGTTGCAGCTACATGACTGTTTGAAATAATAATTCAAATAGATGAGGAGGGGAGGGCAGAGAGACATTTGGCTTTTTATTACATTTTGTAGCATGTTGCAGAGTAATGCAGCAGGTTTTAATTTTCTTGGTTTCTGTGCTTTTTGGCTCTGCAAAGAGGGGAAGGAGCAAAATCTGTCTTGCATTTCAGGGCAAATCTAAATCTGATGGACAAAAGTTTTGGCTATCTGATTGAAACCTTTTGTTGCTGAGACTGAGTGACTCTACCAGGCTGGCAGGGCTGAAGCGATTCCTGTCTCGGATTCAATGTTTTGAACTGGTAAAACATATTTACTTGTGGTTAATGGGAAAGTTAAAACTTTCATTGTAGCAATATAATAATGGCTAAAAATCAAGCTGAGTTGTAAGTGGGGAAAATGAAGTATAGAAAAACCATGGAAGCAGAGTTTGTACCCGCAGATGTAATTTAATTTAAGCTTTTTTTGATTTCTGGTACCTTGACCTTTCATACCAGAAACACCCAGAGTTGTACCCAGTGCTTCAAGATGTGCAAAATGATGGTGGTTTTGATAAAGTTAATTAAACAGAAGATGGTGAAGTTTACCATATTGATGCTTGTCATCTGAAATTACTTCTGTGTCTTAACTGAAGGCCCAGAAATTGCTTTGGTCCATTCTTTTCCTGCCCTTGTATTGACAAAGTACATCACTCATCAACAAAAGATGTTGCTATTCCGTGCAGATGGGCTTATCAAAAGGTAACATTTACTTAGGGGTTTAGGAGGTGCTGACAGTTAGGAATTTAAAAAATGGTCAAAGAATGGGGGATCTTGGATCTGTGGTTGTTAGTGTGAAGAAAAGACAACAGTTTCCAAAAAGTGTTTGAATATCTACCCACTGGAAGCTTGATGATTTAAACAGCATCACACTGGGATATCCCAGTTTTAATCTTGCAAGTTTTAATCTTACAAATTGCTATTGTGTTCATGTACTGTCTAGGTTAAATGTAGCAACCATACTTTAGGAAATTTTTAAAGATAGGGTTGGCCAGCTGGTGTTTCTTTGTAGACTTTTCTCATGGGAATTGTCTGGCTGGTTACACCATGACCACCAAACATCAGACAATGCAGGCATCTTCTTCCCCTTGCCCCACTTTATTTCCGTCTCTCTTCTCAAAGGCAGTCCCTTGGAGTGGTGGCTGTGGTTTGCTTGCTTTTTTTTCCTCTAGGAAGTTTGTGAGCAAACTCTTGGACTTACTCATAAAGGCCTTTCTAGCATCTGATCTTTGCTAGAAAGTCTTACGGAGAAAGCTGAGCTGTGTATGTGTTTGTTCAGAATTCCCTTGAAAATTAGTAGCAAATAAGGGAGTAAAATTAATTTATTGATCTTCTTCAAAAGCTGCTGAGCACCTCATGAGGGTTTCCATGGCTGTTGCTGTCATTTTCAAATGACTGAAAACTGCTGAGCTTGAAAACTGCACTGTGAGCCTGCCAAGCATGAGGACTGCCCATGTTTAAGGCCTCTTTTTAGGCAGGCTCTCATCAGAGCTTTGGAGAGCTGGTGGCATGCAGTAGGCACTCTTGAAAGTAAAGAATGTCTTTGCATAACTCTGGATTTAAATACTTTCATTTATTTAATCTTTAATGTTTTATTAACCATCTAAACCAGTTTAGATTGCAGCTAGAGATTCAGCAGTAAAACCAGATAAACCAGTATGTTTTGCTAACCTGAACATTTGTTGATAGGAAGATACTCCAAGCACTCCTGTGTGCTCTTGCAGAGAGCTGGGTTGGAGAGGAACAAGCATGGAGTCCTGGCAAGCCAGTGCAAAGGTGAAACTCCAAAAGAGATGGAAAACATCCAGAGAAGACGTATACTTCAAAAGGAGTTTTTCTAATGAAAATAATCCATCATGAGGAAATGAGTATATTTGAGGCATATTCCATGAGTGGGAATACAGTTTGAGAAAGTGATACAAGTAAACTTTGTCTGAATTGCAGAGGAAATTAATACAGACAGTTGATTAAAAATATGACATAACTTTGAATTTTTAACGTCATAAAAAGGACAAGTGAAACATTGTTTCCATAAGCAAAGACAAACCTGTGAAAGACAAATCAGAATGGAAAATAGTTAGCAAGTTACTTGTTTAAAATCAAACAAACCCCTCAAACCTATTAAAACCAATGAAAAAAAAGGGAAATTGCTTTTAGACCGTACGAGATGACTTGTGACTGTTGGTGCAGTGGCCTGTGGTCATGTGAGATTTTGGAAATTAAGTCTTCTGCTGCTTCTGGTCACTGCTGTCATCTGGAGCATTGGGATGTACATGACCCCCGGTGATTTGAGAGCAGCTGTCATCCCTAAGCCTCTGACTCCTGCATAGCCTGAATTGCTAGACAGGGGTTGGGGTGAAAATTCAGGACTACAAAAAAACCGAAATGTACAATTTGACAGAAAAGTACCTGTATAGTATAGCCAGTTTAGGCCCTGCCTGGCCCTTTGGTTTGGATTCATTGTGTGCAGAGATGCCCGAAGTGAGGAGCAGCCCTTCTGGAGCGCAGTCCAGCTGTGCTGCACAAAGGGACCGTTTGATTTCTGCCTTTTCCCTGCAGTGTCAGCAATTCAGAAGCAGGCACTGAGGAAAAGTCTGAGCAAGGCTGTAAAACACTCCAAGAGCCTCTGGAGAAGCTCAGCCCTCCATCATCTTGCCTGGAGTGGGAAAGCTGTGTCATGACATGGGGTTGGGCAAGTGGGCAAGTTTGTCTCAAGGACAGGGCCAGATACCGGAGATAACTCCCATCCATGCACCTGCAGCAGAACAATGAGAGGATTTATATAGAGCTCCCTGCAACTGTGCAAAATTGAGAACGCTGCCTCAAAGGCTGCTTTGGGCCTGTAGGCTTCTGGGCTTTGTCAAGGCTTGGAGAAGCACCTCTGATTTATTTGATTTAACTTGTATAATTGTGTGACAGTGTGTGTATGGGGGGGTGTATTAATCATTGCAATGCAAGCAAAGTTGTTCTAGAATCATAGAATCGTTAAAGTTGGAAAGGTCCTTCAAGATGATCAAGGCCAGCCTTCAAACAAATACCCACAAAAAACCATGCCCACTAAGTCATGTCATGAAGTGCCATGTCTCCTCCTTTTTTAACACTTTCAGGGTTGGTGACTCCACAACTTCCCTGGGGAGCCTGTCCAATGCTTGACCATTCTTTCAGTGAAGAAATTTTTCCTAATATCTAACCTGAACTTCCCCTGGCATGCCTTGAGGCCATTTCCCCTTGTCCTAAAGGGGAAATGTTTTATCATCTCTTGTAGCTTTTAATAAGGGGGATGTGCAAAACATAATTTTATTTCTATGGTTTTCAAGGCAGAAGATTTTAACCTGCTGTGCTTTGAGGTGCAAACTGATCCCCCATATCCGCAATAAGATCACCCTTTTATGAAAGGGGCCTGATGGGCACATCAGCAGCAGATGGTGGAGTGGGCAATTATCAGTGGCCCTGGCACACCAGAGCCAAGTCAAAGCAGAGGCTCAAGAATTAACCTGGGAAATGCCTGGGGTTTGCAGCAGTGAAGTACATTTACGTGTGTGACAAGGGGGTCTGGGTGTGAGACTCCCCACATCCACAGCTCACAGTGCTCCTATCATCACATAGCCTCAGGGAGTGGCAGGGCAGGGCTATTTGCATTGATAAGGAAATGTCAGCTTGTATCATATGGAAATGTATTATTGTTTTTATACACACACACACACACACACACACACACAGACACAGAGATATATGAAATCTCTATCCTGTTCCTTGGGAGCCAACTTTGTTTTGTTGTGTTGTATGAGGAAATATTTGTCAAACTGAATTTAACTGTGATGCAAGTCCCCAAAGCAATAAAAGAAGGTTCAACGTGCACAGCTGCTCTGAATGTAATAAAATGTGTCTCAGGGCTGCACGTGTGTAGCAGTATCTGGGGTCTGATTTTAGTATTTTTTGTTTTATCTGTTTTCTTCATTACAGTCTTTAAAACGAATGTGTGTGCTTGTCAATGTGCAATACTTTTTGTAAGTACATGCTCTAGAGGGAAGATGAAGGTGTCTACCTTACAGAACCTAGGTTTGTCCTTTCATGTTGCAGAGGCAATTAAAAAAATCTGGAGGGCTGCCCCAAGGCCAGCATCCATCACCTGGGGAAAACTAGGTTATCACATAGGAGTTGGGCACCTCCTCAGCTGCATTCCTGGTAAATTTGGGGGAGACAAGAGTTACCTACTTGTAAATGGCAACAGACTTTGGTTTGGAGAAGGCTAATTACCATTTGGAAGATAGATATATTTTTATATCTCCTATCTGTCTATATATAACTTCCTCCACTGAAATCTCTGTAGTCTTCCTAATTTTTCTGGTGTGTAAGCACAGCTGAACCTTAGGCAAAATGCTCGTTGACCTGGGGGCGCAGTCTGGTATCTCAGCTCCTGGTTGATCAGAGGCGGTGCAAAATCCTTCCTGTACAGAGACATTTGGGAATCTTACCCCAGAAATACGTAGTGCTGATTTTCTGAAGTCATAACGTCGTGACAGCACTTTGCCAAAGTTTTTCCTGGTGCCTTTACCAAAACTCATTGGTGAAGAAAAGTGGTTAACCAGCCTATTCCCAAATACATAAGTGATGGTCTTCCAGCAGAGCTTCCATGTGCAGCAGTCTTCAAAGGTTTTTTTTGGTATCCCATCAGCACACATGGTCCTGGCTCAGAGGAGGTATTATCAGTCCCTCCCCAGCTCGGGAACTGCTTGTTATATTTGAAATTAATTATTTGACTCCTGGAGAATTAGAAATGTTGCTACAGAACTTTTCACTAGGACTGCATTTTTTTTCCTTTGCCATCCTTCTTCCATCCTGCCATCCTGCATTTTCTTTGTTGCCAAACTGGATTCTTACAAGGTGGTGTTCATGCATCTCACCCCCGAGGACTATATTGGGTTAGGCTGGGCACCTGCCAGCACTGGAGATAGCTGGGTTAGTCCCAAGCAATCCATTGCAATTTGCATACCGATGAAGGTGGGGCACTGTCTCTCATTTAATGTTGTGAAGTGAAATAATTATTTTCCAACCGAGTGATCTGACATGGCTTTATAATTAATTTTTGTAATTGGTGGAACACATACTTTCTTATGACACCCATCAGTTGTCTGCCAGGACACAGTGGTGTATTTACTACCAGATTGCTGCCTTTGACTAAAATCAACAGTTCCAGTCTTTGAGCACTGGATGATCCACAACTCTGTGTCAGAGTAGTTTTTAATTAACTTACAGGGTTTACTCAGAAGTTGTTGGCTAGCCTTGTAAACACCACTTCTCTGAAAAACCATTTGTAGTAGCTGGCAAGCTTGGTATAAATTTTGTGTGAAGCATTTTTTTTTTAATGTTTGCAGGTGTTTATTTGCCTTCTTCCCAGGGGAAAGTCATGTTCTTGCAGTGTTTGTGAAGCAGGGTTGTTTCTGCTGTGGGGCACTGTTATGTGCAGGAAGGACTATTGATGGAGTAAAGTGTGTGTAAGTATGTATATATTTGTATTTTACGTCTCCAACTCTGCCAAGCAGAGAGGCTTCTGGTGCCAAGAAATACTGAGGGGTCACCAGTAGCTCCTCAGGGCAATGTTTAGCTCAGCTCTGGGCATAAAATAGCTGGGCAGACTGTGGTCATCCTTGCGATGGGCATGCGAAATTAGCACTGATGGATAAAGATTGCTTATCCAACAGTTCAAATCTGATAGGGATGAAAAGTTGATTTCCTCAGGTGATTTCCAGGTTTTCTGTTTTGTTGGGAGCTTCTGTTCAAAACCGTTCTTATTTCTAGTATTCATTATCTTTCCCAACAGGGAAACCACTTTGTGTTTAGCAAAAGGGTGAGGCAGAACCACCTATGATGAAAATGTTGGTTCAAAGCCATTTCATTACAAATGAGTGCAAGTTCCAGCAGCACTTCGGGATTTTGCTTGCAAATGTCAGCAGACAGCCTGAGTGATGTGCACAAACCACTGGAATCAAGCTACAAAAGTGCTCAAATAAGAAAATACTACCTTGTAGGTGAGGAACTTGTGTGGTGGGAAGTAAACGAAGATGATAAAGCTGTAGGGTCTCCTGGCACAGATGGTATTTTACAATGTGAAAAACCATCTTCTGGGGGCTGGACCCACATGTACTAGGTCACAGGTCTGTGGTGGCTAGAGATGTCCCTTTCCAGGCCACCAGGTCCATGGGAAGACAAAGGGAGCGTGTCTTGGGATGGCAGTTTGTCCACATCAATGGGTCAGGCCAGTCTGCGGGTTGTGAATTGGGGCAGGTTGAGTTTAGGGGATGTTTTGTCTTACTGTTGTCCCGCTGAGCTGATGGGGTTTATACCATCTTGAGTCCTGTGGGAAGCTGTGTGGGTCTGGTTTTGTGCCCAACCAGCCCTGTATCCAGTCTCAGGGGTATTTGAGCATTCTGCAGAGACAGCAAGAGACGACGGTTCCTGACCTAGGTTGTGGTGGAGGGAGGGTTCAATCAAAGGGCTTTGTTTGGGTTTTCTCAAGGTGAAAACAGCTTCCCGCTCTGTCCACACGAAGGTGTCTCTCACACGGGTGTAACTGAGGGAGGCCTGGGGAAAGGCCGGTGAGAACGTGACTGCGCACAGTGAGAGGGGTAATTACCGGTCTGCTCTGAGCAGTTCTGAGTCATTCCCTGTTCCCGCACTGCTCCAGGCAGGGAAGGGGATGGGGACTGAGAGGGCATTGCCCCCAGGCAGTGAGTTTGGGGCTTGCCGTGCAAAGGGGGTGAGAAAGAGGGGTTTATGTGCTTCCCTTCAGGTGTGATCTTCTCACTTGCTGTCCCTGTGTTCTCCCAGCATCAGAGTTTGGTGCCCTGGCCAGATCTGGTGTTGTACATCCCCGTTTGCTGAGCTGTTTTCCCTGCCAGCTCTGCACCTTGATTTTGTGTGTGGCTGCACAAACATTTGACGTATCACAAACGGCGATAGGAATGGGTCAGGCAGAGCCAGGATTGCTGCTTCCCGCCCCCAGCGACAATTCTGGTTTCAATGCACATCAGAGTGCCACCAAAGGGAAGGGGAACAGAACTGAGAGCTTAAATATTGGCCAAAGATACACGATCACCACGAGGAAATGTACTGACTGATGAAGCTGACTGTGGGAAAAATAGCTGCTATTTCAGATTTCAAGGTGTGAGGAAATTCTTACTTTACCTAGTGCTAATTTGTAAATTGTACCCACATGAGTGTGCCTTGCAATCCGGGAATGGTATATACAACGCTCTTGATGGATGCTGTGCATTTCATTTCAACCACATAACCTGCCTTGGGCTGGTTTTTAACATATCCCTTTTGAGCTGAAATTTTTTCTGGAGGTCTCTTTAATTTTGGGTGGCCTGCATGGATTGTAGCAACCCAGAAAAGTAGGGATGAGTAATAGGAGAGGCAGTGTTATTTCTGAATTTCCTTGTCTTTGAAGACTGAGGTTAGATACTTCGTTCTTCTGGCTGAAGTGGAAGCCTGTGGTTTAATTTTTCTTGAATATGTGTATGTATTTCAAGTCTGTGCTTTCCCATAAGTGGTTTGCTGGCCTTTTAGAGGTTTTATTTCTTCTTCAAAAAAAAAAAAAGGTTTGGAAGCGTCATTTAAACTCCAGTTGCTTTCAAAATCTCACTGGGAGGAATGGGTTGAAGAAGAGCTGTGGTGCTACTGGACATGGGAACCTCATCTCAGTTGCACGTTCAGGGTAGCTTTTGCTCCAGCAAAATGCTCTGTTCCAGTGGTCTGGCAGAAACTCAACAATGCTGGTATTTTACTGTCAAGTAAGTGTAAAATACAAACCGGTTTTGTGCAAGGGGGCCCCAGTAATGCCAGTCACTCCAAACCTTGCTTTTTTGGAGAATGCTTGGCCCGGGCAAGAAGACTTTACCAAACAGATCAAGCCCACCTTCTGTCTAGACAGGGTTCTGCTGTGGGTGCTTTGGGAGCAGCTGCAAAGTGCTTGTTGGAAAATTGGAGCAGTTTTTCTATAGACTAATGCAAAAATGTAAAAAATGGACATGTGAGGTGTCTGCAGCAAGAGGGTGCAGAGGATGAGATGTCTCTGTGTGTCTGGTGGTCTGGGCAAAAATGCTGGGAGGTGAGTCTTGTTCTCACCTTTTTCTGAGGTGCTGCAATTCCCTTCCACATTCATTGCCCTTTACCCCATCCCTCTCCTAAAAAGACACAGAAATGCAAGACCATCACACCAGCATCTGCTTGATTATTGCCCGGGCATCTGTGTCACGCTTGAGAAATCTTATTCTGAGTTGAACATGTTTGTAATAAACTCTCACAGCTTTGCACCAACTGTCTGCTCCTGCCAGACAATCTCAGCCATTCTGCATCTGTCCTTGCCTTGTGTCGGGAGAGCTCCTTTTGAATTAACTTAAATTGAAGAGGGTTGTTTCATTTCGTGTGACAGCTCTTAAATGGGAAATTTTCTTTTACCCTTCACTTCTTTTAGCACTGCATAGTTATGGTCCTGCTCATCTGGCAACTTCAGCTAAGGCTGCCAAGGACTTTGCTACATCTCAGAGTGGGGAAGTTGAATTTTTTGTGTGACAGTTTGGGAAGAGATGAACCTGTTGGTTTGCAGTCCCCAACCTTTTGGAAATGTCTTAATTGCCGAGATTTAAGGAAAGATCTGTGGGAAGAAGCTTCTTACAGAAAGTGATTTTGTTTATCATTTTGCTGCAGTTAACATGGCCTTTGATTTTTTTCTATTAAAGAATGAAACTGAATAAAAATGTAGTTATAATTCCTTGGCATTTCCTCTGCAACAGTTCATTTATTATGTATAAATGCAGTGTTATGTATTCCAGGTAATTTATATAATTACTGTGCCATTCAGTGTGTCTAGTTAGAATCAACAAAATTAGAAAATGTGAAATTTGAGCGTCTGCAGTAGTGGTTGCCTGGTTATATTACATCCTGGATAGGATTCCCATGTGAGAGCCTTCCTTTCTCTTTTTTTTGTGTGTGAACCTTTAACGCCAGCATGAGCTGCATTAACACTGAATGATTAAACAGGAAAAATATTTCACTGGAATGACATATATGTAAAACATGACTTCTTTAGTGATGTTATTAGAATATTTAATGTTTTCATTTCCTGGCCTCTGGGAATTTAGCTATGCAGCTTTAACATTGCACTCCAAAGGAAACAGGGAATGGTTTCCCCCTTGTTAATTCACAGAGCCCCTTGCCATGGGGCATTACTGAGGGCCAAAATTCGGTGTCTGAGATGATGCCAGTAATTAAATATACATTAACTGTTAGAGCAACTGAGATTAAGGCAAAAATCCACCCAAAACAAAACCCGGCCCTTTGAAAGTAAGAATATTGGATGGGATATGTCCTCATGCTTCAGGATATAAATCAATATTAAGTTTGGATTTGGGAAGAAGGTTTTTCTGAAGCACATCAGGAGGAATTGCTGTCACTGCTCCACCCTGTGTCCTGTGCCTTCTCTGCTCCAGCCAGGATGCTCTCCCTGCCAGCAGTGATGCTTAGCATGAAAATCAGAGCATCAAAGGTTTGTAAAAGAGAAGGGATATATAAAAAAAGGGATTCCTTCTTTATCTCCCCACTGTTTCTGGAGCTGTTTGCAGCTCCATCCTGGGTGCTGCTGTAATACCAAGACTCGTTTGGTCACTTGTTGGAACCAAATAATCTTTCAGGTCTGTTCCAGCCCAGGCCTTTCTGTGATTCTATGATTGTTATCCATCTGTGTTCACTTGTCCCAGGCCATGGTTTCCACCAGCCAAAAAGACATAATTAGGAACTGCAGGAGTGCTAGGGCATATCTGTTCCCGGGTGGGAAACTTTGCTGAACTGTTTAAAAAATAATAATCTGAAATATTTAAAATATCTTTGTCTTTATGGGTTTTATGTGGCCATCAGTCATCATACTGCTGTGCTTCTGCATGAAATCACTGCACTGGGAATATTTCTGAGTGTTTTCAGCCAAGGACTATCAGGCAGCCCATCGATGTCCTGAATTCTCCCACACTTCCCTATCAGCAGTTGTCCAAGACTTGATGGCTCTTATTTCATTTATAAAGATTGGAAGCATTGTCAAGCCAGGCTTTCCTGAGGTTTAAACATGCTTTTTGACTGTGTTTTCTCCAGAGCTTTTTGTTGCATTAGATTATAAAAACTTGGTGGATGAAAGTGTGTTGAATACCAGCTGGCACCAAAAAAAAAAGGCAGACCAGGAACTGTGATTTTTTTTCCTTCATCCAGGATCTTCCCCAGGTACTGTACTGTTCTTGGTTTTAGGAAACAGTATTTTTCTGCAGGGGTTAGAATTGGTTCATTCACCCATTAGGCCTTTCTCTGCTCCACAGTGGTTTTTATCAGTTCCAGTCTGAGAGCTCAGTGCCCTTTTCCTTGCGAGAAAATGTGAAGCTGTAGAGGGAGGGGGAGGAAAAAAAAGAGCAGCAATGTTATTTCCTCTCTGAAGTCATCACCTACAGGGTTGGTACCAATGGCATTTTAATAGATGAGGTGCTCCCCATCCAATATTGTGATAGAAATTCATTGTGTGGAAGATCAGGGAAGTTGGGAAATAAAAAGCACAAAAAAGAAACAAGAAAATATTGATTTGTGCTGGGAAGAGGGGGAAGGGCAAAATGTAATAAATGGGATAGGTAAATACTCAATGATTTAATGGGGTTCTGTCAACCTTGTCTAAGAACTCTTGGATCCTAATAAAATAATTCAGAAATGGTGGGTATAAACCAGCTGCTCCTTACAAAGCTCTTGTCCACCCAAATTGTAGTCAAGAGTTTTTTAAATGTTTGCTTGATTGTACGTTCAGTTTTTCTATTTGTTTTTAGAAAAGGATTTGACTGATACGGGATTAATCTCAGGAAATTAGGGTGACACATCAGTTTAGGGGCAACAATTTGCCTCTCTATGTGGGTGCTTTGCTTCTGTGGAGAATAGTAGATCAGGCTTCAACATCTGAGCAATTGCCTGAGTTTATTATTTAGCTGTGCTGGTTTCTGTGTGTGAAATCTCCATCTTCCCGCAGATTCAGCCTGTGGAGGCAGCTTTGGGGAAAGAAGTTACTTCAGAGCTTTGAAGAAACAAAAGTGCAACTTTAACAAATTTCATCTTGGCCAAAAGCGTTTAATACCAAGAATATTGTAAATGCTTTCTGTTGAAATTACTCCCTCTGGGCTGCTAATCTGGGAGCAATTCAGGCATTTGCTTCTGACCTTACCCCTTTCCTGGAGATCCGAGCGCTTTGCTCATGAGAGTGCAAGACAAGGGAAGGAGGGGCTGGCAGAGCTGTTGTTTTCTAAAGGAAATGAAGTAATGTCACTTTTGGTTGGAATTACAGCCTCTGCAATGTCTTCAGAAAAAGTGACGCTCCTCAGAAAGGAAAAACAGCTGATGAGAGGTCCTTGAAGGTGCCTTGAATGTTCTTCTCTGCCAGCAGTGCAGGCAGGCTGTAGCTTTATGTGAGTTGGTAGTAGGTAATTTTATCACTTAATCTGTTTTCTGATGGATGGCAAATACATCCCTTGGGATTAATTCACCAAGGTTACACCTGCAGGAGCAGGACACAGAGCTGTGAAATCCCCAGGGCATGGGAAAGGTGGCCCTCAGTGTCCCTACCGACTGTGGCGTAATGAGGTCCCACTTTACCTTATCTTGCATAATCTGCATTTTCATATTATTCTGTAAGAGGATCGTGGCAGAGATGGACTCAGGCTGCACACTCAGGCACCTGCATGGGCCTGTTGGATGATGGGTGTCCACCTGCAGGGCCCTGTTGCTTCTGCACTGTTTTTAGTCATGAGAGTGTTTAAAAACCTTTCAGCCTCGGCAGCGATGCACAGACAGTACTGAAGCCAAGACTGGCCTCCTGCAAATGGCAGCTCTGCAAGCTGTCAGGAGTTTTTTGTATCTGCAGCAAGTCCTTGTTTCTGCTGCAGCAGCGTGTTCTTGGGACTGTTCTGGAGGCTGGGACTCACTGGGGAGAGCTTTTGTTCTTCTGGAGATATCCACACTGCTGTGCCCCCAGCCTATTTAAGTGATCAGCTGCCTTTTGCTGTTGTTATTTTCTCCTTTTTCTTCCCCCATATGTAAAGTTTCAGTGCTAGTGCAGCAAGGCAGTTTTATGTACTTGTTTTTTGGAACTAATAAAAACTTCCAGTATTCTTCTCCTGAGCCCACGGCAGCCAGGCAGCGTGGTGCAGTTCCTGGAAGGGGCTGAGAGTGTGATGGTGCATCTGGGATGTTGGAGTTTGGATATTTGGGTCTGTTTGTTCTCAGTTTGCTCCCGATCCACCAGGTGTTATTTGCATTTTCAACAAGCCCTTGGCCTTTTGCTGTAAAGCCTTTGCACACTCCGTGACCCGTGCAGGGGGCACCTTCTGCAGCACATCACTTGTGAAGGCTCAGGAAAGGTTAACAGAACTGTTTATTCATTTTTTGCTCAATTTTTTACTTCTTCCTGCCTTTCCTGTTCTTACCCAGCCACTCAGCCTATGGGGAAGAAAAAAACCACAACAGGTTTCCTTGCAATATTGGTTTGAATGTTCTGGAAAACAGGAATCATGAGTCATCAGTCCCAAATTAACGTTTGTGTGCAAGGCTGAAATGACATGTAAGAGATGGGTCACCTCTGGAGACAGGAAGCGTGTGGTAACGTGCTCAGAACTCTCAAGGCTACAGTTCAGCTCTTCCGTTTATAAAATTCTCATTGGGAAGGCTTGTAAACACCTCTCTGTACATTAGTCTCACTCTTGAATTCGGTTTCAGCCTGGGAACAGGTTTTTAAAAACAAACACCCTTCTTCTGTGGCTCTTCCACTTTAAAGTTTCTTTACATGTCCTTGGAGTTTGCAGAGATCAGCAGTTTCTGGAGGAATTTGTTCAGCCAGGTTTCTTTTGCAAAAGTCAATACAAGCCGTGGGGTTGAGATGGATTTCTGGATTTTGAGTCTTGAGGGTCTGCTTCTGACCTACTTGCTGGCATTAGGAAAAATGTGTTTCTCTGTCTCTCCCAGGAAATTTTTGTCAGTTGAAAGATACTGGGGTTTCTATTCTTTTTTTTCCCCCCCCTTCCTTCTTCTTTCCACCTTTGCTAGACCCTGCTTTCCTCAAAGCAAATAGGCTGTTGTAACTGGACCATCGTCTCCTCCATTCCACTCACCTGGGCTGCAGGAGCACACTCAGGCTGAGTGTCCCTTTAATCCTTTGATTGGCAAAACTGTCTGTGTAAAATGTCCTCATCTACACACGCTGGTGGAGCCAGAAGAGGTTATTCCAGCCTTAATTGCCTCCCATGACAAGGAGGTTTGTGAGGGTCCTCTACTGATTTCTGCCCAAATGAAAGGATATTTTGGCCAAGCAGGGTCTCTTTCACTAATTCAGTCCTTTCTTGATAGCTTTGCTAAGGTACTGTATACTATTTTTAGGCCCTGCTGGCTTTGGCTTTCTTTTTTCTTTTTGACAGAACAAAAATAGAACAATATTTATGCACCTTTTGGGTCCATCCTGAGGTCCTTTTTTCTTTCTTTGTAGTGTTTGATCTTTGTCATTTTGGTAATCAGCATTAACCTGAAGGGTGTTGATTTTATCAGACTTTGGAGTCCTAATTGGTTGATACTGTTTAAGAAGCCAAAAAAAGCCCCAGAACCTACCTAGGTTAAAAACAAATATCCTAAATCAAGATGAAATTCCTCCTTCACTGAAATGTAGTTTAGAAAAACATTTCACCACTACAGTTCTTTTCAAGAGCTTGACCTTGGATTGTTAATCTTAAAAATATGCAGTGCAGATGAAGTTTTTCTTTTCTAGAGAGGGAAGAAATGCCATGTTTCTCAAAAGACCTCCCTAGAATTAAGGGAAACAAAACCAAAACCCAGAGTGAATGATAAATTGAGTACAGGCTAATCTAGGAGTGGCAAGAATTTCATGCCATCAGAATCTGCTTTATTTTGTTAATTTGCCTTTTTTTTCCTTGCTGTCCCATTATTCTTGTTGCAATTTGCTATCCATCAATGTACACATGCTAGTAAGTGCTTTAATTCTATGTGAAGAACTGTAGCCTTGGAAGTTGAAATGCTCCATATTTAGCCTCTGCTCATGTGCCTTATACCCAGGTTTCACCGAGGCTCCTTAGCTTGGGTGGCCTGAAACCCTCTGCTGAGCATTTGGAACAATCCAGGTTCTGCTATCTCAGAAAATGCTGCTGAGGTGCCAGTTTCATATCTGCTGCCACACAGACCTGTGGTTGGATCAGGTTGGATCCCTGTTGCACAAACAGCTCTGCCCAGCCCAGCCTCCCAGCAGTGATGAGTCCAGCCTCTCGGGAGCAGAGATGGTCACTTGCCCAGGCCATTAAAGGGACAGGAAAATGCCACTTACGATGCTGGAGTTGGTCTTTGAGGGTTCAGCTGGATTACAGCTGCAACTGCCTCGGCTGCTTTGAGGTGGTGGAGGGGCTGGGTGTGCCACTGGCCGGCCACGTGCAGGGGAGAGTTCTGCATCCAAAATGCAGTTTGTGGTGGGTGGTTTCAACCATCCAACAAAAAACCAGACAGCTTGGTTAGGCCAGGGTGCCCTCCCTGCTTTGCCCCCGGACACTCAGCCACTGTGCTTCTGGCAGCACAAACCCGCTTTCATCTCTCCTACTGTTCCTGTTTTGGTAATCTGCTTTTCCTAAATACACTTTCTATAATTATGTTTTTGCTCCCCAACTCTATGGAACAGGCAGCTCTCCTAAAACTGGAGGAGTAAGACAGGGGCTGCCTGCACTCCTGGACACAGGGGTGGTGGTGAACAGGATGTGTGGGATATCTGTGTGTCTTAAACACAGGGGGTTAACGGAGAGATAGAGCCGAAATCAGCCATGAGCAGATGGGCAGGAGGAGGGTAATCAGTAGAGAAAACAAAAGGTTTTGAAGCCAGGGCATGAAATGGAAGAGAGCTGGCTGCCATGGCATGGCTGTGCATTTGGGAGAAGGAAGATGCTGAGTTCCTAGTCCACCTTGGGAGTGAGTTGTGGGGCTGAGGGGCTTGAAGGGGCCCAAGGAGAGGCGTGCGGGGCACCTTGGGCAGGGATCTGACCAGATGTGAGTGGAGTCTGCAATCCCCAAAGACCTGCCAGCCACCTGGGCTTTGAAATGCTCTTCTTTGGGCTGACAAGGAGAGAGGTTTGAGCAATATTGTTCTGGTTTTTAATTAAAAATACCTATGTTTCTGTAAATGCTTTTTTTTAGGGAGGTCAGTATTTGTTAAGGTTCTTGCTGATGGCGAAAATTGGAGGTGACTAATTTCTAGAGCATTTACTCTTCGAATGGCCAGAGCTAAAGCAGGAGGCAGGGCTTGTCATGGCATTTGCCACTGGCAGTTCCCAGATTTTACCTTGTTAAACTGCACATCATTTCCAGTCACTTTTTAAAGAAGGATGAGGAAATTTCTGTGTATTTATCAAGGAGTTTTATTCGCCAGTTTTTCTTTGTCAGTTTTGAGAACTATTTTGCAGGACTAAGTTCCTGTGGAAAAGTGTGCTGGGTTTTTAGTAGCTTACAAAGCACAAATAATGTGACACCAGAATTGTGGCGTAGGACACCAGGGGTGGCTTGGTGCTCTTGGCTTTGTGTAAGGAAGTCATGGGAATATGGTACCTGATGCCAAGCTCTTGGCTGTGAGAAGGTTGATGTATAACAGGGAAGAGTTAATTTCTGATGAAGGGGAAAACCTCAAGGGAAAGAGAAGAGAATTCCTATAACAGAACAAGTGGTAGAATTTCAGCTTTTGCAGAAAACAGGCAACCAATAGAGACATAAAGAGGAGAGGTTAAAACATTGCAGTTGCAATGGAAAAGCTGTGTTTGCTGGGGAGTCTTAGGTTAGAAGACATCCTAAAAAAAAGAAGAGAAACAGAAAAAGGAAACCTAAAAAAAATGTTTTTCTTCCCATCTATCTTGTGCCGGATCCCAGTTTGATATCTGTGTGCACCTGCAACCCAGTTCAGGCTGAGAAAGATCTGAGTAGGCAAAGGTCTGCTGGAATGGAAACATTAGGAAATTAGAAGTTTTATATTTTACTGAATTATTTGGGAGATTGGTTTTAAGTTTTTTAATGTGCATATGCAGTTCTGAATATATATGAAGTGTTGCACATCTATATTAACTGTTTCCACTATATTATTTCCTACTGGTAATGCTCAAGGCCATGTTAGAATGGGGTTTATTGAAATGCTTGTTCACACATTTATAGAAAAAGGGCATGTGTATAATTGTCCATTTCAAAATGAAGTATCAAATGGAAGTTTCACATTGGAGTGTGACAGAAATCTATGTTTGAAGGCTTTTCTGTGGCTTATTGGGTTTTTTTTCCCCCCTCCACTTAGAGTCCTCTGCAGCCCCTGCCTTTGTTCTCTTTGTTCTTTGGCTTGCTCACTCATAACTGCTTGCATCTCCAGGTTATAAGAAAACAGTCAAATACTGTGGTCATTCATCTCTGAAACCTTTAATGAGCTTATCTGGAAAGATCTATAAATATATATCTTGTACTTCTCTTGTATTGGGAGATGCTTCCTCAGGCCATGAATAGTTAAGATCTATAAATATATATCTTGTACTTCTCTTGTATTGGGAGATGCTTCCTCAGGCCATGAATAGTTAGGTTGGCCCACCTAAGCTAATTACAGACTGTCTCACTATTCAAAATACTGGAAGATTTTGGAAAGATCTATAAATATATATCTTGTACTTCTCTTGTATTGGGAGATGCTTCCTCAGGCCATGAATAGTTAGGTTGGCCCACCTAAGCTAATTACAGACTGTCTCACTATTCAAAATACCCTCTGGGTAGCATTGTTAGGACTCTCTTATGAGGTTAATGGGTTCTCTGTAGCCTGAATGTTGTTGGCCTTCACTACCCTGATCAAAAATGCACTGTATGGGACCTTTTGCCATGCCAATTTGTGACTTGTTTTCTGCTAAAAGCATCATCTTTCCTCCTCCTTGAATGATGATCTCAGAGGGACAGGGCAAAACTTGTCTTGATCAGGCTCTTTGGAGTTCATCCATCGGCTCAGCAGCACAACTGTAAGTGCTTCTTTGAGAGTCTGTTGAGTGGCAAGGTGGAAGCCAGCAGTCATAAGTGTCCCTGGTAAATCTGATCATTTGTGCTTCTGCCATGATTACCTTTCAAATCTGTTCAGTGTTGTCTAGCAAACTTAACTCACCCGCTTATCTTCAGAAAAACAAATGTACCAGTTATTGCCTACTAGAAAGTGCAAGCTGAGCTGTGTGGTTTTTTTCTTTTCAGTGGGCTTGCTGTGATTTTGTTTTGACAGATTGAGCTGTGTTTCACTTTGCTTTCATTTTTCACCCTGTCAGAAGAATTTTTAGTGCATTTTTTTCCCTTCCCCTGCCTCTTGCTGTCTGTATGGATCAGTGCACTGAAGCAGTGACTTCTCTGCATTTCTGGTTTGCAGCTTCTCGTGCTACAGAGGCCTGAGCTGAACCTTTCCCATGGGAAGCTCGGGTCAAACCTTGGCCATCTTGGTGGGCAGCATCTTCTGCTGTGGGTAGGATGTACAGGAGAGGTGGTAGGGGCAAGTGAGCCTCCAAGTGGGAACATCTTAGGCAGTTTGAAAGTTTTCTTTATTTTTCACTTGACTTGTGCTGTGTTTCCCCTGACCCACCCCAAGGAGCAGGCACACCTTGGGCTGGATGTGTGCTTGGGGTCAGCTGTGCTCGCTCGCTGTGCCTTGGTGTAGAGAGGATGTAGGACAGTTGCTGTTCCCAGCTGCAGAGGGTGGTTTGCTGATGTGTGTAAGGGTTTGGGGGTTCGACTTCCACTCCTGCCCTCAGCTGAGTGACACCCCTTCATGAGTCCCTTAGCAGTCACTGTATTAATCTTGGGAAGCTTCATGCCTGTGTTCTGAAGTGTTGCCATGTTAGAAGAAAGCTGCTGTGTAACAACCAGAATAATTAGAAAATGAGAGGGTTCACACCAAGCTCACCTGAATACTGCCATGCTTGAACTGAGCTGGTGCTCAGTTTAGTGGTGAGGGAGTGACTGAGCGACACCGATTGAAGCCAGGCGAAGCTGAAGTCAGGTTTAACTGTGCCACCTTCATGACAGCAGTCTCCAAACAGCCTCTGTAACAGACCCCTGGGGGAATGGACCGTGATCAAGGGTGTAAATCTCTTGGTGATGCTGCAGGCCCTGCCCTGGGGACGCTCTGCTCCAAGGGGAGCAGCGCAGGAACACGGGCGGCTGCCAGCACTGCAGCACAGCACGTGTGCTGCTGGAAAACAAGAGGTGCTAGATCCCTCCTGCACTCAGGGCAGCCTGGGTGTCATAACCACGTTGCACACATCTTGGTTTGTTCTTTTTATCAGCAAAGGCCTTGTGTTTGTGCAGAGCATGCCCACAGAGCTGTCCCTCCCCAGGCTCCAGGTCCCTGCCGTGCTCCCCACAGCAGCAGGTGTGGCTGGTTCCTATGGGTCCATGCTGGGACTGCAGTGACACACTGCTCCCATGTCTCTCACTGCCTTGGGATGTATTCTCCAGGGAACAGATACTGCTTCTCTACCTGCAAGGAGCTGAAGTGATTGTGATGATGTATCAAATTCTTAAGTACTTTTCTTTTTTCTCTTCTGAGCTTGGATTTCTTTTTTTGGCTGCAGTTTCCCTTGTTTTATGGGCTGTATGTGCCATTCTTGCCTGCTTAATACTTAATTTCTTGAGAAGTTCAGTCACAATGCAGTGATCAGCAGGTCTGGCTCTATTGTGAATTCTTCCAAATTCTCTCTCAGTCTCTAGCAGTGTACTTAGGACAAGCAGAGATTTATTTGCATAACTGGTCAAACAGAGGTTAGTGTGAAATAAAATCCATGCATGTGCTTCTCTTGGCCTCCCCCGATGCGAGGTCAAGGCTGGCTTATTTTTTCTGAGTCCTCCCATTGTCAGAACCTCTCAGGGATCTGGGCTCTGGTCCACTTGCTGTCAGTAGTAGTTTACTTTGCTTCTCAGTAAATTGTCCAAGTTTGCAAACCTCCCCCAAGGCTATCGTATGACAGCATCCCTCACGTGATGGGTCTGGTAGCAGGAAAAAAAACTGTACTTTCTTGTAGTCCAAACATACAGCCCTTTCAGTTATGTATGAGTGAAATGTTCAAGGGATGCAAAACCTTTGAAGTTGGCTCAGGTGTCTTTTCTCCCCCCATTCTCCACCCTCCCTGGTGCTTTATCGTAGTGGTGGGGTGAATTTGCCATTCACTGGATGAAACAGAGGGAAGGAATGATCTGGAGAAACCCAGCCAGGGCTATAGCAAGATAACATTTCTGGCTGTGGTGGTCCTTGAGGCACAGCCTCTGCCAGGTGGAGTACTCTTTGGGGAAGTACTGCCATGCACTTGTCCTCCTCAGGATTCTTCCTGAAGCAATTACCGCTGCTGTTCCTTGAAACAGAACTATGGAATGGAAGGACGTGTTCTGACAACCTATGGCCTTTCTTCATGGACAAAATGAAGCCAGTGCCTTGAAGCGAGGCAGTTCAGTGCCTAAGTAATACAGAGCTCTCTGAATGGCTGTGGGCCAGTTCAGGTTTCACCTCAAGTCCTGATCCTGAAGTGAGCCCAGGCAATTCCCCTCTCAGGTATCCCTACAACTCGGGGCCCAGTGTGTTAGTTATGCCTGGATCTGCTGCATGAGGTGCTTTAAGAAGACCCTGAGGACGGGCTGAAGGGAGCAGCTCCCCTCCTAGAAGGTCTCTCCCTTCAAAGGATGGATGATTATTGGCATGTGCCCCTCCTGCACTTTCTGGTCCTCTCCTGCCTCCATAAATTGTAACCAGAACTGTCCTCGAGCAGTGGGGTGATGCTGGAGAAGGGACTTGCTAACTGCATGCAAGGGCCAGTGTTCACATCCTCTGCAGTCGATGTGTCCACAGTTTCCCAGACCCAAATCTCTCTGAGTCATTGTTTGAGAGATTTGCTACTGGAATTCCCTTGCCTGACGCTGGAGAGGGATTGTAGATCAAAGGAAGGTAGTGTTAACAGTGGAAAATGGCTTTTCCACTCCTTCCCTTTGAATACAGAATGCTTCATTCTGCCTGGAGTTTAGCTACGGGTTACATTTAAAGTGTTTGTTGAAGCTGGAAGTGGTTACACTGGTAGCTTAAAAGAAATAAAGGCAGTGACTTGAGACAGTGAGATAGGAGACAGTGGCAGCAGGGTTGTAACTGACTTATTTATTGCAGCCTTGAGAGCAAGAAGTATTACAGAGGACAAAATTCCTATAATGTTTATATAAGGCTGTAAGAAACTGATTACAGCTCAGGTATGTTTTGTTGCATGCTGCTGGGAGGAATCATAAAGTCACGCAACACAGTTTTGAACATCGTGTTACTGCCGGTCTGCTCAAAAGCCCCATTTGCCACAATGAAAACCTTTCATTTGTTCTTTTTGCTAATTCCAGCTGTGTTGGCTTCCAGCTTCTGTGAGTTGCTGCTTGCAGGATTCAGCTCTTTCAGTCTGCAGGCCTCTGGGGGTGAATTGTTTCTTCTATTCTCAGCCATTTAAAACAAACAAACAGAAAGCTCAGGATTTTGCAGAAGTGTTTCCCCACAGATGTGTTTTCTTTCAGTTATTATTTGTAAGTTATTATTTGTAATTTGTTTTACTTGTCCTCTTCTGTCATAGTAAGAGCTTTGGAAAGGCTTTCCTAATGTTCTCCCTCATTTATCCCACCTAATCCCATTCTTCCACTGAACCATGCAGGACTTGATGCACCAGCACATGGTGCCCAGCAGCAGCTCTGGGAGAGGGCAGCTTTCCTGCAGCCTCCTGCCCTGGTGGGACCAAGCCCTTCGCTTGCATCATTGTCCTGGAGGATGTTGGGGGTCCTCAGCAGTGGCTTGAAACCCCAGCCACCCCCTTCTTGCAGCTTCAGAGCGAATATAAGTAATAGATCTCGTAAAGACTCATTTGGGGTTTGGTATTTATGATGCTTTACAGAAATTAATCTCTCCTCTTGCTGTCCTTCCTCTTGCCCAAGGCAATGTGTACTAAATCTCAGTGTCTCTGAGCATCCATAAGCCCCCAGTGGTAAATGAAGTTACTTTCACCTGTTTACGTTCTGATATTTTTTCAGGGAATGTGCATTAAATTGTTTTTCAGGTGGATCGCCTCTAAATAAATGGCATCTTGTGTCCCTTCAGGAACTGCAAGGAGCAGTAGAATGAAAGCCATAAAAATAAAATACATGTGTTGCTGGTGTCCAGCAAGACTAAAGACTAAAACTGACATTAAAGAGACGCAGGAGTGCTGTCTTCCTGCCTGCCACCTTGCAAGGTCCATGGTCTCTGCAGGGCTGCTGGAAGGTGCGGTGGAGCAGTCTGGGTTGTTCACGGTGATGCTGAGTGATTTGGGGCAGGGATTTCCTAGCAGTTACCCTGGATTTGAGTTCATCCCTGAAAACGCACTGCACACAGTGCCTTGCCTTCATTTTTGTTGATAACTTGGAGCTGCCTGTAGATGCTGGTTTGGCCTTTGCTTGGAGAGGTTTGTCTGCAGAACAGACAAGGTAGTTTGAGGTTATGAAGGCCACCTGCTGTTTGGCAGTGCTGTTTGAGATGAGGGAGGGTGTGTGGGGGGCTGAGCGTGCTGACAGACTGTTTCAGCACAGGTAAAACGGGTTTGGTCCAAACTTGTTAGTCAACAGCTGAGTTCGTGTGTTGCTGCAGTTGTTCTTAGCACACCTCTGCCCATGTGCTCATGTTACTTCAAGGAGAAAAGTCTGGCAGGTAAGCTGGACACAGGATTGCTGAGCTGCACAAAAGCAGCTCTAAAATTGTAAACATGCTAATTTTAAGCCATTGCATTACTCTGTCACTGGCATAAATGAAAGCAGCACTTGCCACTTACCTCCTGGCATATGCCTATGACTGAGCAGCAGGGAGAGGGATCTGAATTGTCATTTCTAGCTTCACTGATGATCTGACATTCTCTGAGGAATCATCCCACTAGATCTCAGAAGATGAAACTGCAAATCCCATGCAGTCTATTTGAATCAAGAAGGAAAGTCAATGGAAGCACATCTGAAATAGCTGCAGCCACGAAGAGAGGACAAAATAATACGGCCCTCAGACAAAAGGATTCAGTTCTGTTTATTTTGACATTAAGAGAATGGGGTTGAATGAGAATGTGTGTGGCATTGTTTTCAGCATATCTGGCATTTTGACATTTTTGTGTGAAAATAAGGTGTAGTCTCTGGTTGCAGAGTCTTAAATATGATGATACTTCATTTGAAACTTATCAAACAGAGGTGGTGCTTTTGGGAGGACTGAGATGTTCACAAATCATTGTCTAAGAAGTTGGATTTCGTTTCGGTACTAGAAAAAGTGTCTTGACATTTTTTATTATTGTTACTGCTTTTATTATTATTTTACTGTTAAGTGCTGAGTATCTTTGGGCCTTCACTGACTAGAGGGAACTGTAAGACATTCAGTATGTCTCATACTTCCTATGTACAAGATCCAAGCATGGATTTGAGTGCCTGGCATCTCTATTAAGCATCTTGATTCATGTAATGGAAGCTTAGAACAACAAAATTAGATTCAGATGCTCCCTTCTTTTTCTTCTTTTTTTTTTTTTTTTTTGTCCCTGTTGCAGTCCTTAGCCAAATGATTTGCTGTGGAATATGGTTGAATTGCTTGTTTTAGCTCATAAAACAAATACGCCTCTGTTGCTCTTTTGGACTGATGTTTTCCTTAGCTTGCTGTTGTGGCTTAGCTATACCCTTCCTTCCCTCTTGACCTTTTTAATTTTTCTCACACCATGCACTGGTCTTGAGTTCAGCCTTCTCTGCTGGCTGATGAAGTTGTCTTTTCCATGCCATAGGAGCCTGCTGCCTAGGCAGTGCAGATAAACTGATAAATCCTTTGCTTTTGTGTTAGAATTGGTGTTTTGTTTTGATACAGTATGTATCATTTCCCATTTGAAACCGCTGTTATTGTATGCTTGGAAAAACCCTCTTACTTGGCATTGGCAAAGGAAGCAGAGTTTAAAAAGAAAGAAAAAAACCCACTTTAATTTAATAAGCAGTATTTTGGGGTTCCTTTTGTTATGTGCTACCTTTTGAACTCTGTAAAGCAGCACGCAGATCTAATCCACAATAGCGTCACTGCGTTGGGCTGCACAAGTAAACACTTTAAATGGGAGGAAGCACCTGCGTATTGCTATTGTCTCTCTTCTTCCATTAGCAAAAGTCTCGGGGCTGACTCCGCTCCGGCCAAACGTTCCAGGCAGTGGGAATCCACAGGCAGAGAGCAAACCTCGCTGCCCTGGGCTGGAGCAGTGAGAGCACCTCGGGGGACAGGTGGCCATGGAGGGGAGCATGGGGCTGCGTGTGGACACCCGCACACGGGTGGGGTACCGGGCACTCGCCCATCGCCTCGGCCTTGGCCCCAGCAGCGCAGGATGCCGGGATCACAGGAGCCAGCAAGGTGGGTCTGGGCAAGGCGTCCTCTGCCTGGGACTGTTGTGGGGCTGGGGAGGCTGATGAACCCTGAGAGCCACAGTGCTCTCAACATAATTAATGCTCTGGAATTATTTCTGTGGTCCCACTCGTTAGGTTTGTGTAACCGAGTGCTTGACTTGATTGCTTTCCCATGGAGTTCGTGTTTTTACTCCATTCCTTATTGAGGAACTGGTGAAGTGTGTTATGCTCATAGATATAACCTGTAGCAAGTTTACAAGACAAGGTTTAAAGCTGAAAAATCTGGTTTGAATAGAAGACCGCTAAAGGCTAAAATCTCTTTAATTTACCTGATACAGGTCGGGAGGGGACTTATCATGACCCAAAAGTATCTGCAAACAGAAGTGCTGGTATAAAACCTCCTTTAAGCTAGGAAACCAAAACATTAAAAAGTTCATTGATTTGAAGCTCAGTTTGGGTAAATTCAACTTAGAAAATACTAGGATGGGTGTTCTGTTTCTGTTGCTGTGTTAATGCTGTGGTCTGTGCCTAGTGAGAAATTGTGGGGAGCATAGGAACCACAGGATAAAGTGCTTAGTGTGATACAGGAAGTCTTGTTAGAGCAGCATCACTTCAGGATTTTCAGGTTTTCAGTCTCTATGAGACATTTTATGGTGGTGTAGTACCTGGGGAGCTGGAACTACATCTTAATTTATTGAATGTTAATTTATTGAAGTTTGAGATGCCTTTGATGAGATATTAGTAATTATTTTATTAATCCTTCTAACATCAGTTTCCATTTAGGAGAAATTGTCTTTGTGCCCTCTAGTGGAAAAACTATTTAGTTGAAAGCTTCAAAATTGGGTGAAGTTTTTGCAAAAAAAGGTGGAATGTGTGAGAAAAGACATAGAGGAGCAGAACAAGGCTGGAGAGATGAAGGGTTGCAAGAGGTGGACGTGCTCTGTGCTTCCTCTGCTTCAGTCCTCACAAAACTGTGACGGTGAGGACATGCACAGACTTTGTCAAATAGAGATGATATTATCCAATATTCACATCAGCTGGACTTGGTGAAATTATTCTAGGTATAATTATGAGGAAAACCTAGTCTCAGCAAGCTCTGAACACTGGTCAGTCATTGGTGATTGCCATCGATGTTCCCCAGGGATGTGGCAGAGACGGAAGAGCAAAGCAAAGCCTGCGCCAGACCTTTAAATGGAGGAGAAGGAAAGACCCAGAAAATGAAAGATCAAGGAATATGATACTGGTTCCTCAAAAAAGTTCCAGAGCACTTTGTACACAGCAGAGAGGAGGACGGGATTAAAAAAAAAAGCTGACTTAAAAACAAATAGGCAAATCTGTCCGACTTCCCTCTGTAATGGGGTAACTCATTAATGTGTGAGAAGGGCTGCTGATGTGACTGAGGCTTAGAAGCAGTATTTGGATCATCTTGGTGAACAGCAAAACCAACAGGGCACCAGCATGATGAGAAATAGGGAAGAGGAAGGTGTGGAGGTGGCTCTGAGGGAGCAGGAGCTGGATGACTGAGTGCAGTGGGCAGGGTGGTATGGGATGGTGAGGGCTGTTGTGCATGGCCAGCCCAAACAAACCAACAGCGTCCTGTGGTTTGAGGAAAAGACTCAAATCTCTCTCTGAGTCATCCTTACAGAAGCTCTGTGTGTAAGGCAAGGCTGGTAGTCACTTCCTGCTGCACCGAGGGGAGCTGGGCAGTGCAGGGCAGGAGGAGAATGGTCACGGCTGCAAGTCTGGAGATGAACCACAGGGGTGGGAGGCTCAGCAAATGAGGCTGGAGAGGAAAAACTGAAGGAGTTGTATTTGGAAATATAAGCCTGAGTGCAGGCAACACATTTTCTGATGCATAAAAGATTTCTGTAAAAAGGATGATCATCAGCTCTTAGTTCCCACTGGAGAAAAATACCTTGATTTGCCTGAAAAAAAATATTCAAGGTGCAGATTGAGGAAGAGTTTCTCACTAGGAGGTAATGAAGCAAGAGCAAAAGAAACTGAATTTGCTTGACTGGAGGATTTGCAGAGCAGTTAAAGCAGTGCCTCTTGCTGATGGTGTCATTTCTTCCCCTCTGTTGCCTTCTGTCCATCCACCCACTACACAGGGTCTATTTCACTCATTAACTCTCCAAGCTGGACTTTATATTTCTGTTGTTAGAGTTGCTTTTAGGGGCCAGGGGTCAAAACCAGTAGCAGTGTAGTAGGCTATTGCATGGCTTTGCGATATAAATTCTGCTCTCAGTGCAGTCATGAAAACTTCAAGCACAGATGTAGATCACAAGAAGCTGCTGCTGTCCCATACATCTTCCCTTCTCTGTTTCTTTCTGGAGCTGCTCATTTGGGATGCTACGAGAACAACAGATGTGAACGTGATGGAGTCCCTACACCCCCCTCCCAATCACTGTCATCCTCCCTTTCCTTGTACTGGACTGTCATTCTTGTTTGTTTTGGTTTGAATTATAATTGCAAAAACTCCTACAGTGTTGTTTATGTGCTGTGTGTCGTGAGTCACTGTTTGTGTTTGCTGCCTTTCGCGTTGCCGCTCCTCTCCCCCTGTCTTATGCTTGCAGCCACAGTTCCCCTCCCAGTATCTTGGAGCCTCTTCTATTCTGAGTCTACGATGCTCAGCACTCCTGTGAGTGCAGGGAAAAGCAAGCTGTCAGGGAAGATCCAGGATTAGCCTTTTTTTTTTCTTTTCTTTGTTTTATCTTTCTTCTGGCATTTTGTAAGGGTCCTTGTTCAAATCAAAAGATTCCTTGGAGACTCCTTCCTTGAGATCTCTGTGCTCAATTAGTCTCTTATCATATTTCTACCACACAGTGAGATCAATACTGCTTTTTCTGGCTTGCAGACTTCAGGGAGGGGGGAAAAATCATGTTAAAAAGACTTTTTTTGAAGTTACTGAGATGCCCATGTGCAATTCCAGCACCTGCTGTCACAGTGGAGGTGTTAATCCCTTCACGTGCATTGTCACTGGGGTGGAGACTTTGGCATCATGCACATATGCATGCACATGCACATCACGCACACATCATGCACAAGATCATAAGTTTGGCCCAATAGGGGCTGGCCACACTGGCCTCTCAGAGGGGCTGTGGGTGCTCTGGATGGGGAAGAGGCTCTCCATGCCCTCCTGGCCTTGGGCAATCCCTTGTGCTTCTTCTTGCTCCTGGTAAAGTGCCATCATTGCTAGCCAAGAAAATCTTACAGCTCCGTGTCTGTGAAATCTGAATGGTAATGGCTTGCAAGTCACTCTGTGGATTTATCGAGGAGAAACAGACAATTTATTTGTGTCAGCTTAATAGCTGACAGAGCTCCATGTGGGACAATTAATGATGGGTCCCAAGTCTGTGTCAGGTTGTCCAGAAGCTCAGCAAATGTTTGATTGTGAATCTACTGTAAAAGAGCTTCAAGCTTCCTGTGCTTCAATTAGCAGCCTTGATAGAGAGCAGGCAGGTTTTCAGGTAAAAAAAGTCCATTTTGACTCTTTAAGTGTTCTCAGGTGGCCCATGGAATGTAAATGTTTTACTCTATTTGTAATGCAAAACCTTTTAATTATCTCCAATTCATAAATCCCTGGTTTGGTACTTCACTGCTTGTAAGAAAATGCTCATCTTTCAGTGCATGGTAATCAGTGTCAGAGGAAATGGGGAATAGATGGTGTGTTTTAAATGGTGTCAGTTCCAGCAACTGGAATGTATAATTTAAGTCACTTACATTTAATCATCCTTTAAACACTGAATTCCAGCCACTGCTGCTTGTCTCCCAGGAAGCTGACAGCTTTTTAATGCCACTATGGCAACACTTGGAAGTTCCTTAAACTGCTGCAGGCTGTGATGTGGCTCTGTACCACATGTATTGGTGCATCCATGACTGCTTCTTCAAGCCTGGATGCAGCTGGATGCAGGGGTTGGGCTCTGCTTTGTGGCCCCCCCAAAATTTTGGAAGTCTCAACTGTTCTACCTTTTTACAGAGCTGTAACATCTGTTGTAAGTACCACAGCAAATGTAACAGCTGCTGAGGGTGGGATTATGGATCTGGGGTCTGTGTATAACAGCTAAACATATTCTAGCAATTCAGCAGGTTGAAAAGTAAAGCAGACCAAGCTGTGTTCATTGTGCTCTGGATTTCTGTGGTGGGGATGTTTCCTGATGCAGTGAGGTTGTGCCTGGTTTAGTCCGAGTTCCAGTGCCTGGAAGTGTGAGGCTTTGATTTCATGCATTTCAGCAAGGAAATAGGGCAATGTGGATGCAGCAGGTCCTGATCCTGCCTGGGGAGCAGAGCAGCAGTGCTTGTGGGACCCCACCAATTCTGACCATTGTGTGTGGGGCTGGCAACATGCACACAAGACACTTGCTGTTCACTTCAGTGACAATGTGCATGATTTGAACCTGCATATGTATATGCATATATATAAATACATGTGCACATATATAAGGAAGACTGCAGGCATTTTTAAAAAGCAGCTGAGAAGCCCTGTATGTATTTGGGATCATGTGGGATTCTGGCCCCTGGCTGCCTCCCCTCCGCCTGCTCCCTCGCCCCTGCCCCCACAGGCAGTCTGGCTGTGGATGAAATAATTTAATGCAATTCTTGCTCCCAGCAACTGGTTGATGGCATTAATGGATTGAGTGGCATTTCACACATAAGAAATACATCTGGGCTGCTGGGGGATGAGCCCCACAGAAGGGGTTAGGAGCAAAGGGTCTGTGAGTTTGGAATCAGTCACCTTTATTTGTGATTGCCCACTGAGATGGCATTAGAGCTGGCTGACCATCTACATGGGCAATAGGTAGCTTTTGTTGTGCCTAGCGGTCAAACGGTATAGTCTTAAATTAGAAGCTGCCACTTCTACTTAGAATAAAACTTGCTTTTCTCTATATGTATGAAAATGGGAGCCCGCTGAGCTCCCTGGAATGTGCAACTGATTTGCAGAGAAGCCCATTAGTGCTTGCGGAGGTTGAGAGCGAGGAGGGGGCAGCGGGAAGGAACATCTTAATGAGCCAGGGTGAGGAGTTGACGTGAGGACACGGAGCGCTCGGAGGACACGAGGACACGGAGTGCTCGGAGCCACCTTCTGCTGTGGGAAGGATCCAGCTGTCGCTGGAGGAGCAGCAAACCCGGGGAGCGGGCGGCTCGGCGCTGCTGTCGCTGAGGGGAGGAGGAGGTTTCCAAACCGCCTCTCCCAGAGTGTCCTGCAGCGTTGGAGGTAGTTCAGATGTGGATCAGGAGATGGTGGAGGAACTTCAGTTCTTTTCCTGCCAGCAGCCACCAAGTGAATCAGCCACAGAGGAGGGAAGAGCTGCTGCTGACCTCATTTCCCTGGGCCTCAGGGGTCCCAGGTCAAGCAGGGTGGGAAGGTAGCAAGTTCAGCCTGAGCTGTGGAAAGGATTCTGCTCCCATGTGATAGCCCAGTAAATGGGTGAGAGAAGAGCAAATGGGTGTCAGCTATGGTCTGAGTCCAGCACAGTTTGGAGCAGCCTCAAGGCTGCTCCCATGGGAGTGGCGCTGGCTTCCCTCAGGCTGCACCTGCTTGGAGCAGGGGCAGAACTGGCCCCTCTGACTTCCACAAAAGCCTCTTACAAACACGCAGGCTCAGCACCACCCATGGTGTGGGCTGGCCTGGGGCTCCGCTGCGCTCGGACTCCTTCCTGACAGTGCTGCCATGCCACATCTCCCTTTCCCCACACCAAAGCCATCCTGGATGGGGACAAGAGACCCTCTGTGATGCTCTCTGGTGCCATGGGAATGACCCATGTCCATCAGAGCACATCTCAGGTTTCTGTCTGGAGGGACATGCTAGAGGTGTGGTGGAAAGATCTGGTGGAGGGGCAGAGGGGTTAATTTTTCATTAGTATTCCTTAATTTTAGTAGAGCTTCTCTTCCTGGAGTGGCTCAGAGTAGGCAGGTGCTACCAGGCTATGCTGCACTGGCTTTCAGTGGCAGTTTCATCTCAGAAATTGGGGGATCTGTAGGGTTTGTGGGAGAAGATCTTACTGTGGAACATGGAGCCTTTTGTCTGTCTTTAGAGCTCTCCAGGTTGTATTTAATTTTTAATTTTATTATTTGAAAGATAAGCACTCTGTAGTGACAGGAGGAACTAAAGGTATAATTGGGAGTTTGTTCTGTTCATGTCACCTTGCTTCATATTGTTGAAGGAGTGGTAGAAAGCACATAATTTCCTTGAATTTATTCACTGCTCAGAATTACTTACAGCATAAATTTCTGGGGGAAGAAAACCCAAGCAAACAACTTGAATGTTCATGTAATTTGTGAGATAAGGTCAAAAAAAAAAAAGAAAAGACATTTAGCTTACTTAGTGTCCACTCCCCCTGAAATTTAAAGCAACAGTAAGTGTTGAAGGGTTCTTTGCTCTAGGATTTTTCCAGTTTTGTAATGTAAAGGTTTGTTTTTCTTGTTCCCTTGGCAAAAAGATGATCTAAAAGCCTTTTCCTTAATAAAAGTGCATGTTTCTACTTTATCGCATGACTCCAGGAGCTGAGTTTTCTTAGGAAAACCATCAGATATGTGTGAAAATCATCAGTGTTGGCAGCACTGAAGTCGTTAAGCACAAGTTCAGTGCTGTATTTGCTCAGAACTGAATGTATTGGGACCAGGGAGGTTGCAGCAGTCTGGCATGCTGAACAGCTTGGCTGTTTGAAAGCTCCTGGTACAAGTGCCTGTGATTATATTTTGAAGTTTATTTTCTACTGCACTTGATAAAACTTTGTTCACTGCACTGTTTGATGTTAAAAAGCAAAATCCTGGAGAAGGGCAAGTAGCTTCTTCAGGGAAATGTGGATTTTGCTCTTGGCAAGCTGTTGATGTCAAGGCTGCAAATAGAGATGCACTGCGCACTTTTGCTGCTCTGGGTGCTTGGAGGTTCCTCATTTTCCTGTATCCAGTGACATATGACTGTCCAGTTGGGTGTCTCGAGCTGTGCTGTGGTCCCAAAAGCAAGTCCTTATGCAGCAGGAGGCCAAAGCCATTCTGATGGTGACTGGCATGGCCTCTCATGCTGCTTAGCTGGGTGTTTGTACAGAAAGACCCAGTTTCAACTGAACAGCTTCGAATTTCAGGAGCTGGACATGGACCTCTCCCTGCTTCATGGTAAATTAGCATGAGGCTGCCAGGTCCTTTCCTGGTATCACCAGATCCCCCATCCTCAACATCACTTCCCAGCTGTGCTCTGTGGTGACAGTGACCCCTGGGAAAGGTGTGTAGCTCCTGCTCAGGGCTAACTCACACCTGCACCACTCCATCCTCCAGGCCACACTCCTGTTGCCTTTTCAGTTAGTTTAACCTGTGCTAAATTTCAGAATAAAATGAACCACTCTCATACCACAGCTCCTGTGAGCACCAGGAGAGAGCTGAAGAAAGCAGAGGGCAGGATCACACCTGTGTTAGCTGCGCTAATACTGACAGCTTCTGTCTGGGTCCCAGGTACTGGTAACACTGGACTTGCGTTCTCTACTCTCAGTTTGACTGAGCTGCTTCTACTCCCCCGAGACCCAGCTCAATTAAAAGGGCATATTTACAGATTGGGAAGACCTGGGGAAATGGCATAATTTACAAGGCAGATATGCTAAAAATGGACATCTCTGTGGCTGGACATGTCCATCAGCAAGCCAGCTCAGCCCCAGCTGGCTGGGGGGATGTCAGGCACTGCACAGGCACTCAGGGGAGCCTTGGTCCCTGTCCCAGACAGATTGTCACCAGTGTCTTGCATAGATAGTACACTTTGAAAAAGGTGGCTGGTTTAGAATTTTCACCTGAGGTGCAACATGGACGTGTTGTGGGGATCTTGCTGTGCAATGGGCAGAGAGCGATCCCTCCAACTGGGAGAGCAGCGGCTGTTCAGCCAATTGTGGGTTTTTGTGCTGGAGTGAGGGTGACATAAGGAGGCTCTATGGAAATTGGATCAGATTCTGATGCAAGATTTCTGGCAACCTTCGACTCCAGGGAAGCAGTAGTCCCTGAATCAAATGTGCACTTCCAGCTGTGGGGAAGCAGCCTGCCTTTTTCATCCTTCTGCCCATTTTCCTTTCTGATCTGTAAGGTTTCATATCTCGACTCCAGCAGCTTTGGTTATTTTGCTGGCACTGTTTGGATACTAGAGGAGATTTTTTCTGACAGTCACTTGGGAGCTGTTCCTTATTTGCCTAAATTCTGGGTTTACAGTGATGCAAGCAACGTGATACTATTTAGCAGCTATACTAGAGGTCAAGGTCCTCTTGTCTTAGGTATTGTAAAAATGCCTTGTAAAAGGTTGTACGGTATCCAAATGGGCTACAGGGAAGGCAAGCAAAAGAAGGAATGAACCAGGCCCTCACAGCTGCTCCTTATAGATGTGAAGCTGAGGCACAACCAAACATGCAGGAGTGTTTTGTCAGCACCTGAAATGGGACCCAGATCTCCTGTGTTTTGCTCCAAAGGACTTTTGTTCATATGGGTTGATTCAGAGTCAGTTGCTAAAACAAGCTAAGGCTGCACGTGCTTTGCTCACTGCTTTACCCCTTTTGAGTTGAAATGCTTTGAAACGGATCCAGGATAAAGCTCATCCACTGCTGGGACATCCCTAATCTACTTTCAGGGAAGCTTTTTTTCCCTTGAAACCTGGCCAGGGAGGAAGTGGGAGCATGCTCAGTGTCCCAGGTATGAAGCAGAGGAGCGCCTGTGGTCACACCCTCTGCCAGCAGCTTATCTGTCTCTGCCTGAGGATCCCAAATCGGAGGGAGGGAGCGAGAGAAGACAGCAGGTAAGGAATGCTGAGCACTGTCTTGCACGGCATAACTTACCCCTGGGCAGGTTTTGTCTTCTCCCTAAGATGCAAGGAAGAGGCTTGAGTAAGAGTGAGTGAGTCTGGAAAGAGTTTCCAAAGGTGCATCCCCCGGGCGGCTGCTACAGCTCTTTGTTTGCTCCTTCTCCCCATCCTTTGGAGCCATATTCAGCTGGGGTGATTTGGTTTGTCTCTGATGAAGTTCCTGCTCTGGGGGCTGTCAGGGCAGAGCTTGGCCCGTGTTTGCACACTCAGTGCCATTGTCAGCTTTGGCTCCAGCTTATATTTTTGGAAATTAGGTTTACAAGCTGCAAGTTTTATCAAACAAAGCTGTTGGATAATTTTTTTTCTTTAAAAAAAAAACCAAAACGTCCTCCTCAATTTCTTGCTTCTCTGAAAATAGTAAAACTCTTGCCCTGGCTGTTGTTAGGTGGCTGCCAGAAAGGGCGGTGCTCTGGTCCTGTCCTAGTGTAGCTAAGAAGTCGTGTGTGTTCTTTGCTGCATTGAAAGCCTAAATATTTATGTTACAGTTCTGGTTCCTTGCCATGATCTTTACTTATAGATCATTGTGGTTATAGTTCCTAAATGATTTGAGTTCTAATAAATAGTTTATTCTGTTTCATATCAACAAGCCAAAATCATAATTGATCTTTCAGGATATAAACTCCTTTTATTACTTGAGCTATTGTTTGCTTTTACTGTTCAAGTTGTTTACAAGGAATTGTTTTTATGCAATATATTGTTCTCTTGTGTATTCTGAAAGAATAGCAATAAAACATTATTGTGCTCCTGATTTCCCTTTGAAAAGGCACAGTAACCCTCCAAGCATGGTTGCTTTCCGTGCTCTTTACCATTGTGTTCCTTAAATAAAAAGCACAAGATGATCCTGCCGTACAGAAACGCAGCAATTGTTTCTGTAAACAGTATATGCTCTGCTATCTGTAGCAAGCAACTAGTTTCTTGTTTATTATTTTATCTTCTTAATGAGAAATCAAGTTACTGATACTTCCTTGGTTTTTGGAACTAATTGTACCATGATTTTAAAAAGCACTTAATGTAATTGGGAGTCATTAACTTCTGACACAATGTGATGTAAATGGAGGAAGTCCGTATCTGAAGGGCTCTCATGGCACAGATCATCCCAGCAAGGATTGCTCTGGGTGTGTGTTGAGTGAATTCCTAAATTCAAAGCCTGTTGCTTGGTGCAGGAGCAGAGGTAGGGAGCAGTCTGTCCATGGGCATTGAGTAAAGCTCATGAAACTGGGAAAATTTGTGGATCCTAGAGCTAAGCATGGGCTCAAATACCTGATGGAACTCAGCCGTAACTTGTTCTCCCTTACTGCCTTGCACCTGCATGTCCTGGAGATCGTCAAGGGGCCGAGGTGGGGGTGGTTGGGGAGATTTTGCTCCTTGCTTTGAAGGGCTGGTGATAAATGTCAGTCCCCTAGCCCCAGTCGTCTTGTTGGGCAATGCAAATGATTCCCAGGTGACTGATGGGGAA
Organism: Gymnorhina tibicen; assembly: GCA_013399875.1. Taxonomy (NCBI): domain Eukaryota; kingdom Metazoa; phylum Chordata; class Aves; order Passeriformes; family Artamidae; genus Gymnorhina; species Gymnorhina tibicen. Next base: position 429,033 of record VXAZ01002367.1, on the reverse strand, counting down.
GGGAAAGGTCGGCATTAATAGCCGTGATTGCAGCCGCAGGGCAGTGCTCCTAAAGGCACAGAAACTGCTTGTGGGATGAGCTTGTTGGGGCAGCGTCCCTGGAACCTGTAGGGCAGTGCCAGCAAAGGACTTGTCTCTGGGGAGAGGACATACCTAACAGGTGCCACAAGGTGAGCAAGAGCTGTAAATCCTTCTGGAACACTTGCAGATGCTGGAAAGGGCTGAAGGCGCTTGAGCTGCAGCAGGACAGACATGATGCAAGGGTCTGGGGAGAGGGCTGGATGCTGAGCGTGTTAGTGCTGCTGCTGCCCTGCCTGCCCCTTGCCTGGGCAGCAATGGCAGGCAAGTTTTTTTCTTCATCAGGCAGAAAGGGGGTTGATGTATTTTCACGTCCAAATCTTACTACTAGTTGTGCTGCTCAGTTTGATAGGCATTACCACAGCCTAGAAATACTGACTTCTATTACTTGCTGGTGTGCCCTGTGCTCTTTTCAGCAGCAGCTTTGTCATAGTCTGTGGGTGACAAAAGCACCTGAGGAGGGCATGGACTGGTTTCCCTGTGAGGATCCGTGGGAACTCTGCTGTTCCCTGCTGCAGCATTGCTGGCAGCTCTCCTGAGTTCCTGTGCTTGTCTGATGGTGGGAGAGCCAGCATGGTTCAGGGCAAACTTTGGGTTGTCTCATCATCCATCCTAATTAGGTACTTTATAAGGTAGATTGTTTCTTTCTTTTCTTTTTTTTTCTTTCTCCTTTTCTGTCTTGAAGTAACACTGCTGGAGCCCAGAAGCTTTACGTTCTCTCTGTAGAATCTTCCAACAGGAAAGCTTGAGGGGTGTGTCCCTACTGTATAACACTCTCAGATCACTCGCAGAAAAGAGAGATTACAAACCTCACCACTATGTTTTGCATGCCACAGCTTGAAACCTTCAAGCCTGGAAGGTGGGCTGCCCCACTCCTGTCTTCCAGAGAGAGCCTTTGAGAAGAGAAAGCTGGTGTCTCTTGCTGCTTCCTATCTCCCGAGGCATTATCCATCCCCAAAACTGTTTCTCTGTGGATGAGCTTAACAGTAAAACAAAGCCTGGCAATAAGCGGCCTTCCAAAACTCTGCGTTTTCAGTCTTCTGATCTTACTGCCTTTTGTCTCTGGGCTGTTCTGACCTATTCATGTCAAGAGAGCAAAGAATCTGTGAGACTCTGATAAATTTGTACAGCCCCTGCATAGTGTAGGAGAAGGTTTAATTTGATCTGACATTTACTAATCTGCCAAGACTTTCAGTGATTTGTTTTCATACCAAGTTGAGTTTCATATCCCATAGAGAAATGGGTAAACATATTGCATTGGTAACAACAGCAAGTGTATGAAGCCAAGAATTTGTATTTATGCAATTGAAAATTCCTTTCTGCTTGCTTCTTATGGCAAGTTATTCCTCTTGCTAATTGTCAGGTTGCTAATGTCATTCACCTGGGAAAGTACTGGCAGAGTCTTAGCTGTGAATTATGTGAGGCGTTTTGTTTGTTTTAGTCTTGCATTGCACTCATACTTTCCTAAGTCTGTCGCCTTAACGTGCTGGTTGTAAAAGTGATTCCAAATATCAGATCGTTTTTCTACCCACCACATGTGGCTGGTCTGACGGCAGCTTGTGTAGTGTACAGATATTCTTGAATTTATGTCCTTAAATGGCTCTTACACTACGGTGGGAAAATCCTTGATTATTTATGTGTTTCTCAAACTTTGTGAGTAAATTAGTGAAAAATTGAAATTCTCCAGTGCTTTCTTTTTTGTGTTTTGTTGGTTTGTGTGTTGTTGGTTGGTGTTTTTTTTTTTTTATTCCCCCTTTCAATGTCGTTTAAATTTCTTTTACTTCTTTGATATATTTTAGGATACCCTGATTAGGTAATAGTAAAAAAAAAAAGGGTTTTGATCTGGAATCTGTATTCGATGAAGTCAAGCTAGGCGTTTACTTGAACCCCTGGATTAGAAAAAATAATTTCACAGTTGTAATTGTTGTATCTGAAGCCCAGAGGATGGTGATCCCTTCTTTGTAAATACTGTTCCCTTACAAAAATCCATAGTGATGGCATAAATGTGGCATGGGGAAGTTTATGCATGAGAAAAATCAGTTGCCCTTTTAAGAAAAAGAAAAACAAACCCAAGAATGCACACCCTGTCCTTACGCTGCTAATTTTGATTTCAAGCCTGAACAATGTATTGCCTGCCATAAAGTGTAGCGATAGAGCTGACTGTAAAGGTTCCTGTGCCTGGGACACCAAAGGTGCTCATGTGGATTATCTCATTGGTTTAGGTTTGTTTTCTTGCTGTGAGAAGTCTGTTCTGAAGCTGAGACACTGGATTAAGGTTTCCAGGACTGAATAATAAGCTTGTGGGTGGATGCAGTGCTTGTGATCCCCCCTCATCAAGGTCTCTGCTGTCACTGCACCTGTGACTTTGCTGCTTCTTCAAGTAAAACCCACATCAGTACTCAGTGTGTGACCTTATGTTATGTAAGCTTTTGTTGCCCAATTTCCATATCTGTTCCTTCCTTGCAAGCCCTCCAGCTCCTTGCTGGATGGTGCACAGTGGGTACTCTGTTCCCAGCTGGGAATGAGGTGATGGTGCTTGCAAGGACATGTTAACTCCCACCAGGAGAAGCAGAAACAGCCTTATGCCACTCTGCTTTCCTAACTCCAGCAACGTCCCCTTTATGTGGGGAGAGGGCTCCAGCCAGCATAGCCAGCTCTGGGGCCTTGTGGCAAGTCGTAAGTGTCCTTGTTTTATTTCCTCAGATTGTATTTCATTAACCTTTTATCCTGCTTGCTTACTGCAAACTAATTTCTGACAAGCACACGAGTGATCTCGGGGTTTCTGGCCTCCTCCACCCTGCTGTGTACACAATCAATACACACTCCACCTTTCCAGTGGATGCGTCGGAAGTGCTGGCTGAGCTCCTCAGCATCCTCCTCCTTGCCTCTTGCAGCATCTCTGCCCAGAGCCAGGGAGGGACGCCTGCTTTAAAGCACTGGGGAATGGTTTCCAGCCTGGTAACCCAGCAGCAATCGGGAAGGCGATCATTCTTTCTGGAATTAGTAAAAGGTTAATTGGCTGCCAGTAAACCTGAGTCAGGCACAGCTGCCCGTGTGTCTGGTTTGGGTTGGTTTAGAAACTATTCAGGATAAAATCTGTTGACAGCTTAAAGCTGTGTAGTGCCTTTTTTAAAAATTTTATTTCCATATTCTCACCCTGAGTAAGTTGGCAGACAGTCTGGGATGGTCACCAGCCATATTACTCAGGTTTTGGTATCAGCATATTAACTGCACACTTGGCATTTTACAATTGCAATGGCTTTGTGTTAAGCAAGTCTTTTGATAATAATTAGAGGGATTCTGGGTTGACAGACAAATTGATCATGTCTGGATTCTTTTTTAGGGTTTAAAAATTAATACCAAGTCTTGAAGACAAAAGGTTTTTTAGAAAGGCAGCTTGATTTTTAGAGTTTTGATAACTAACAGAATACTCATATATTTTTTTAACCTGTAGGGAAACTCTGAGCCACTCTCGACAGTAAATCCTCTTTTCTCATTAGGATTTTTGCTATGTATAAGTCATACCTTAAAAAAAAAACAAACTACTTTTTATTTTCTCTCCTCCCAAAGAGAGATTATTGTCCATTTTGTCAAATGCTGTGAAAGTGGGTAGGAAAGGTGGCTCTGAGTAGAACTCTCTGCTCTCACCAGTGGTTCTGCTGGCTGTCCAGAGTGACAGGGGAGAAGTTTGTCTGTTTGTTTTGGGGAACACAGCCTACCTTTGCCCAAATGTTAGGTAATTGTAAGTGTGGCATCAGTGGGGAATGATGCTGAAAGCCAGGGTGCTCTGCAGTCAGGTGGAGCAGGCTCTGCAAGGCATGAACTGTCTCACAAAGCCAGTCTTAGTAAATACATTTAAATACATTAATTGTCAGTATTTTGGACTGTAAATGGGAAAGATGGTGAAGTAAAGGGGAGTCCTCAATTAATTTCAGCCACTGCTGCTCTTTAGTCTTATCTCTGAAACACACTCCTCCCCTTAACTTCTCTTATTTTGTGCGGCTGTGGCACATCCACAAAGTGCAGAGTCATTAGCAGAGAACTGGTTAACATAGTAAAGACTGTTTTCCCTCCCTTCCTTTTCGTCTCCATCTCCTTTTTTTTTTTAAATGACCTGGCCAGTGCACTGAAGAGTTTGATTCTGAAAGCCTTAAAAATGCTGGTTCAGGCCCAACCGCTTTTATATGCCAAGGTTAAGTATGATGTAGGTTTTAAATGTGTCAGAAGAAGCTTACGCATGCATAGGTTGCTTTATGTCTTCAAATATTTGACATGTGCAAAAAAAAAGTTGTAACTCTTTGCTCATGGAAGTGCTTTTAAAAGAAGCTAAAAAAGACAGATTCTTTAGTTGCTTTCGCCACGCTAAATGTTACCTCATTAATTCAACTTGATATTCATCATTAGACAGCAAGGTTGGCAAAATTCATCCCCACTTCACCCCGGCAGGATGGACCTGGGCAATTAATGGCCAAGTGGAGCTGTTTAAATGGTCTTTGGAGAAGGCCTTCTGCAAAGGAGGTTTTTCATATGAAATATGATCTTGTTATCCTGACCAGGAGGCTGTTTGTTTAAAAGGCCAAGAGCATCACAGGGATCTTAGTTCTCATGCCCAGAGTTCATTGTCCAGGAATTTAGCAAATTTGTTAACTGTTTGCTGAACCAAGGTGATTTGAATGCTGTATATTAAGACAGGTTTTCACTGCCAACTAATACACTCACTGGGTGAGTGATCTGGGACATGTCACTGTCTGTTATATGGAAAGTCTATTTAAACATGTCTTACTCATCTTTTCTATACAGTAGTACCTTCTTTTGTGTTCTTTTTGTTCAAGCAATTGGGAGATTAGGTTCTTATTAGTCCACTCTTCAGTAGCTACAGATTAAAAAAGGCCTTTTTATTAAAGCTCTGTTGTAATTTTGCAAGTAATACATTGTCAGGAAATCGAATACGCTTTTTTTTACCAGAGTGGATAATTAACCACTGAAGCAATTTATCAAATGTTACCCAGTGGGTTCCCTGTCATGGAAAGCGTTAAGTCAAGGATTGATGTACAGGGAAATGCTCTAGTTAAAGCAGAAGCCAGGGAGGAATTGATTGATATGATGTGGCCTGTGTTACGTGGGGAGATGGGAATAGATCATCTTGGGATCCCTCGAGGCTATAAATCCATATGAATCTGTTACCTTAAATACTGATAGGAGATTAGATCTGGATGTATAAAATGTCTTTAATTTCTCTGAGTGATGGCGGTGCCATATTGAGGTACTGTCCTGGTCCCAGCATGGTGTCACCTTGTGAATTAGTGGGGTGATTTAATGAACACTGCTGGGATGCTGCCTCTGTGTGTGTTCACCAAAGTGAGCCTGGCTTAGCTGGAGGGAGGGAGATCAGGTGCTCAGAGACCAGGATCCTGCTGGAGAGATTTCACAGTGAGAACTACCCTCCTCCACCATTGGCAAAAAAACCCTCCAAACTGAAATGATGAAGACCTGTTTGTTTTATGCTTCTTTTCCTAAGGAAAAGTGTCAGTGTTGAGGAATTTTATATATATATATGTGTGTGTGTGTATATATCTATCTATCTATCTATCTATATATCTAGATAAAAGAAAAGAGAGTAAATGGATTTTATTTTTCTGTGCCATTTTTTTGTTGAATGCATTTAATTTCCTTAATAAGAGAAAACCTTGGAAGCTTTCCGGTTTTAATAACCCCTGGCTTTGAATTCCATCCAGTTCTGGTTGTAAAATGAATCCCCCATTTTACAGGTGAGTAACTTTGGGAAGTGTTAGAAACCTGCGACCCAATTAAGCCCTTCAACGTCAGAATACTCCACATGTTTTGTAGGATTACTGGGAGTGTGCTTAAGAAAATAGTTTTCTTTTTGTGCTTCTCTGCTAGTCATTGGATTCATAATAATGGTTATCTTTACTTTGTAGTAGCATCTATATAATCACAGATTTATTTGAGCTGCAGCCTGTTTTGAAAGCAATTGCTGGCTGAATGATGGCATAGCCGTGGTTGGTGTGAGAGGCACCTGCCCATGAATACTAAAGGCTCATGGAGTGGTACTTTGTGTATTGTGGCTTAATGGAAGGGCTGTCTTTGATCCAATCTATATCGCTTTGTTATTAAGTGTTGAGAGGGCACATATGGTTAAATGAAGGAGTGAGAACTTAGTCATAAATTTTAGAATCAAGGTGCTTAGATGTAAAAACATCTAAAAAAAGGCCAGAGCTGCTTGTTTACATGGGGGTTTATTGTGAGTGGTTTGTTTTTCAGCAGTGACTTGATATTTACTTCTCCCCTCTTCCTCCAGCTCAGTGTTGATGGGACTCTGCACATCTCAATCCTCCCCACTGAATGTAGATGTTGGGATATGGGTTCTGTCCCTGCTGCAGCCAGGGCTCTCCCACTCCCTCTGGGCACTGACCTGTGCTTGGCACATGGGAAATGCTGCTGGAGCCTCGGGAAACCTGGCTCTGCTTTCATAAAGCCAGGTTGGCACAGTTGCCCTTAACTGGACTGTTGCCAGTGATGAAACACCTTCCCCTCCAGTTTTTTAGGGATTTTTATGGTCATGTCCCTGAGCACTGAGTCAGAGCCCACTTCCTGGGGTTTCAGCTGCCTCCTTCTCCCCACTTCCACAGGGATGCTGTCTGGCAGAGAAAGCAGGGATGGGGGGAGGAGGGTGCTGCAGAGAGCAGCACTGGGTATCTGCTGCAGTCTCTCGATCAGGCCCCACAAACAGATCTGCACCCTGTCTTTGAGATACCAATTTCCTTGACCAATGGATTCAAAGGTCTATCTGTCTCTGCTTTATTATTGCTATTTATTGCCTCAGTGTTTGTTTGGCAGAAGGTTTTTGTGTTTAATACCAGCCCTGCTGCCCACTGCCAGGAAATTTAGAACCTGTGAGTGATTTCAAAGGCCATCTGACTCCAAAGCTTCCAGCAGGATTTATGTTTCTGCTGGTGCAGAGTTACAGTGTCATAAGCTTTTTATTTGTTCTTATTATATCATGGGCATCTGCAGACTGTTGAGTCCAGTTTTCTTCAGCTGTTTATGTGCAAATACGTCTCTGATCTTGTGAAAGGAGGTCATTCATTATTTCCACTGACTGCTGCTCCATGAAAAAGCCCCCCCCATAAGTCATTAAAAGAAAATGGAATTAGTTGTGCCAAAACTGATGGCTACAAAGTACATATGACTCCACTGCTCATATGAAGGCTGAAAAAAGCTCTCAGTTATTTGGAGTATATTCCTGATTCAGTATCCGATCAGGTTTTATTTTGGTAAATCTGGCTTGCTGTCTGCAGTTCAGCTGGCAGTGGAGCCTGGGATGTGCTGCCAGGGCTGCAGTGGGATCCCAGAAAGGCTTAATTTCATTTCTAATTGTTGTAAAGAATCATTTATTAAACTCCTACTCTGTTTCCTGCCTGGCTGAAACAGTAGCAAATTCCCTTCCAAGATTACTTCTAAAATTTTGACTTTTGGTGGAATCCAACTGTTGCTGTGTGCAAGACTTGGGGTGCGGTCCTTTTGCTTGCAAATGACTTAGGAATTCTGAGTCAGGGCTTACTACCTAAACCCATTTCTGTCTGTTTTCAAAGTAAATATGTTTATTAATGCTGTGGCATTTGAACAGCTGCCAAATAGAATAACTAGGTTTACTTTATTTAAGTGCTTTTCTGGAGATCTTCATTTTTTACTTTCTGATATTTCTTTTCTTTTTTCTTTCCTAAAAATGAATGTTTTGCTGACTGACATGATATGTAATCCATCAGGGGAAAAAAGACACATTTTCTAGGTACTGGCCTGGTGTCTGTGTGGGGGTATGTGGTGAGTGCTGGGTCACTGTGAGATGAAGCAATGCAGTCGTGACATGACCAATCCTGACACTTTATTTCTGCTTAAAGGTTTAGTATGTTCTGTCTAAGGATATGATGCATAAAAATAAAGCACATTTCTGTGCCACTAATAAAAGGTCTCTAACAGAGTTCAGATTACTGAGTGATAAAAATCTGCTTTTACTCCTCCCCTAAGTTTTAGCTATGTCTTTCAAATGTCATCTGGAGATGTCGTCATTATCTGTATCTGCTTGTTGTGCCTTGGCCAGGCAACAGAGATTTGTGTGGGAAAGCAATATCCTATACAAGGTAATACAGTTGAATGACTCTGCTTTTGCTAATGCTTCTGCAGAAAAGATGGATATAATTCCTGAGTCCTGGGCTGACAGCACTGTTGGTGTGTGTGCCACACTGGCAGCAGTAATCTGTCTTCCTAGCATTTTATCTAGCATACATTTGCTTATCCAAATATTACTTTGTAACTTTTATAGCTGTCACTTGCAATTCAGCTCAGAATAGCAAATGTCAGAAAATGTTACAAACAGCACTGGCATTTTTTGTGGTGTATTTGTTTGATGGCACCTCCATGTAACTCTTTGAAAGGCGAAATATGGAACAGTGGAATGATTTTGTGAGGGCAGTCAAGGATTTCTGGTTTTGTCATCCTGGCATCCCTAGCAGGTAGCAAAGATGACAAGTCTGGTCCTGCAGAGCTCCATTTTTGTCTCTCAATATGTATTTTTACCCTAGTATTGACTCCCCCTTTGTATGAGGATTTCCAGCATGGCAGGGATGGAGGGGAGCCTCTGTTGAGCCCAGCTCCAGCTGGTCTGGAGGCATAGTCACAACCTATTCTGATATTCTGAGGCATCAGTCCAAGCAGTTCTCCAGCGTGGCCTTAGGGCAGCGTTCCTGGAAATCCTTCTTCTGGATCCTTCGCCAAGTGTTTCAGATGGGACTTCTTGAAAAATAATCTATATTATCTATGTAAGGAAAGGCGGTTGTTCTGATATGCATGTTTCTCATGTAGTCATCTTGCTCCCTGAGAAGATTCTCTTGAAAATGAGCCCTACTGTGCTTCACTGCTAGGATGATGTCATCTGGAACCTTACTGTGAATTTTAGACATGTTCTTGTTGTTGGAAGGAGTACTGGTGTTGATTCAGATATACTGCTGGGTTTTCTAGTCGGCAGATTGAAAAGGAGCACTGTGGTATCAATTGATGCTCCATGTTCTGCTGTGAGTAGCTGTGTAGTAATGATTTGTAGCATGTAACTGTCTGCATATCTTACCATGGATGCAGTTGTGTAATGCTAATTCTTGAACACAATGAGGTGGTTCTTTTAAAATCAGCATTATTTCAGTTTTTTGGCAGGCACTGGAATACAAAGGGGATCTTGCATATTTTTCTTGAAGTCAGTGGACTCTTGGCACGGCATTTGGAAGTGTTTGAGGCTGAGAAGAAGTTGTATAAAATCTTCAGGAATCCTTCAGTTGTGGTGAGAGCTGTTGGGAAAACAGGGTGGTCTGGTGGGAGGGAAACTCCAAGCATTGACCTCCAAGGTGTCTTAGCAGGTTGTCCCTGTGAAAGGATGATAATGGTAGCAGGTGATTTCTTTGAGCTTTCCTTGGGAAATGGCTATTTCCATAAAACCTAGGCCTATGAAAAGCAAGTTTTGCTCTCATTGTTGCCATTGCTATGAAGTTCTTCTGATGCTGTTGCTCCTTTTCTGAGCTCATCCAAAAGGACCATATCAGTACAAGCAAAAATTTCCGACTTGGTTGTGTGATTTGCACACCCGGATGTGCCATCCCAAGGTCAGGAGCTGGGGTGGTTGTGAGATGGTCATTGTCTCTGGGGTGTGGGGAAGGAATCTGGGGAACCTGAGACTAATTTTAGCCCTTTTGTTATTATTTTTTTTCCTCCCTTCTTTCCCCACAGGGCAATTTGGCTATTAGTATTTGTGGAAGTTTAATAAAAACCAAAATAAATATGGACTATTTCACTTTGCTTCCCCTGTAATTGCCAGCCCATATCTCTCTCCATTATCCTTTCATCTTCTTTTCAGACTGGCTAATAGTTGCTTAGTGATTACATTTAATGGTGTGAGAACCTTTTAGTTTGGATACCCTGCTTTTCCTCCCCTCTTGCTTATAGAGATGTTTACATTTTTAGCCAGAACTATGATTTGTCTCCTATATAATTGCATGGAAAGCAACAGTTCATATTCCTAGACGGGCATCCTGAATTAATTTTTATATCATTCTAATGCCTTTCCCATGCTCAGTTCACCCTGTAGAGTCTCTTGATTAGTTCAACTAACTGTTCCCCTTTCCATAGATTTATTTCTTTGCAGTGAACCGCATATTTTACCCTGTCTAGTGTGGTCTGTAGGGCTTTCAGAAATTCACAGTAAGCAGGTTGAGATGGAAGAAAGTATGGTAAAGGAAATATTTCACCAGGTTATGCTTCATGTGGCTGGAGTCTAGGGAGTCATTGGGATGCTCTCCTTGCCCAGGTGCAGCTGGTGCTTGGAGGGCTTTGCCAGTGAAGGTCCCTCACAGTGCTGAATCAAAACAAGTGCTGGCAAAAGCTGTTTGGCGCTGGCTAACTGACTGTGCTTGGACAGTGTGGAAGTGTCATTTAAAAATTATCCACTTCATCAGCGTTATTGGTGAAAATTATCAGGATGGAGCTCATCCAGGGAGAAGGGCTGATCTGCCATCTTGCCTGTGTGGCTGCTGAGGAAAGCGTGGCCCTGAGCATGGTGACTGTGCCAGCCCATCTCTGGCTGTGGGCAGGGGAGACGGCTCAGCACAGCTCTGTGGGCTTGGACTCATACTCCAGCTGCTCCACTGGTGAGATGGGAAAGGATGGGAAAGGGGGATGGTGTGAACACACAAGGCACAGAGCAACCACCTCTGGGATGAGAGCTGCAGTGTTGTTTTTTCAGGAAAAACATGCTCTGCAATACAAGGCAAGTGAGGGGCTGGAGCATTGCAAGCCCTATAAGTGTTAAGTCCCCCCATCTCTTAAGGCTTTATCTGTCTGTGTATCTCCCGTTCTGGCACCAAGAAATTTGGAAACTTTAGGAAGAATGTCCAGTCTTAGTCTTTGATGTAGCAGCATCGCTGACTCATCATCACTTAAGCCTTTGTTAGGGAGTGAGGAATTTTTGCTTTTTGTTAAAGGGCCAGGAGCTGTCTGTTTTCATCACTGAGTTTGCAATCCTAGCAGTTGGAATGAAACAAAATTCAAAGCTTTGGAGAAGTGGCTGGGGGTGTGTGGAATGAGTAATGATCCAATATGAGGCCTCAGCAGGGTGAAAAATGTAAAACTAGCATCTCTTCTACTGTTGGGGGTTTTTTAAAGATAAATTCACTAGCAATGAGAAGTATTTTAAACGTTGCTGCTGTTGCTGATAGAAACAGGCCATTAAATTGCTGCAGTCAACATTCCTGTGGGTCCTGGTCATGAGCCATGCTGCCAACTATTTGTAAATTTACTGACAGTTAGTAAGCAGAATGCAATATTTAAACTGTCAGAAAACTAATAATCACTCATTTCAGGGGAACATACCTCTGCTTCTCTTGGGCTCTGGCTTTTCATAGTGCTTGGTTAGTGCTTGTTTTTTCTGCTTCTCTGAACTCCAAGACTGACCCAGGAAAAAGCAGCGAGGAGTTGAAGAAGAGGCTGCCTGCTTCTCCCTTCCCTGTGCGCCCTGTTCTTATCATCCTTAACAATATCCCAGTCATTTCTGCTGGAGATGCTCCAGATTGCAGCCAAATTCCTGGGCTCCCAGGGCCAGGGTTCTCAGTCTTGCCGTGGCTTGCAATAGGTGCTGTTCCATCTGAGTGAACTGTAAATATGAAGACAGACATTCACAAGTGCAAACTGTAAATGTGTGGTAGCTTCCTGGGGTGCGCACTCGGAGATAGTGGAAAGCAGCTTGAGAGAGCCTAGAAAATACTTTGAGCTTATTTATCATACTATTAAAATGTTGTGGGAAAAATGGCAGAATCATTTGTTTGCTGCTTGCTGTTGAAATGCAGGCCTGGTATGAATTACCCATGCAAAGAGAGCTCTCTGTTGTGAGCCAGCATTGCTTGGAGAAATCTGCTTTTCTTTACTGTACAGCAGCGTTATGGGTTTATGCTGTTGTGGACCTTCATCTGAAATAGCTTTTTGTGCGACTACCTATGTGGACATTCATAAAATATGAATCCAGGTGGGTTTTCCCTGTGCCCTGCTGAGCAGTAATTCTCCTGTCCCATCAGAAGAATAAGGAGCTGAGTTGTTTGCAGGGGTGGACCTCTCACAGCATAGCAGTCCCCCCCCTTCTCATGCCTTGCTGAGGGGAGAGTGTGTTATTTGCCTCTGAGAAGTGATAATTTCACTGGGCACTGTAGACTGTGGCCTTGATAAAGCCAGGAGGATGAGTTTGAATGTACTGCTGTGGTGATTAGATTACAGGCAACAGCAAAATACGACATTTACTTCATTTTTGTTGTTTAATTTAGAGAAGTGGTTTTTTTCAGACCTCAGGAAAACTCCTGTTCCATGTCAGGATTATGCCAAGCCTGAAATGTTTGGACCAAGAGGGGAAAGGGCACAATAGCTGCTCCTTGCAGAGCAGTGGGTGATCCCTGCTGAGGGTTCACCAGCACTGCCAGATGCCTGGGCTCAAGTTCTTGATCTCAGCTGGGTGCTGCAGCGCTGGATCCTTTCCCCTTGCATGCCAGAGGAGCAAGTATGCCTCTCTATCCTGCTGGTTTTGTCAGAATTTTTTCCCTTAAAATACGGAGCTTTCCTCCTCAAAAGCAGCACTCTCCCCTGAGCAGTCCTGGCTTGGGTGAATCATTGTGTTCGTACAAAAAATGTTTTGTAACTTGCTTGCATTCCCCACTGTCTGTGCTCCTGGGGCATGAAGTGTGTGGGAAAGCTGTGCTCTGAATTTCCACCATCACCTCTGAAGTTTGGCCCAGCCAAAAGATATAAGGAATTGGTAGGTGGTGTGTGATCTGCAGTATCCTCGAGCTACAGCTAACATTACCTGGGCATGGAGAGGCCACTTGTGTGTGCTGTTGCTGCTCAAGTGCAAATAAATATAATATTTATCACCGTGTGCTGTCAGCGTGTTAGAAATTAAGCCCAGAGCCTGCTATACCAATAAGTGTTTTAGCAATCATTATAGCATTTGTCAACATTATGGGCTGCAGTCTGGCAGTAATAAATGCATGGTGTTCCTGCTAGAGCAAATGGCTTTTCCAAGGAGAGGTGTATTTAATGAAGAGTGAACAGCACAAGCTGTAAAAGGAGCAAGATCAGTGATTTTTACAAAATGGTTGTAAATGGCGCAGAGCAAGGTGGCACGGGCTGTGATGTCCCCAAGGGTGCCCTGGAGCGAGCTGGGTTGGGCACCTCCACTCTTAGGCAGATGCATTGAAATTAAGGAAAAGAAAGCAAGCACCTTGTTGCTGGCACAGCCTGCAGGGCTGGGAAGGGGAGTGTGACCTGGAGTCGGGAGCCAGCCTGGTGTGCGCTGGCAGGACCTGGGACAAACCTCATCACTGGGAGAGATGCCGAGCCAGGAATTTCACTTCCCACCTGCACTGGGGCAGGGATAATGGCATGGGCTCCCAGCCACAGCGAGGGGATGGGTGTTCAGTAACGGGCTTAGAAAGGAGGAGGGAGCTGCAAAGGCTGTTCTTCCCTCCCTCTGGCTGGAAATGCACAGCTTGACTTTTGGTTTCTGCTCCCTTTATTTCAAAAGGGCAGTTTTGATGTGTGTTCAACTTGCCAGATGGTGGTGTGCAAAAAAAGGCCTGAAAGCATGAGGGAGGAGGGAGAAGCATGTCCCTTGCCTGGGACCTGGGGAAACCTGAGTTCTGAAATTGCTGTCAGCTGCTGGAGAACCAGAGGGTGTAGTCTGGCCTATGGAAATTGGGACTGTGGTATTCATTAACAGCACATCTCCGTCCTGCTGCAGGTGGTGAGGCTTTGATGTATGGGGTTTATACAATTTTTTTTCTCTTTTTATTAGCCCTGTGCATGAACTGTCATGTGAGAACTGACTGTCATTTAGCTCCAGGACTGTTGTGCTCTGTGTGTGTGAGAGGGTTTGTCTTCCCTTGTGCAAATATCCTTCCTTTCCACAGAGGAAAATGTTTGCCTTTTTTTTTCTGTAACAGCATGTGGCAGGTAAAGGTGGTATAAAAGCAATGGTATTAGTTGAGATCCAGAGGGTATTTTCATCTACTGGGTGGGGAAGGAAGGACAAGATGTGATGAATCTTTTCTGGCTCCATATCCATATTGCTGAAGAGCACTGGAGGGGGATATCCAGGGCTGCTGTAGCACAATGGTGCTGAAACCATTTAGAAAAAGTTGCATTATCAAAATACCAGGCGAGAGGAGAAATGAAGGCCTGAGTCCATTTGTTTGAAAAACAGTGTGATTAAAGACTCAACTGAAGTAACAAAGCTGTTGGATTTAAAATTAACTTAATGTAGTGTTTGTTTCCTGAAGAAAAGTTGATGCGTTATCTCCCTAACAAATGGCTCATGCTGCAAAAGTGAAGCATGACACCTTCTACAAATCAGACTGTTTGACTTTTATAAATGACAGTGTCACCTATCACTGTGTCAGCAAGATTAAGGGATGATTTTTCAAATGGTCCAAAAGCATTTCTTTTTCATTATGTTTTCCCTATAGTGAATATTCCACTTGTACTCAAAACATTACTGAAATAGACTTTCTCTGTCGCCACTGCTTAGAAGTAAATACAATAAATAGTAATATATATGTTATGTATACTATTGTCTATAGTGTTTATATAGATCTAGTATATCTATCTATATACACTATATATATATTTATATTATAGCAGTCGTAGCTCTAGTAAACACCAAATAGAAAGATTATGCCTGTGCAGGTACCAGACATCACAGTTATTTTGTTAATTCATGTCTATTAGCTACAAGTCAAAACTCAGCTGGAGTAACCTTGAGACCTTAATGCAAAGGTGTCCAGAGGTACAGTTACATCATCTGTGTCAGAAATGCCTCTTTTCCGTCTCTTCTGTACCTCCTCCCTCCTACAGTGAGATAGTTAAGGTCTTAAGGCTTAATAACGATTCTGGACCACATATGTCTTTCAGAAGTGTATTTCTAAAAATATTTACTATTCCCTTTAGGAAAGAACTTTCAAGTCAAGGTTCAGAAGATCTTCTGTTACTGCTCTATGCATATGTTTAATTTATAAAATCTTCCTTATTTAAGGTTTATCAGCTCTAGGTCATGGGGACTGTTGGGTCATCAAGCTTAACCTGTGTAACTGAAGCCGTTGGATCCCACTCAGCAGTTCCTAGCATTCAGCTGCAGCACTGCCCCCAGGGTCTGAGCAGAGCACTGGGAATGTGCTCACCCAGCTGAGCTTCACAGCTTGTTTTTTATCCTAAGAAGATTTTTTTTTTTTTTTCATTTTGAGGTCTGGCTGCAAAACTTGTGTTTTCTGAGTCTGCTCTAGAAGATCATAGGAGTACTTAGTTAGGCAAAACATTTCTGCTCTTGTGTAAAGCACCAGCATGACGAGGAGGGGGGACACGGCCTGGGCTGCCACCTTACGCTGATCAGCCTCTCTGGGTGACCTCGTACGACTCCCACACAGGGAGTGTAAGAACAGGTTTCACTGTTAAAAAAGCAGCGTCAGGTAGCAGAATTTCCATCTGACGTGAGATCGCACATCCCAGCACATCAGCTCGGTGCACTGAGTCACCCCTTATGTAAAATGGTAATCGTGATACCTCTGTCATAAATTTGAACTTCAGCCTTGCACTGAAGCTCATGAAGTGGCAGGCACAAGACTTCATCATCATCACCTTGGGGAATGGAGGGAGAGGCCATCCAAAGCGACGTTTATTTCTCGGCAGTGATGAGGTCAGGTTTCCAAAGCATCAGTGTTGAGTGTGGTGATGCCTTTTAACTGTGGAGTTGAAAGGATGATGCAACTTCTAAGTGTTGTGCCAAAAACGGCAAAGTGTGTCAAAAGAGATGATCGTTGGCAATGTCTAAAGAGAAGAAAGTTGATATTTTAGTTTTGTTTTTTTATCTGGCTGAGGAGCTGGTCTGGAAAGGGTTGCAGCATGATAGGACTGAGTTCTGAGCAGCTCCTGGCAAGCCCAAGTGAATGAGCTGCAGTTCAGTTAGAGCAGGGGGAGAGATTATCTATATCCTTTATATAGAGGTGCTCCAAATTTATGAAGGAAAGCACTGATTTTTAAACTTCTTTTTCCCTGTGACCAACTGTGCTGCCTTAAGTACATTTGCAATCCCCTTTAAGTAAAGGCTGTCTGTCAGCCTTTCTCAAGTTTTCTGTTATCATAAGCAGCACAGTCATGGGTACCTGGAGAGAACACCAAATACCTTTTGGTGCTCGATGAGCTTTGCAATCTGCAGTTTAGCTGAAACATTGTAATACCACCCAGGTGTTGCAGCGGCAGTAGGTTCCAGCTATTCTAGAGGCTTTGCACATCTTGTTTTCACCATGTCCCGTTCCTTGTCTACCCTCATCCCATTTCAGATACTAAGTCTGGAGCTACTGTAAAGGTCAGTTTCAAAATCTCAGGATTTTAGTAGTTTTTAACCATGGAGACCACACAGAAAGGTATAAAAGATCTGCCTGCAGGAAACTGCTTGGTTGATATTTTTTTACTATGTGCAAATAAAAATAAGTTAACTTTTTGTAGTTTAAAAGTCTGAAGTTTTTGGGTTTTTTTAAAGCATTGCTTTGAACCAAGTACTAATGACTGTGGCATCGCTTAGGAGAAAGTGTTTCATGTTTTTCAAGTGTGTGCGTGTGGTTTTGTACGTGCCTGGCTGCCTGCCTGGTGTTGCAAACTGCAACAGTGCTGCTTCATGGTGTAAAAAAAAAAAAAAAAAGTCTTAGAGGTCTTGTCACTGAGCTCTTTGTTTGCATAGGGAAACATCTGTCTGAGATTTAATGTGCTGTTCGTAACACTGCTGTTAGAGAGCTGTAAATCCTTCCCACTTCTTCTTCCTGGGATTTATCATTGTGTTTTTCTCGCTTCCTAATCAAAGTGCTGTAGTTGAGTGCGGTAATTAGTACGTATTAATTTGATTGTCACTGGTTGTAGTAATATGTAATAACATGACAAGATTTTATTAGTTCTTTAATAAAATGTTTAAATATTGTCACTTTAAATAACATTAAAATAGAGCTTTCATATGTTGTTTTTTATTATCAATTTGTTATGATCGACTAATTGCACTTGTTTGCATTGACACCATTAATTCCTGCAAACACAAGCTGTTTAAAGATTTAATTCTCATTTTAACTTGTTCTCAGGCAATTGGAGGAGGGGAGGGGGAAGGATCTTGGGCAGAGTTGTATGCACTAGGTGTGTGACATATGAAACTAAATTGTGTTTTCTGCTACTTACTCTGTTGGTTTGGACACAAAATGAAGCATGCATTTTCTCCTCCCAAACTGACAGCATGCTTTTTAACACATGAAGTTGCCATCTCGCTTTGTTTGTTACCTCATCAGCACCTCCATCTTGGCAATTCTCATGGATTGCAGTTCAGTTTAAATTCCTGTTCAAGGTGTTAGATAAAACCAGTGCTTTATGTCAGTAACTGTTACCTGGAACATGCACGTGGGTGTTTTTAAAGGATGGATTGGCGTATTGGGTGTCATCTCCTTTAGCATTCTTGTCTGATCTATACCAGCTTATTTCAATAAAGTGATGTGAAATTTCCCTCGCCATGGGACTCCTGCGAGCCTCAGAAGGGAGTTTGTGTGGGAAGTGGGCTCAGGGACACCAAACCCTTTATGGACTGTTGGAGCCTGTCTTTGGAGACTTTACAGGGAAAGGACTGACCATCCATTCTGGCAGGGAGGGGAGCTTGGGTGCCCACTCTTCACCTCTGGGGGTTTGGCCCCTCTCATCTTGGTTCCCTGTGGCTTTTCTGGAAGATGAAACAAGGTTTTTGTCTGTGGGTAATGCTGTGGGTGTCAGAAGTCACTTGCTATTTCTTGTGACAGTAGCTTGGGAAACTTTTGAGCAGTAGCCAAGATAGCAGATCTCCTGCCATGGCTGAAGAGGTTCAAGGGCCACTGGTGACAGGATAGGCAGAGATGCTGCAGAGCTCTGCTGCAGTGCATGTCAAGCCTGGCTGGGACTGTGTCTGTACTTCTACAGGCTTCTAGGGTGAAGCACCTTGCAGAACTCAACCTGAGACGAGGAGGCAGCAGGAAAGGAAGAAAGGTCAGGAGGCACCACTAATTCTTTGCTTTCTGTTGGCCCCCTGCATGTCCCAAAACCTTTGAACTCAAAGGCAAGGTGAGCTTGTGTGGGGGAACAGCTCCAGCTGTAAAGAAGGAGGAGTTAGTGGCACAGTCTGGGAGCCTACAGGGAAGAAGGGGAGAAGATAAAAGGAGTGTTTTCTGCTGTGACCTGAATGTTTGTCAAGTGGAAAATCTTCACAGCTCAAAGCTGAGTGTTTTGGCTCTATCTGCAAGGTGTTCTCCAAACGTGTTAGTGTCTCTCCCTGGAGGCATCTGTGCCCAAACGTAGCTCTCTTGGAGAGTGCTGCCAGTCTTTAAACAGAGCACTTGCCATCAGCTGCTGTATAACAAAGCAGACTGGGAGGTACAAGTAGTGAATTTTCCTTCTGAATAAGCACATTTTCCCTGCCCCTTCTAGGAGCACACTCAAGGCTACTATAAAATGCATAAACCTAATAAATGTCACCTCTGGATGGATTTGGTGTTTGGTGTTTTTTTCCCAGATTGTGTGCTGGCCCCTCCCGAGCTCTTTTTCCATAAATCAGGGAGTAATGAGTTGTGTTGCTGGCAGGGGTATCATCTTGCAGTTTGGCAGTGGCTGCAGTCTAACAAATGGTCCCAGTGTGGCAAAGCCCATTTCAAGAGAGCAGAAGGTAGACTTGTACAGAAGTTTTGCCAGCAACATCCATCAGCAATTTCATCTCTCTTATGTCTTTATTATTTTTTTTTGTGCTATGTTTGCTTTGTGTTTTCAGGAGACAGATTGCTCTGATTTCTAGGGAGAAATAACAACCACCAAAGTTTGGTCAGAAAGCTTTTGCAAATCACTGGGAACTCTGGGCTCTGGGCTGTGTCTAATTCCTCTGTCTCCCTGCTACCATGGGAACTTTACAGTGATTACTCTATTCTTTGAAATGATGAAACTTTTGCCAGACTGTTTTGCCTGTAAATGCAAAATGTCTTCTGTTTACAGCTGTAGTGTTACGGCTGCTCTTTGCTTGGACAGGGAGGGATGATTTAACTTCAGATGCAAAGTGTGGTGGCATTGGGGGAGTTTAAGGCCAAGGCTTCTTACCTTTTTTCATGTTTTCCTTCTAGATATACAGACTTTAGTTAATTTAGAGCAGCAACAATAGTGATGGCTATTTGGTATAAGAAGGGAAGTGAAAAGAGTTTTGAAGTTTGAGTGGTATTGAGGAAAAGTAGAGATAAGGAAGGGAAACTTAAATGAACTGCAACATCACACATTTGGAAATATGATAAGGACTACAGTTTATCAGAGACTACCTTTCTCTGGAATTAAGCAAGCAATCCAACATAAAAGCAATTATTTCTGTACCCAAGAGTTTGACCATCTCATTTTTCATTTTCATGGGCTCTTCCAAGTAATCATGCCTAATGACATATCTGCAAACCCAGGGTAATACATTGCTGCAAAACTCTGAATCCAAACTTTAATTATAAGAAGAATACTTCCTTCCTTTGGAGGGACTCTTTTCCTGCCTTCAGGAAATGAAAAGGAAATTATTTCACTTTTTTATACAGGAATTCAAATGTCAATTTTCTGATGTAATGGGAAAGATTTCAGGTGGGATTTAGTGTTTCTGGCTCAATGCTCTGGTGTGAAAAATGGTGCCTTTGCCTATTAGACGCCTCTTGACCATGAACCTGAAGTTCTTCATTGTATAGGACCCATCTTAATCGTAAGGAGATGGCTTGTGCTATGGGGGGAGGAATTAAGCTTTTAGTCATGCTTTGCCCTGTCTTATTTATCAATTGCAATATGAAGCATAAAGTTAGGTTAAAACAAACGCAAGCTCTATGCTGGGAAGTTTGTGTTTATAAATGGTCAGCTCAGTACATGTATTTCACATGTCACTATTGCCTTAACAAGTGCCACAAACATAGCAACATCTGGGTGACACCAGCGTGTCTGTGTGTGAAATGATAGTGTGTGTATGCAGGGTAAGGCTTGCCCATGAATTTAGCCTAGGCTTTAGTGACCTGTTAGTAGATGTAGTTTTATTTCCAGATTTTGTTTTTCTGAGGATTAGGTGGCATTTGGAGCATATAAATTTAGTCAACTGATGCTTTTGTTAATCATGTGCTTTACTGAAGCAGCACGGGCTGAAAGGGGGACAGAACTGGCACTTAGTTACGTGTAGAAAACATGGGGGGATTGACTATGTGAAATCTACATAAACCAAAAAAATATACTCCCAACTCCTTTTTCTGTACATGTAACATCTGTAAATTCAGGGTTACTGCAATAAGCAAGAGATTAAAGCCAGTAGGAGCTTGGAAGGGATTTGGTTTGTGTTTGCTGTTGGCTTTTGTCTTGACTCCCTACACTAGGGAGTGGAGCATGGAGCCAGCTGGACAGGAGTTTAAGCCAGGCTCTGGGCTGGGACTGTGTGCTTTGAAACTCTAGACCAAAGGATGTGAGGGCTTACTCAATGAGAGGGTGTGCAGGATGGGAAAGCCCTGAGATGCAGCTTGGGATTGTGCTGCAGTCTGTGTGGCAAAAATGGAGCTTTCCCTGTGGGGAAACGTGCACTTCCAGCCCTGCTCCTGTGCAATGGCCCATCAAGGAATACTGGAGACCTGTTTGAGTGCTATGGATGCTGAGTTTTGCAGAAGTATGTGGAGTCCCAGCCAAGTTTCTGAAAGTCAGAAAGATCTTTTGTGTTCTGATAGCTGACAATCAACCATATTGCCCATATACAATCTAATTGCCAGCATATGAGCCATTTTTCTGACCACAAAAGCTTTTATTCACGTGCTCGAAATTTTTAAAGGCTTGTTATCAGCATAAATATCACGCAGCATGAAGGTGTTTCTTCTTTTGCAGCCACTTAGCTATGTGGCACAGCAACAGAGTGGCAGGAGTGTGCCACCACCACTTTGGCTGTGAGCTCCAGTGTTTGGGGTGGGGAACACACTGGTGGGCTCCCCTGGGTGAGTAATCAGTAAGTGACTATTAGACGTGTTTGTCTGTGGGGAGAGGAGGAGCTGGGCACTGGGAAGCTGTGATCCTTTGCACATCTTTGCCAGAGACCCTGGTGTTGTGTGGCTGTGGTTGGGGTCATGCAGTGCACTCAAGTTTTCAGATCACTTATTAAGAGTGGCATGTGGCATTCTTACAGGTAGTAAATTATTGTGTCTGTTAGACAAAATGTCATTTTGTCGTCTCTTACCAGCTTCACTTGTGTATAGAAGTGCCACCATGGTGTGGTACCTTCTGGTCTCATCTATTCATAGCATTCTCCTGTTGTTTATGTGAGTCTTCTGGAAGAGAGGCTTCTGAATATTTTGTAAGACTATGGAAATGTGACTGTGAAAGCACTTGAAAGCACTTACGACTTCTCTCCAAATGATTAGATTTCAAATTAACAATGTCCTTAAAAAAACATGTACTGTCTTGAATTATGAACAAGGTGAAACACATCACACCATCAGTGCTAGGTAACTAAAGACAAACTGTTGTTCTTTTATACAAAGCACTTGAAGTTCATAACTTTGTCAATCAAAACCATTATATTTTCAAATCTTTTATTTGTTTAAAAGCTGTCTGGACTGCAAAATAAATGTTATCTGTTTGAGCTACTAAGGTGTTGCCCCTGGTGAAGGATAAAGATGGATCTTGGTGCTTCATTAGCTGCTATGTGGAACATTCCTCTTTTGCACATTTGAGATACAAAACTCAAGAGAGCTGTGGGTCATTTCTTCAGACCCCTGCATGCCAGGAGGGATCATGTCTTATATAATACTGTCAGAGAATTTAATGACAGTTTTCCTTTTCCTGCCTCAAATGTTCCAAACCTCCCTGCCTTGGTGATTAAAAGCCTTCAAAAGGAACCTTATCCTGTGCAGGTCCCTGTGCTATTGTGGGCAGGTGGGCAAGGCAGTGTCCAAAGCACCTGACGGTTCACAGAGAGTGGCATTAGAGTGAGTGCTCAGGAAAATGCAAGAGATTGTCTCATGCTCTACATCCTCTCTTTTTATAAAGATGGTTTTCCAACAAATGTGTTTTTAACTACACCCAGCCCAAACCTTCCCCACCCTGAGTTGGAGGGGATTGGTATGGGATGCAGGGAGGCTTTGCAGGCAGTGGTCTCGGGGCAGATGTGTGCTCATGCATTTCTTGGGGATACCTGCTAGTCTGGCCTCAGCCCTGATTTGTCTTGGCATGGCATTACCTATTTAGCACTATAAAAAATAGAACATATCCTCCTGTTCTCTACAGGCTGTCACTTTTTAATTGCTATAGAGGCAGCACTTCAAAGAGTTTCTGTAAATTTTTTTTCCCCCTTAAATACAAAATTTTTCTCACTTGAAATATCATTAGTGAATCAAAAAAGCCTTTATCATTTCCTTGGGATAACAGCTGAAAGCTGGTGGTTGTGTTGTTGCAGTGACCAGTTTCTCAGATTATTGTGTAATTAATCATCTTATTGAAGGAGAGAGAACAGAAATGGAAGTTAAATAATAACTAACTTCTTTGCATCATCCATCAGAATCCATCAAGGCCTTTTCAGTGCTTATCGACTCTTTTCCAGGTTGAGTCTGTCTCTCCCCAGCAGTCTCAGCTGTTTCCACATGAGTTGCTCTCCTGTAGGTTGGTGCCTGAGACAGGGAATTGGTCCCTATGTTAAATGTCACCATAAAGTATTATAATACATCTTCTGAAGGGATCTTGGGAATTGAAATCTTTTGTTACCAGAGAGGATCAACTTTACTTCAACCTGCCTCAGCAGATATTTATTTAATGTGCCCATTAAAAAACCTTCTGAAAGAGACATCCTCCCAGCTCTGTCAGGTTGCTTACTTCCATGCTTATTGGAGATCAGACGCAACAGCCAGATTCTGGAACTTGGGAAATTTGGGCTTGCTATACTTAAAATTTCTCTCTGCATGCTTCTCCTTTAATAATCTTGGGTGTGTTTCCTTGCGATTCTGGTTGTTAATTAGCATGGTAAAGATTATTCCTGTGAGTACAGTCAGGGTTTTTCAAAAGTTTTATCTGCTGATATCTGTGCACAGACTGCCTGAAAGATTGTATCATTTAATTAAAGAAAGAACAAACAAGAGGATTAATGTATTCTATGGGATGCGGACAGGAGACTGCAAAGAGTCAGGCGAGAGCTACACAGGGCCCACTCAAATGTCTGGTGAAAAGCACCCGTGGTTCACTGCCTGCTGAAATTGGTAACTAGAAATCCTTTAATACTTCTGGAAAACAGCGAATGGCAAAATCTTGGTGTCAAATATGAACATTCTGATTTACATTTAAATAGTTTAGGTTTCCTTATGTGTGTCACACATAGGATAAAACAATGCTCTGTTATTGCAAATATTACTTGTAGTGAAAGTAAATGTCATCGTCACCAGTGTTAATCTGCTGCATTTAGGAGTCTGTTTCCAAATATCAATTTCTAGTAAATGAACTTTATCAGTGTCGCAAGATTTTATTTGGAAAATATTTTGTGTCAAAGCCTGGGAATGTTCACTGGTGACCTGGTTACATTTGTTAAAAGCCATCAACATCTATTTGCTCAGTATCTTACAGACCTGTGAAGTATAGAGCATCCTCTCCCTCAAAGATTTAGGGGCTGTGATGATTTGGGGACCAGTTGGGACTCGGTGACAATCACCAAGATGAAGAGGGATCAGCAGATCTCAAAGCTACAGGATGACCACTTCCAGGAACATCAACTTTGTGTGATTTTTGAAGCCCCAGTGTGGATTTGAGTGTGGCACAGATGTTTAAGAAACCATTCTGGCCTGCAGAGCTGAATGCTAGTCCTCATTTCCCAGCTTGGATTCAAAGCTGGGGACTGACTGAACCTCACCTACCAAGGGAATTTCTGTTTTTAAAATTATTGCAGTTTATCAGGTCTGGCTAGGAAATAGCTTGCTCATCTACATAATTAAGCTATAAATAGCAGAGTAAATGAACTTGCTTTTCAACTTTACAATGAGGTTGTTATTTCTTCTTGAAGTTCAGGACACTTATTGCCCAGTATGTGAGTGATTTTCCTAAACTCTTGTCTTTGCCAAAATGATGGTTATTCATCCTGGGGTTCTACAGAGTCAGGTGCTATTTGGGAGTAGTTAAACAATGTCTTTGAGTTATGGGAGCCTGTGACTGACAATAGGAGGTAGGAAAACCTCTCCCATTTTTGTATTCTTCTGTATAAACTATGAAACTGGAAGGTAGAGACAGTCAGGACAAACAGACATGGTTTTCTGTTGGCATTTTCACTACCTCTGAAATAAAAATGAGGTTACTGAGGTCACCAGTTGGCCGTAAGTCAGCGAGTTTGTGCTGGAGGCAGTTATGCCCCTTGGCCAATGTTATTGATAAACCAGATAATAGCTTCTGCCACTGAAGTTTGCACTTAATTTATTGCAGAGAAAGTCATGCTGACT
Organism: Gymnorhina tibicen; assembly: GCA_013399875.1. Classification (NCBI taxonomy): domain Eukaryota; kingdom Metazoa; phylum Chordata; class Aves; order Passeriformes; family Artamidae; genus Gymnorhina; species Gymnorhina tibicen. The sequence goes on along the minus strand of VXAZ01002367.1, from coordinate 404,365 downwards.
GTTCCTGTAGATGGTTTTTCCTATTGGGATATGCTCTGACTTTGAGCCAGGATCCTGGCATGGATACTGGAGTAACAGGCCTTGTACCAGCTGCTGGGTGCCACATTGCAGCGAGCCAAGAGCAGCTGATAGAGGGGATTGGGTTACCAGGCTAAAAAGTTTGTTTGCTGCCTGTTGGGAAGTGCTTATCCAAAAAGAGATGAGAAACTCATGCTTAGTTTTTAGATGAAAATCAGCCATGCACAACAAGAAACAGCTTAAAGTGGCTTGAAACTCAGTCTCTTGTGATGCCAGAGTAGCAGATGGCTGGTTGTCACTGCCGATGAAAATTATGTTAATTAATATATTACAAAACTGACTCCAGTTGAACATTTGTTTCTTATGGGCATGTGATTATCAGCTTTTCTGGAAGATAAATTTTGGGAATATTTCAACTGATATATTTCTCTGAAATAGCTTTCTGGAGGTTTAATGAGCTGTTTGTTTTTGGTGCTGTGATGCTAAATGGGCATCAGTCATTCTGTTGGTGTTAAAGAACTTGGAGATAGTGGAAAGCAGAGTGAGAAAGCCTAGAAAATACTTTAAGAGTGTGCACTCTCACCTGCTGCACAGGTGGGTGCCCCAGAGATGGCCACACCATGGCCCTGTCTTGAGCAGCAGCTGTTTTCCATATTTACAGCAGTGATTTTATGGAGGGATGGATTGAGTGAAGATCTGGATTCTTTCCTATTCGTGGGCCAAGACCTTTTATGCACCTTTTTTTGCTCTAAAGGAAAGCTGTAGAAATCTGGGATGTTTTCAGGGGGCTCTTTGCCCACCATATAGATTTTCTGGCTTTTATTAAACACCAGGCTTGAGGATGGGTGTTTCCTTTGGTAAATTTCCCAAGCCAGGGACAGTCCATGTTTTTACAGTTAAAAACTAACTTCTACATGGCCCAGTACATCAAGATTTCACTTCTGGTCTTCTAAATTACTGAAAAGTCTTTTGAAAAGTCTTACATGCTGCCACTCGAGGACCCTTGTACACTACCTAGAAAGCTTTGCATTCCTTGCCTGTAGAAGCTGTTGGCTCAGGCTGATTTTGACAATAGCAGGCACAGATGCTTCAGAAGGTGTAAATCCTCCCTAGTCGGCAGATGCAGATAATCTGGCCCCTACTGTTAGCCACATCCTGATCTCTAACAGATAAAGACTGACTTAATCCCCAAAGCATGAGCTTTAATATCCTTTACAAAAGCCTTCTCCTAATTCGCAAGGCCCTGGTATGGTTTTCTCCTCCATGGGGTCGCTGCTGGGTGGCTGAGAACTGTTCAGGGCTGTCTGAAAGGCAAAGAGGTGTTTGCTGGAAGGGCTGGTCACTGCCTCGAGCTGCTACCAGCTTCCTCTCTGCAAGTTGTAGAAGCTGCTGACTATTTACTATTTATTGATTGTTTAAAAATTATTTTTATTATCCCCTCTTTGACTTGCTCTCTTTCATTTTCTTATGAAGAGCATTGGTTTTTGGTGATGCAGCCCTTGCTTCAGTGTCTTTAGTGTGATACAGCCCTATTCCTTCACTTCTGGAGGGAAATAGAGAGATGGGGCTGTTGGCCAGGAGAAGGCACTGAGCATTGCTTTGTTTTGTGACCAAACCAACCCTACCTGGGAGCCCTTTCCCATCCCAAAAGGCTGGGATTTGCCTTACTGCAGGTTGGTGCTGGCTGGTGTGGGCAGCAAGCCCTTGGAGGGAGGTGACTGCACTGGGATCAGGAGCCTCTGTGGCTGTGTGGGTCCCAGCACAGCAAGTGAAACCCAGCCTGACACTGGTGCCAGCGTGAAGGACGATTTTGCTGCCACAATGGTGCTTTTAGTTCTGGAAAGCATCTTGGATGAGTTCTGAGAAAAGCCAGCGTTGGTCTATGCAGAGAGCTCCACGCCCTTTTGAAGCACGTGCCTCTGTTCTGTCTCTGGAAAAGTCTGAGCAAATCTGACCTTTCCCCCCTGCAAAACCCTGTGTGATGCTGTTCCACCCTGGTGTTTGTTCCCTGGGAGGCAGCAATGACCTGGAACATCTCCATGTGCCTAACTCTGTGTAAGCACAAGGTTGATCCTTCCCTGCTGTACTGAACATTTGTGAAGCGTTTGAGATCCTGTATGGAAATTACAGTGGAATATTTTGGTTGTATTTCCCATGTCACTCTAAAGCACAGTGCGAGCATTTGTTTTGGAAGAATCTGGAGGGAGTAATGAGCTCGTATTGAAGGTTGAGGGGTTTTCTTTTTTTTTTTTTCTTTTTAGGGAAACATGTTTGTTTTAAGTAAATTGCAAAGGACTTTGAACACTCGTGAGAGCAGCTTTTAATTGCTTTGTAGCAAGTGTTATTTTTCTTCACAATCTCACAATTAACCTACTCCCTGTGGCTTCCCAGTGTAAGTTCTGCTGTTGGTACAAATTGATTTTGCCTCTGCCTTTTGTGTTGGGAGGAGAGGGGAAATTAATTCCCAGTGCCCTTGGCTCACTGGAAATCTTTTCCTGCCAGGGTCTCTGAATCTAAATGGTGTTCTGGGATTACTTAAGGGCTGATCATCTTGTATTGTCCTGAATGCTATTTCATTCCCTTCCACCACCCTTCCAGTCTTTATTTTTTCCTAGAATTTAAATTGCAGCTTGTATTAGCGATGAACAGGATTATGCAGGTGTGAGTGACTCAGTGATAAACCTTGTGTTTCAGTGGCTTGTTAAATTTGCAGAGGGAGTGGCGGGGAAAAATCCTCTGTCATTTTGAGCTGAAAATGTGAATGCCTCAACTAAACCAGCAATTCATTATATTTGAAGAAAAGTTTGGACAGGGATTTGCTTGCCTAATTTGAAATTGTCGTTGAATTAGTCTGTGACAGTCTTTATATGAAAACTCTTAAGAGTTTTATTTTGCTGTCAGTGCCTAATCAGAGCATAATGGCAGCTTGAGTTAGTGAAGAGGTAGCAAATGTGTGTAGTTTGCACAGCTTCCAGGGCCATAAATAGACTCTGGCACACGTTTCTTTTAAGACCTTGACTCTGAGCAGCAAATAAGCATGTGTGTAAGCAGACTCACCAATTTCTGCAGTGCATGGCCCTGGTCGTGGTAAGGACAGTAAAATCCCAACAGAGAGAAACGGGTCTGTGTGCAAATGTGCCAGCATGGACATACAGCTGTCCGTGTGTCTGTGCGCATGCTGCTGGGTGTCTTCAGTCTTGGCACGTTTTTATAAAGTGGAGAGGTGTGGGAAAATAGTGACATTAGATACTGCTGGCAAGTGCTGTCTGAACTGGCAAGCCCTGTGTCTGTGCTTTGTGCGGATGTGGAATGGGTTGCTGGAGGCTGTCAGTCATTGTGTTTCTTGTGCAGGGTGAATCAGACAGACCTCAGTGCCCAGGCACACCCCAGCCTGTGAGCATGTGCTCAGAGTATCCCTGGTTTGTGTTTGTTCTGGATGTGTCTTCACCTACATCCAGAATGAGCAGATACCACCGGAGAGGGGAAAACACATCTTATAGTGTGAGAGTGCACAGGAGAAGAAGGAATGATCACTAGAGGATGTCAGAAGTCGGGCAGGAAAGATTTCCGAGAACATGCCCTCAAGCACTGAGAGCAGCTTCCAGTGCCAAGAGGCTGCTCATGACAAGTAAAAAGACAGACTGTGGGTGGGGCTTTGGAGCAATGCTCAAGTTAGTCAACCAAAGATTTGCAGCCTCAACCAACTATTAGTAACAGATGGTTTGATCCTGGAACGGGAGGTCAAAGCAAAAGGCTGGTGATGTTGGGCCACGTTTGTCTTGTCTTGCTCAGCAGCCTGGCGTGGTAGTCTGGGGAAGCGTCAAATAAAACATCCAGCCTGCTCCTTGGTTTCACCCCGTGGGCTGTGACAACCCATGTTGCCCCACTGGAGGAGGACAGAGGGGCTCCCAATGACCGTGACAAGACCATGCACAATGACATGGCCATCACAGCCATGTCGCACAGTGTTACTCCTTTCTGTGGATCATGGATATTTTTTAGCAGTCCCTTAAATGCCTGTGGTCATAGTCTGTCTCACCTTAGGATAGGGTTTAATCTGTGTCTGTTTCTCCGTTGCTGTTAGTGTGTTTTACTCTATAATTTTTGAAAATTCACTTGAAAAACTGATCTCAGGTGTGTGCTTTCATTGTTTTGCCTTCTTGTGTAAGAGATAAAAAAGACGTGCTGAGGATGTCAGCTGTACTCATCCCATGTACTTCTGTTTCTAGCACGATTTTTAAAAGCAGAAAAATAAGTGATCTCATTCTTTTGTAGAGATTTGTAGACAGAAATGCCTTTATAATCTTTTTTTATTTTCTCTCTTTCTCTGTGGGTGTTGTTCTTCCCTTCTCTGTCTTTTCTCAAATACGTCTTGACACGGAACATGTCCATACAGGGATGATCAGGAAAGCTGAATTAAATTAACTAGAGGTGTGAATTTAAAAAGGATTATTTAAACCTCATTAAACCTCTGTGTTTGCACACTTTTCAAAATTAAAGTTGCTTTAATTTGATTTCAGTTCACTCCACTTCCTAAGTGGAGCAATCTCAACTTAATTAAGGCAAATTAATTGAGTAAATGTCCAAAGAGAGATTTAATGTCAGGTAGAAAAGGAGCATTCAAGGAAAATGAGTAAAAGGGAAGTTGAGCTTATTCAAAACTAATAAAAGCAGAAACTCTTTCCAGTCTGAGATGTTTCAAGAATTAGACGTGATCTATGGCAAACACTGTAATTGTTATCTTGTAAAGGATACTATCAACAAGTGAGAGCCATTTCTTTCGGCTCATATGAGCAAACTCTCATCACTCCTTCAATTCTGGGCACCAGCCCAATATCGTGAAAGGAGAAAGCTACGTGTATTGAATGTCTCTCTTTTTACTTTATTCATTCCTTTAGGAAGCAGAGTACATTTATACCAAATCATAACCTGTTTGTTTTTGTTTTACCTCCCTGTCTCCTCCATCTGTTTCTTGCACAATATTTTTCTAGTGCTTTTTTCTTGAGGAGAAAAGAGATTGGGAGGAAGAGGGATGAAAATACATCCCTTCTTTCATGTGAAGGTGCTTATCTCCACCTGTGCAGGTGGTGCTTGGCCAAATCTCATTTCTATCTTGTTTCCAAAGGAATTCAGGTCAGGTCCCTATCTGTCAGTTCTGCAGAAGGTTCAACAGCAGCAGTGCTTCCCTGCTGCAGAGACAGGATTTGAGCAGCATTAAACATCATGATGTTTCATAAAAGCCAGGAAGAAGGCATGATTTACAGTCCTAAGACCTGTTACCTCTTTGGACAGGGTGAAGCACCAGGGGTGTTAGCTTTGTTCATGCATGTGCTCTCATTGTTGGATTATTAAATCCAAGCATATGGATGAGGAGTTGTGTAAGTATTTTCCAGTTTCCTTGCTTTGCCTCTGTGATGGAACAAATATTTAGTGAACTGGAGCTCATCCTGGGATAAGCCCGGCTAGCAGTTTGTAGTTTTTTATCCTCTTATGTTATATTTTTAACGGTGGAAATGAGCTCTGGGTTCCTTCTTTGCTCCCTGTCTTGCAATTGGGTAATTTTTTTGGTGTGGGGACTTTGGGTTCTTCCCCATCTCTTATGGAGCTCCATGCACAGGGCTTTTCTAACGGGAGCAGAACTCTTGTCTTCTTCCAACACTTCCTCCATCCCTGAGATGTTTAGGAGCCAGTGCCTGCCCCCACCAGCTTCAGGAGCACCTCAGAGTCATTCAGAAGCCAAGCTGTGCCCACTGGCCTCTCACAGCAGGGGGCAATTCACAAGTACGAACTGGATGGTCATAGGGAGAGCATGTAGGTTCCTGCTGTTTCTTTTATGTAGTGTTTATTCATTAGAATCATATTGTATCAAGGTGTTTGTATCTGAAACTTCTTTCTGCTTTGTTAAACTCAAACCCCAGGTGTCAGACCTGGTCACGCAATGCAAGAGGTACAAATTTGGTTTTGGGTTTGATTTTGTCTTTGGGCTGTCAGCTGTGCAAAGAAAGGGAAAAAAGGACACAGTTAACAAAAGATGTCTGTGTAGGAGATGATGTAGGCTAAATTCAGAGACTGTTTAAACAGATATTTAACAAAAAGGCAGCTATAATAAAGAACTTTAGCATTTTCCCCCAAAATGCTTTTGATGGAAGAGTAGTGTGTAGGTAGGCTATTGGTTTCTCTAGCAGCAGTAAATTACATGATGTAGTTAGAAAGCTTGAAAAAATTTATGAATAGAGACATAGGTATTTAGATTGACCTGTGTTAATAAGGCAAAAGTATATCTTACATAAGTAATTTATGCTTATATTTTATTCAGGCAATTTATTGCTGTGGGATTGATGATACTGGTCCTTAGATACCACTTAAAACTAAGGTAATAGCTAATGAAGGCTAGTTGAAATTAATAAAAAATCCTGTTATGTTTGATTTGCATGTCAGTTATACAGGTCAAAGGATTAAAATGCCATTGGAGAGTCATCAAGGCCACTCTTTGGATTTGATATTGCCTTCTAGCAGATGCAAGCCCTATTTCTTTGCATTGGAAACATCTACTTTTTACAATCAGTCAGAGCCAGCAACCTTATATGTCTGAGTCACAGGACTCAGGTTTTCATAGGCTCAGCAGTGAAACACAAATGTGAATTTCCTCCTGTGGATGTTCTTCAGTTGAGTGAAGGTGAGCAGTTTCCTAAGGATGATGCTCTGTCAGCCAGTCTCTGATCGTGCACTTTTCTGGATTCTTTAGTACTCAAATGAAGTGAAGATATACCTGCTGTCCTCAGCATGTCCTCAGCAGTGTTTCTGCATTCTCCTGCAGTGTTTGTTTCTGTCGGAAGGATGTTGAAGCTAGTGCTGGAGCCCTGAGGTTCCTAGGGAAGGCATGAGAGTTTCATCCAGTGTCAATGAAAAATCTGTAGTAGCAATTGGAAACGGTTAAAAGGAAATATCCAAAGGCTCCTCTTGCTGCCCAAACCCATTTGATTGTAGTCTTAAATAGTCCCCCAAGGTGCCTCACTTTTAAAAGCTTTTTTAGAGCTGCCTCAGAGCTGGTGAGGTCCTTGGCATGTGGTGTAGTCCTTTATCCTGTCAGAAGGTGCCGTGTTCCATCAGTATTGGCTATCTGGGCTCTCACTGCCCTTGCCTCTTTCTTCTGGAGTTACTCCTAACTCTGTAATGGGCTCATTGAAGTCATGCAGTGTGTGAAGGTGAAGGAAGTGATGTTGGGTGGAGCAGTAGCTGAATTCTGATGTGAAGTAAATTTGTCCTACAAATGAAGACAGCGCCTTCAGGAGGACAGGCTTCTTGTTTCGATAGCTGACTAATGGATTTATCTAATGAGGCTCATCTTGCATGTAGCCTATTGTATATGTGTTTGCCAGATGTTCAGGACATGCCTCTTTGTTGATTTGACACTAGAGGTGCATCAAAAGTTACTGATTTTTAGTCTTCAGAGCTTTTTTCTTTTTCCTATTACACTGCTACAGCTCCAGTGAGAAGCTAATCCTGAGTGAGTTTGGTGTGTTACTAAACTCATTTCAGGGACATTGTTGTAGGGTTTTAATGAACATTATATAAAAAAAAAGCTGCAAGTTCTTTCATTAGACCACTGGGTATCGTGAAAGTCTCAATGACTCTGAAAAAAAAATCTTTATTAGAACATTAAGATGGTATTTTTTCCACATAATAAAATATCTTCCAGGACTAACTGCAAACATCATTTTAGTGATCTTCCTGAAGTTCATGGGAATTGTGCCTGCTGCTGCCTCAAAAACTGTCTTGGGAAGAGAGGACACTTGTAAAGGTGCTTATCACTGCCATATAGCTAGAAAGAAGACCACAAAATGAAGGTCTTTCTATTCTAACTATATGGGGTTTTTTTCTTCAAATGGGTTGTCAGCTTTACAGTTTTCATTGTTGACCCTTACAAGAAAAAGAGATGCAGCATTTGTCAGAATCCTCTGTGTTAATATTAACTTATTTTAAAGAGCTTGCTGGTATTAACGCAAGAACTATTATGTGGTACTTGGCTTATGCCATTTTTAAGTCTTTTGCCCTATCTCACTTAATGGTGGACAGACTAAACTGGTAGGCAGAGAGAACAGTCTCTTGCTGTGCTTTGGTAGAAGCTCAGTATCTTGAAAAAGAACTTAGGTGCCTTTTCCCATTTTGGTTTATAAGACAGTTGAGTGGGAGTATACTTAGCAGCTGCTTTTAAACTGTGTGCATTGTTTTCTCTTGCAGGTACTTTCAGTAGGGAGAGGTTGAGGCGTTCTCAAGAACAGAACTCTCAGGACAGCAGAAGCTTGTGCTCCTGCAGAATTAAATAAAAAAAGAGAGTTTTGGGGAACTTAAGAAGAGAAGGCACAGATGGTGATGGAGAGTGAGACACCCATAGCTGCACAGCTGATCACTGGCAAAATTGTCCCAGCTCTTCTGACACCCTTTTCCTTTGGGCTAGATATCCATGCTTTTGCATTCAAGCTGCTACAAGATCACTGGTTGTTTCAGGGTGATGTACACCTTGACATTGAGCTGGGACTGGGTAGTGACACTACCTGCTGCCACCTTTTATGCTTACAAGTACAGTACAAGTACAAGGAGAAAATGTTACATGTGAGTAACTGGCTCACATTTGACCTTGTTTTGTACAGCTGAGTTGAAGTTAAGGAGGGTTTTGATTTATATGAGGAAGGGGTATATGTGCATGTGCAAGATGTCAGACTTAGGAGGTTTTTTCTTTTCTCTTAGTTGTTTTTTTTTTTTTCCTACTATCTGCTAGACCAGGCTCTAGGAAAGGAAGCTCTGGGCTGGTTTATTATATGACATTAGCAAATGGATGTGGTTTTCTTTCCTCTCTGCAGCATCTTGCCTTTTAGTGGAAAGAAGCAGTCAATAGGAGACAGGTGCTGATTGGTGTAAGAGTTTCTGTAAGCTGTATCTGCTTATTTGAGCTTCAGGTCTTGACATGGTTTCTTGTCTTGCCCAGACTGTGCTGCCATTTGTAGCTCTTTTGAGAAAGCTGGAATGAGCAGACAGTGAAGCCATTCAAAATAGGAGTTAGTTTATCCTTTCATTTCCTATTGTGAAGCCTTCTCATTAGGGCGAAGTTCTTACCCCCTGCAAATCAGGCACTGAAATGATGGAAGCTCTGCCTTCTAAGCCTGTTTGCCATACTTTAAAAGCAGAGAATGTCTTCCCTGTTAAGAACACAGATCAAAATATTTCAAACACAGTCAGTGCCCAAATACAAATTCAGCTTGCCCCATGAACCCTCTTGGAAACCACCGTCCCTGTTCCCAAAGGATGTAGCCAAGGATCTCTGTTAGTGAGGCTGGGTGGGAAGACTGTGTGAGGATGTCAGGAGGCTGGGTACCTCCCAGCTCCTGGGAAGCTGAGCTGGCAGAACAGAGTGGGAATTGTATTGTTATTCTTTGGGGCTGGTTGACCTTGGGCTGAGCTCTGGCAGAAGCTCGGTGATGTGTTGCTGCTTTTCCATCCTGTGCCAAAGCTTTAATGAAAAACACTTAAGGAAATATTAAGGAAATAGCTGCAATATTTGTGTCTGCTCTACATGGCATAAACTGCATTTTGCAAATTCCACAGTGTAGCAAAGCAAAGAGGTTTTCTCATCCTTAGTTTTGAACTGTGGTACAGCTTATGAATGAGCTTCTAGCAAAATTAACAGACAAATGTCAATATTTAGAGCAAATAACCTTTCTCTTTTCCCCTCAACTTTCTTCTGCTTCATTGTGTAAACTAATTAGCAATAAAGCCTTAAACAAGCACTGTAGCAAAGTAACTGTTGTCTTTACATGTATAATTTTAATTAAAAGGCATTTCCTTATGGTCTTTCAAGTCTAAATCCTTATACAATAGGGTCTCTCTACTACAATGATTTTCAGAGGTTTCATTATTTCTCAGTGTACCAGCATTTATCACTTTCTGCTCTCTCTCCTGAAAACTTAGTGGCTGTTAAGACTGAAAATTGCATTGCAGTGCTGTCTACGCTAATTAGGTTTCTTTTCCAGCCTTGGTTTATGCCTCAGAGATGTGCTGCAGAGAAAACCCCAGCCGGATAAAAAAAGCTGTTACAGAACTAATGAATCTGTGCAGCTTGACTGAGAGGTGGTGTGAGCTTTTGGCAGTAGGCTCTGGGGCAGGGAACATGTTTGGGACTGACAGTCCACGAAGAGCCTGGTCTCACCCAAGTGAAATGTGGCCTCTCTGCCTCATTTCCTTGATTGTAAAACCAGATCAGGACAACCCTGTTAGCAAATAAGAAAGATGCTGCCAAGAGTGCTTTGTACTCTCTTTCCTGAAATGCTTTGCTGCCTTCCACCAAGAGTTGGGATTGAAGCGTTGCAAGATCTTTCCCTGAAAATGTAGCTAGGGGGAGAGGTAAGGACTGAGTGGTCATTCCGTGGCTTCCTTCATAAAGTTGCCTCCTGTCTGCTGCAAGCACACAGTCCTGTCATGCTCCTTTGTTCTCCAAGGTTGGATGTATGTGGAAACCTTATAAGCAAAGAAAATGCTGGTTAGGACACCCTGGCCAGCCTGAATTGCAATTCAGAGCTCTTCCTTAGTGGTGCAGTGAGCAGGCTGCAGTTGCCCCCCAGCATGGGCAGTTATGGGCAAAGGAGAGGGTGGAAACCTTGGAGACATCCTGTTGGACCCAGTGCCAAAGCATGCGGTCATTTTGGTTAAGAACAGTCCAGTTCTCTTGTCTCCCCCTTTTACGCTTACTGGTTTCTCCTTTGTGTAAGCAAAAGTATTGGTGTCAGGTTTGTTATTTGTTAGTGTTTAATGGCCAGGGCTGCTATCATTCTTGGGGTGCCTCTGAGATGGACACAGATGAGGCAGTGAGCAATGCAATTCCCTCTGGCATGGAGTACTGGTCAGATACCTGCGGCTGTAGTGGGGTCATTGACAAGGAATACAGAAGTGAGAGGTGTTTTAAGTGGTTTTATTTTCTTCCTACCTCCCTTTATTTTTTTTTAGCCTATGGCTTTCAGTCAACCAAAAATAGTGTTCAGCTGTAGCCAGCATTTCTCTCTCTGACATTATTGATGGAAAGGTTCAAGGTGAAGATGCATTCCCTGTAGCAGCCTGTCATTATGCAAGTGATAGTAGCCAGACTTCAGACTCAGTCCTGGCAGTGGAGGACTTATCCTGCTTAGCTCCAAACTGGGCTCATCAGAGTATGAGCGAGTCTTAAATCTGCTACATGGCAGTCAACTGCAGTGATTTTGCACAAAGAATACTATCTTATCTCTTTTATGTAGTATTGGCATCATGTACTGGAGGTTGTTGTGTGTTTAAGTTTACATGGAGTAGCTCTGGGCAGATAGCTGCCATAATGAGACTTTCGAGAGCATTAACCCTTGGAACAGGGAGCTAATTTGGCTCTAAATCAAGAGATGAAAACGCACACGACTGTCAGAGGGAGAGGGAAAGATTAATCAGAAGCTGTTTTGATAAAAATATTGTGCTTTTGGCAGAAGTCCTGCTGAGCGCGCTGCATCCAGGACACATAGCTTTGTTGTAGTCCCTTATTTCTTTTTCTCTCCAATTGACATTAAACACAATAATTAAAGGAACAGAGATTAACATGTCAAGCCAAGCTTTTAATTTGTCCTCCTTTTTTTTTTTTTTTTTCTGTGAGCTACTCAATTTTCCCTTAATTCAGCAGATCATGTACTTTAAGGAAGGTTGACTCTACAGCATGTTGGTGGCAGAGGGAGGAAAAAAGTCTTGCTCTCCATCTGGAATTTCTTCATATAAATACTTTGTTGTATGTTAATGAAAGAAAATTATCTTTGTAAGCAGCCTTTCTTCTGGCAATAAGCTTAACATAGCAGGAATTTTGTGGCATTAAGAATAGAGATTTATTTCCAAATGACCATCCAGACTGTTCAAAAGGATTTTGATTTTTAAAATTAGTTTTTTCTGCTGATATGTTTTACTGTCTTTATCTTCTTCACTTGAGCAATGCAAAGCTTTTCAGTTAAACACATGTACTTGCATTTCTTTGACTTTATTTTGCTTGATATAGTAAATGCATCCAGCCAGTATTATGAATCTTCTTCTATGGAATTTCTGCCCAAAATGCTCATTGTGGTGTAATAAGTGTTAGCAGAATCTCAGTGTAAATGCTGTTATATCACAACAGCATTCTGATATGAGGAAAGATAAAGCTATTGATCTGTTCCGGAGCAAAAGAATGTTTGGGGCTGTGGTGCCCCACCTCGTTATCTTGCAGAGGGGACTTAGGAAGTCTTCAGTGAAAGGTGCCATAGCTCATGAGATGCCTTTTTCTGCTCTCTCCTTTGAGAGCAGATCTTTACCTGTGAGCAAACCGTATGCAATACTGAAACAGCTATTAACTACCTTAGCGGAAGCTTTTTCATTGCACAGCACAAAGCTGGGCTGCTGCACTTGAGCGTGCCAGTGGTCAGCCAGGCTCCCTTTACAGAGCAGATCTCCTGGTGAGTTGTTTCTGCTCCTTCAGGACACTAAGTGGTCCAGTTTTGCTCCGCTTCCAATTTACCTGCCTAAGCTGGTGATGAGACAGACATCAGAGAAGTTGTGGAGCTGCCTGTGAGCTGTGCTTGCCCTGCAGGGTGTCCAGGGGAAGAGGTGAGCATCCCCTTGGTTGGAGGGCTGGCACATGCTCCTGTCCTGTTCTGCTTTGGGTTATAAAGTAGCTGGTGGAGAGTAAAGCTCTGAACCTGCCCAAAGGGCAGAGCAGAGCTGTCAGCCACCACCTCCCACTTTATGATGTCTGTGTGGTTTATTAGATTGCTGTTGTGCTTGGCCAATCTCACCTGGATAGTCAGACTATAACCAGCTCCTGATGGATGCCCCCCTACTGGGAGGGGCTGATGTAAACAGGGGCGGAGGAGGCTGAATTGTGGCATGCACCATATTTGCTGGAAGTGAACACCTGGGAGCCTCTGTCCTGCTGCTCTGTGCAGCCTTGGTCCATTGTGCAACATGGGATGGGAGCACTCCTTTGGCAGACTTCTCTGGGAAACTCGGCGTGCTTGTCTGCTAAGTCCTCGTTAATGAGATGTTAAACTCAAGTCCATTAGTCTTCCAGTGAATGAGCTGTAGCACAGATGCACATCTTACGTTTTTTAATGACATACAGCAGGTAGAGCTAAACCAGTCTCTCTAACTTGTGTCTCGTTGCTTTATTATCTGCAAAATGTGTTCTCTTGCTTTGCTGGAAGCCAGAGCATTTGCCAGCCTGGCTCTTGTGTATCTCTGGGATTTAGTTTCCACTCACAAAGGCTGACTGCTGCTATGCAGACAGAAAACCACAAAACTTTGATTTTAGTTGGCAGTCATACTTGGACCACTGTAAAAGAGAAAATGTATTTGGGCTATGTCTGCCCATAAGTCACCCATCCCTCCACACTTTGACTTCTAAGAAGAGATCAAGGCAAATGCTCCTCTCTGGCTTAGAGTTGATACAGATTTGATATAGACCATTCCCACCATAGAGAAAGGATAATGAATCTGGGGAAGCTTTGGGAAGGTATAGGACCCTGAATGTGTCTCTAATGCAGCCAAATTACTGCAAGTTACGGAGATAAAATTGATGGTCTTTAAGGTGCAACTATTTTGGGTGCTGACCTGCTTTTAGAGCTTAGCACTGGCAGTAGCACCTCCTGGGGATCTTGGTGGCCCCTTGAGCAAGCTACCTTGGGTATATCTTAAAAGAATTGATGCAATTCTTCACTGCAGTAAGGATGTTCTTGCCCTCTCCAGGACTTGCTCCTCTGGGAAACAATGAACCTCTGTCTTTGCTCTTGGCTGTGTGTTCTGTCCGTGTCAAGGTGCGTTGACTTGCCTTTCTGACCCTCCCAATCTGCTCATCTCTCATCTGCTTTGTATGACCACAGTGATCAGAAGCTGTCCAGCTGAGCACAGTCCAAGGTTAGCACAGGTCAAGCAATTACAAAAGGAGGCTTTGTTCTGTTGTTTAACAAGGCAAAAACAACACTACAGGTGTTTGGGAGGAGTTGTATAGAAGATGGTCTTAAATGTTTTCAACAGACTGCTTTTTGCTTTTCTTTTCAATTACCTTTTGGTTTGTTCTTCTGTGGGCTCTTTTGTTAAGGGGGTTTCAAACCCAGAGCATGTTTTTTTGAGTGTAAACTGCTCTTTTCCTCTGCTACACACACATATGGGTGCACCCACACTCGCTCTTGTCTGGCAGCACTCGATGGTTTGTGTTCTTTATAAAACAATCTGCTTTGTTTCAGTACAATAGCATAATGCACATGATTGCTGTCACTTGCTGTCGGGAAAGCAGCTTCATTACATACTCCTCATCTAGTGCAGGAGAGACTCCCCTTGTACCCTCTCTGCTTTTCCACTGGAAAGCCTTTGTGGTGGTTCAGCTGCCGCTGTTTTCCTGTGCACTGGCCTCTTGCTGGCACTGCAAAAGCGAGACAGTGGCTCCCTCTGGAGCCAGCACCACTGTGGGTCCAGGGACTGTCTCTTGCTGAATCTGTCATGATTTTCAGCTAAATATTTCAACCCAAGCAGTTGTTAGTTCTGCCTTTAAGGAGGCCTATTTCCTGCCCAGTGTGTGGTATTCTTAGAAAACAGTAATTAGCTCAAAAGTTCAAACAAAAGCAGTACAAAGAGGCACATGGGCTTGATGCTCTATTAATTATTATTTTATACCTCCATTTATCTATCACCTTTCATCCCAGAAGTTTCTATAGAGATTCACATAATATCACATCTCTGAAACAATATCTGTGCAATATTTTTATGGATAAATTTCACTGAGTTTGCCTGGCTGTAAGTGGAAGTACTCCTTGTCAGGATAGACCAGTGCAGCAGCCAGCATGCAATGAGAGCAGTGGTTACTGTGCATGTTCCTGGGTGAAGTGATGATCCTAAATAATGAATACCATTTGCACTGTTGGGTTTTTTTAATTCATTCTTTAGATAAAGTAGCAGTTGTTTGCAAAGTATTACTTTGCTTTCAGGAGAGTGGGCAGTTGTACAGGGTTGTACACCTTAAATTCAGCATCGCTGGATGTTTTACAGACACAAGAGTAGGTGACAATCCTGCCTTGGACAGCATAAACATTTGTGTCCACATGAGCTCAGCCTGTGAGTAACAGGCTTAGAGGATACCCACTGAAGGAGATGACTGGCATTTTGGCTGACTGAGATGGGCCCCGTGGAAGTTTCTTGGATCTGGGCTTCCTGCATGGCTGCTCCTGCTGCAAATGGTGCCAAACATGTCAGGCTGGAGGTGGCTGAGGGATGTCAGGCTCCCTTGTCAGCCCTATCCTGACATCATCACTGCCAATTCAGGGCTGAAACAAGGCTAGGTTGAAAGCTCTGCCTTGTATAGGTGCAGTGAAGCAGTGCTTCTGCCTGGTCTGCTGCAGACCTGCAGTCTGTTGGCTTGGTCATGAAATAGTTTAAGGTTTAATAGTTTCAGGTCAATTAAGCCTGAAAGGATGCTGAAAAGGAATTAGGGAGAAGGCTGGGGAAGGGAAGATATGTCTGAGGGATGTTTGGAGTGTGTAGGTTAAGGCTCACCTCTAGACTTGCTGGGTGCTAGATAGGTCTCAAGCTTATAACTCGTGCTGAGAAGGAGGTGTGGTCATCCTGGTGAATATTTGTCTGCCGAACAGGCTCCTGGAGCAGATGGGGCAGCAGTGCACTGGCCCTACTATGGACAGTCCTATATCCAGCCATCGTTTTCCTTCTAACGTGCCAGTCTCTGCAGTGTCACCTCAGATGTCACCTGTGTGCTGCTGTGTGCTAGGAAGATGACAACATCTGAACTAGGGTACTGTCTTCTGGAGAGGGTGGATAAGCTCTCTTGTCATGATGGGGGAATTTTGTTTAATTGTTCTGTTTATTTTCCCTTAAAATCAAAACTATATAGTATTTCCATTGGTATAGTTTCTGACCTCACAAAACTAAGGAAAACATTCATCCTTCCTTTTGAGGCATAGGATCCACTAATTTTGATGCATACTAGCTCCTGAAGAGCCTTCCTTAGTTGCTAAATGCTTTCCAGAGGTGTCTCTTGGTATAAGAATGACCCACAGAGGTGTGCAGGTTGTGGCACAGTGAGTTCCCTGGGCCCATTGTGACAGTTTTCATTGTGCCTCTGGGGCTGGTGTGAAAACAAATGCCCTCTAGCAGCCTTAATTTAAGAAATAATTGAGCTTCAGCCTTCTGCCTTTGCCAGACAGATGTTGCTTCTCATGCCCCTTTGCTGCTAGAAAATCTTAGCATAAATAGGACTGTTAAGTATTTTGGCTTTCGTTGATTGTTCTGCCAGTATGTGTTTGAATGACTGTTCTGGTGTGGGAAGTCCCACCGAATTCATCAGATTTTCTTGCAAGCTGAGTTATAATGGTTCTCTTAGCATTGTACATGACTATATTTCAATATAAAGAAAGTTTTGACACAAATGCTGAGTTTTTATTATCAATAGGCTTTGTGGTGGCAAGGAGTTGAAAAGAGTAATTGTTAATTGTTTCATTATACACATCCCTGATCTCAGCCTTGTGGAAATGTGAGAGCAACTGAGGAGAGCAAGTTTCCTTTGAAATGTTTTGAAAAGGTTTATTAGCAGGGAAATTGATGTGGAAAGCCCTGAATGGGATAGCACAGAGTAAGGTGTTGGAGCCAGCATTGGTTGCTCCCCTTTTGAACAAGTGTTTGCCAAGGAACAGTATCACTGTTTTGCTTCTAATCAGAAAGGAATAATAACAGGACCTGTGAATGAGTTGTGTGTTTTACAAATAGTTGAATTAAAATGTACTTTTTTCTTTTAGGTTGAATGTACTTGCTAAATTTCCCAGCAACTTGTTAAACTAACATGTAATTTTATTTTGTATTGTAAAGGGATGCTTTATTTGTAATGCCTTTCATAAAGTTTTGGGAAAATGCTAATATTTATATTTGTGATAAGTCGTATGGTGAGTAAAGGAAAATATATATCCTTATAGCAACTGCATTCTTATCCACTATTTACTAAAGCAGGTAATGGGCTATCTTCTCTGCTTAAAAGAATTGTAGCAAAAGAGGTCTGAATCTGTACAAGATATCTCTACAGACCTGTAATATGAAATAATGACCTTCCTGCAGATCTGCATTCTCAGCTCACGGGCACCATTTGGAACAGAACAGTGCTGCTGCTCTGACAGCAATTCAATTTCCAGTGTGCTCTGACAAATGCAGCCCAGAAATAAAGCTGGCAGGGCAGTGTGTGTTGTTCTGGAGCTTGAAGGAAAGGCAAGTGCTTCCTTTCATAGAATACTTTAATATCAGTACATCTGAGTACAGTTTAACCGCATAAATGATTTGCTTTCTAGAAGAGAAGTGCAGCATTGACTTTGTGAGCATTCTGAAATCACAGCTGACATTTTGAGGTGACAGCAGACGTGCAAAGTACCTTTGGTGTCCACACAGCACCAGTGTCAGCAAAGAAATGCTCAGTCTGTCACATGAATGTTTGTCCTGTCTCAAGCCTGAGTGCGCTTATTGACGTTTCACATTTTCAATCTTTATGCTGCCTTTTCCCCAAGCACTTTCCCACCTCATGGCCCAAACCTTTATTCCCTCACCAGAATAACATCTGCTCCTAAGTAGGAGTTTTCTGCTTTAGGTTTTTAAAACGTGCCCTCTCGTGGTAAGCAGCAGTTTGTGCACTCTGAGTTTATTTATTAATTTATTTGTGAAAAATCCTGCCGCAGAACACAGATCTCATGGTTGTCTCTTAGTCCTGTGGGTAGATATCTGAAGTTCATGCAGATAAATATTCCTCTTTGACTCTTGCGTCATTACAATGACAGTTTTGCCGAGGCTGGAAGATGTGCCCCTTAATGCCCAAGGGATGGTGTGAAATCCTCGGGAATTTGGGGTACTGAGCTTCAGCAGCTTTGAAAGCTGTGGCTTTGGTCATTCACCTTGATTTTGTGGGACATATTGTATTTAAATGTAGGTACTGCAAAGACTGTATCCTTGACTTGTTTTGATGGTTCACATCAGGTACTGTCTATCTATTAGTCTATTACTGGATTGCAAAGAAGCATTAATTTACTTTGAAAAGACAAAAGAGAAACCTGAAGTGTGAAATTTTAATGTGCAGACTGTGACTCTACCACCTCTGAACCTGTGACTGGTAGTGTTGCATCTGGCTTGGACCCCAGCTTTTAGGAAATGGGGGCATTTTTCTTTATAAAAGACAAGTTGCGTTTTCTAAGTCTTTGTTGCTATGCCTGCAAGACAGTAATTCAGTTAAAGATATGAATACAAATGGGATTTGGGGGGCAAAGGAGCATCACTGTGACTTAAATTTGTGATTTTTGAGTAATACTCAAGTGAAAAAAAACCCAACAAAACCCCAAAAACTATCCTGAATGATAAAGTAATTATTGTTCTTAAAAGCTCTTTTTAAGTGAAACATGTAACCCATTCAGTGCTGACAATTTCTTCAGAATTATGCAAAAGAGTTTTGAACTTCTCAAATTTCTCCTCCAAAGTCTTGTTAATTTGTGTGCAAAACCTGTAACTTGACTGACTCATCAAGGAAGATGCTAATCTAGAATAAGAGTGTTTCCACGGGCTGAACAGTGAATCACCAGTATCTGAGCTATCAAACTTGAAGCACAAATGCTAGATGGGACAAATGTTGATTACTTCAGTCTAGGACAGCTAAAAATTAGAGCTTTCTCTAAACTTTTCTAGGGCCTAGTTGGGACCCTGTAATGTCAATTCAAGATGAGTTGAATTTAATTTGCTCACACGTAGCAGTAGAGCAAGGCTGTTTGCATTAATAGTGGCAGTGTGACTGGTTGGTGATGGAAGAGGTCATATCTGCAGTAATGTGTGCTGGAGCATAAATTGAGTGGTTGAGATGAAAGGGAGGCTCAGTAACTTGCTGCTGTTGTGGAATTTAAGAAATTTTCACTGCTTCCAGCTATCTATTTAAAAGTCAATGACTGGAAACCAAATTATTCCTTGGCCTTAAAGGCACCTTTTAGTAATTTTTCACGAAGTGGTTAGATAAGGGAAGGGGGTGAGCAAGAGATGATGATTATTTTTCTGCTTTATCTTATGAATTGTACTTGCAAGGTGTAATACAACCAGAAGTTCCCTTTTAAGAGGATTTAAGAGTCATTTAAGAGTCATTTTCCCTTTTAAGAGTCATTTAAATACAAGTATTACTTGTTATATATACAAGTATATATAATAATATACATTGTTATAATGAAGGCTTCTCTCAGAAGTTAACAATAGTGTGAAAGCCAGGAGCCAAACACATCTGGAGGCTCAAGTTAGAGATCACATGCTGCCTACTTTAATTCTGACAGGGTTGTAATCATAAAGGGTGCTTGGCAAGGCAAAACCTGTATTGCAAACTCAGGGTTAGTACCACCCATAAACATTGAAGAGAATGTTGCATAGCACATAACTTGATCAAAATGGTTGTTGTGCCTCTCTTAGCCCATATGTATTTTAAACGTGTTTATGTCCTGTGTGCTGTGCTCTCTTGAAGAGCTGCCTGTATTTAAACTCTTACTTCAGGGTAAAAGGAGGTAAATCAAAGTAACCTCCTGATCTTTGAAAGAAAAATGAGCTGTCTGATGTTTACTATGTAAGGACACGGAACAAGTAATATGGAGATTTGTGGTGAATTTCAGTCTTACAGCAACATTTTCCAGCATCTGTATCCCGGAGCCAGTCAGGTCAGGGATTTGGGTGAGGTGAATCATGTACTTCCCATGTGCGGGAAGCCTCACGTAATAAGGACTTTTTCCTGAAGCATAAATCTAACATCATGTTTGTATTAAATTCATGAGGAATAGAAGAAAATGCAGTTGTGAGTTGGTAAAGTACTTGCTAGTTTTACTGGCAAAAGTGAGGGGATCTGCGTTCTTTCTAGGAATGCAGACTTGTGATCTGTGCAAAGCCGTGTCCACAGCTGAACAAGGCATTCGTAACAGGAGAACCTGCAGCTGAAAAGGAGGGTTTGGCAGGGGGATTAGATGGCCACTTGTTAACTAATCGCACAAGTGTCTTTCATCTGCTCCTGGCTGTAGGCAACATAGAAACATGCTTTCTATTATATCTGCCGTTCCACTGAGGGGCATCAGCTTTCATTGTTATCATCCTTTCCTTTTTCCCTTTTTGGTATTTTTTTTTGCCTGTTCTGATGGGTGAAACTGGATTTCATTATTTTAGTGGTATGCATGCCCAGAGTTCTTATGTCCCTGCCAACAAAATTAAATCTCCTTTCTATTTGATATAATTGCAACATATGTGGGGGTTTATATATTGGTTATTTTTAAAAAATAGCTTCTTTTCATACCTTTTTCAAAAAAGAAGGTAAGTTTTAGTTCTATGGAACTGCTTAATTTGCAGTTTCTTGTGTGGTATATTTATTTGTTCTAAATGAAGATACTGGCCAATAAAATGGGTTATCTCAGTGATATTTAAAGCTATTCTGCAGTCTCTCATCTTTATGGTCTTTATTACTTTTATTACTATCACATGAACAATGCAATAATGTGTATTTCTGTCATATGGTATTGGGACTTTTTGTATTTCATTTTGATCTCCCATGAATAAAATGACAAACCTAAAGAATGTTTTGATTTCCTTTCCTGGTCCTGGTCATCTAACTTCATCTGTAATAGCTTGTCCTTGACTTTTGCTCTCAGACTTCATGCTTTGGCTGTACTGTTTGCAACCAAATGAAGGGAGCACCTGATTTTAATGGACAAGATAATCCTATGGAATACTCAATCAGATTAGATGTTAAAATCTTTGGTTGTTTCTTGCATCAGGAGGTGTAGCTGAAGCCCAGTGGTGTTCTCTGTGTTGCATGCACTGGTCAGTACCCTGTGCAGTGTGTTCCTGGCTATTTTCTTCATCCCCTGAGGGACACCTGGGGAAGTCTGTTTCACTTTTCTGTGATTTTCTACTCACGACACAAAGTACAAGGTGAACATAATTGCAAGTCCAGTGAGCAAGAGGCAGATATTTGCTGAATTAAAAGGACCTTCGCATGTGATGGGAGGGAACTTTCCCTAAGGTGTGTTTCTTTACATGATTGAGTCCCAACATTAGCTCAGCAAAATAGGTCTTGTTTGCCTTGGGTGCCAGTTCATCAAACTATATTAAGTACGTATTTACACTTCTCCCAGCTGAGAAAAGCATTCAAGCGTGTAATTAAGTCCTATCTAAATCAGTGGAATTTAAGTACAAGCCTAAAGTTAAATATGTTGAAATGCCCTGCTGAACAGGGACGGGTTGCTGGGTGGAGGCTGCAGGGTCCATCTGTGTTTTCCATTTCGGGCAGGCAAGCGTGATGTGAGAAGCCAGGTGTAAAAGCAGCCCCTTGCCAACATACTTGTGCTGTGCTCTCTGCTCTTGTAGCATTCCCAGTCCTACCAAAACAGCTGTTTATCTGGGGGGCAGTTTGGGGTTGGGGTTTTTCTGTGGTTTGGTTTTGGGTTTTTTTCCTGGCCCTTTATCCCTTGTGCCTTGGCCTTGGTGACACACAACCATGCAACAGGAGTGGAGCCAGCCCAGCACTGCTGCAGCCAGCAAAGGCTTCGTCCGGCACCACCCTGGTACCCTGGAGCCCAGCCCGGGGCTGTGCTAACATGGGGCTGGCAGTCTGCTGCTGCCTTGGTGAGGAGCAAAACTAGAGCATTTTGACTCCATCCAAAATAATGGTACAGTTGTTATAAATATACCCCTGCTGTGCCCCAGGACAGGAGCTGCAGGGTGACACCATGACCATACAGCTGCTCCCAAAGGAGAGAAGGAATGGCTAATAGCAGTATAAGGCACCTTCCTACCACTATCCTTGTGTTTGCATTAGTAGTTATAACCAGTGTAATTGTATTGATTTTAAAAACACCACATTAAAATCATCCCTCCCTTTGGTATAATTATGTACCACTTTATGGAGGCCTTTAAATCAAGGTAATTCCCAAAATTAAAAGTGTTGGGCTTGATCTTTTGCTATGGTTAAAAATTAGTAAAGGAAACTCTTAAATAGGGGAGCAGGGTGGAGCCTGAAAGCAGCTGTGGGAAATCTGAATCAATGTTTTGGATTTTTTTTTTTTTGTTAGCTACAATTTAACCCTTCACTGGACATCCATATCCTGGTTCCTGACTCTGTTAATGGACTTAGTCTGCTGTTGCTTTTTAGGCCACAAAGGTTGAGAAAAGATGAGTAGACAACATTGCTTTCACAGCAGAGAAAAACTCAAGATGGCAGAATTACAGCTGGAGCAGACATTTTCCCTCAGCCTTGTGGTGTGGTGACCTTGTCCCTCTGCCACCTGCCCACCCTCTGTCTGCCTCCTGAACAGGACAAGGGGAGAAAATAAGACCAAAAAGCTTGTTGGTCAAGGTGAAGGCAGGGAGATTGCTTGCCAGTTACTGACACAGGCAAAACAGACTCAACTTGGTGAAGAGTTAATATAGAGCCAGTTAACCCAGGTTTGGATAGTGAGAAACTAAGCCCAATTCAAACAGCTTCACTCCGTCATTCCCAACTCCTCTATGCCCTGCTCTCCCCAGGGGGATGCTCAGTCTATCACAGCTCTTCCCTGCTGTTCCTTCTCCCCCAGCTCTTGAGGCTCCTCATGGGCTGCAGTTCCTCAAGAGCTGCTCTAGTGTGGCTCCATTGCAATGAGCTCATTTTTGGAGTCAGGCTCCCTGTGCACCCTGTACCTAATGAATGTCTTGCTCTAGGTTAAGTGGCTTCTCATTCTGGAGGCTGAAGCCATCTGCTGGATTTGCTATTGAGCTTGGCATTACTGTTGGGCCACTGCAGTCCTCATTATCTACATCCCTGTGGCATTAAGAGCAAACGAAATAAGCTGGAACATTTCAAGTCTTGTGTTTGAAATAGTTTAGTTTTTACGCTACATTCAGATATTAAAATGCATTGGTATTTCTTTAATAACAGTTTCTTACCAGGGTTTCAGCACTTTTCTTTTATCTCCTTTATTCTGATTTTCACCTGTCTTTTGTGCAGCCCTTCCACTCATCAAAGCCCTAATGAGATTTAAAAGTGAGATTGGTTAGCAGGGAATGAAGTAAGTGTTACACGAGGCATTTGTGAGTGGCTGAATAGTTTTGACTTCAGATTTCTTTAGCAACTATTTTGAATTTCAAATTCAAAGATGAGGAAGAATTTAAAAAATAAAAAATGTAGAGAGGCTACAGGAAAAGAACAGCTGCCTGATCCCTGAGCTGGATCTGCCCATGTGCTGTTAGCCTAGCTCAGCCAAGAGGTTGCTGTTCATGCCTGATCTGTTCTGAACTAATACCTCTTTATAAAAATATAGATTATACCCTCCCCAATTAAGCAGATCAGTAAAAATCAATTGTATATTTATCTGCCGCCAGTGACTTAGCTGGGAATAAAAAAAAAACCTAACTAGTGTGGAGGTACCTTTTCTTTTCCTCCCGAAGATTCTGTGTGGCACAAGACCTTTGAGATCTGGAAATCCTTAATAACCTCACTCAGCCTACAGTACTGCCTTTTAGCTGAATTTAACTTGCAGCATAAGGTTGTAAACTAGTTTGTGAATATTTCAGTCAGAAGAAAGTATAGCTCTGTAGTAATTTCGGTCACTGGAGAATGACCTATCCAGGAGGGCCCCTGACTGATGAGGTGATGATTTTTTTCGCCCCTTGTTGAAGGAACATTTCCTCTGTTTAATATGGTGCAACTTCAGTTTGCACCAGAGGGATGATGAGAAGTCAGTATCTCAGCAAAGTCTCTCCCCCTGTAAGTCATGAGCCTGTTGTGGTTAGGTGGGGTAAGTTTTGGAGACATCAGAGCCACAGCAGTCCTCTTGAAATAGCATCTTCTCTGTGGTGGATGTTGGGGATTCTTCCACTGCTGCAAAGAAGCATTTGCCACTTGTTTTTTGTCTCCTTGCTCAAACACTGCTAGTTGCTCCTGACAACAGAGATTCAGCTCTGGAGACAGGCGATGGGCACTGTCTTCCAGGAGATGTGATGGCTGGCAGCTCGGGATTGCAGCTTTTCCTCTGGTGATTAAAATGAATTTTACTGACACTTTCAGTGGGCAGGACATTTCCCAGTGTATTATAAGAGGGAACAGGTAGTGCTCGTCAGACAGTAAAGGTGTTTCAGATACCTGTGCACTGACCTCTCCAAACTTTTTTTTTAGATACACCAACACTAGGTCTGGCTCTTCCATGTAGTTCCAGATGCACACAGTGTATTCTTCTTATTATGCCTGTTTATGTAGTGTTCAAATTTTTGGTTTGAAATAATGTTCCCTTTTACCCATAGGTCCTTTCTTTTGCATTTAATTACATAGTTTTGTGCTGGGTTCCTTCTGAGTTGTGCTTGCTGATGCTTGAGGGGGGAGTAAGTCATATGGATGGTTAGGCTCAGATTCTTTTTCTGTAAATTTCTTTTAAAATAAGCTGAAGTTGAAGCAAGTGCAGAAAAACTTTGCCTTTTCATCAGCTACATGAGCAGCTGTGTCTTGAGGAACTGGGTTCTGCTGATGTGTCCACTCCTGCCTTTCAGGATAAATGATGAGTGGTATATAACTGAAGGCAACAGCATAAACTCTTTATATTTGGTTGCACTCATAAAATTGTGTGTTATTCCCGCTCTATTTTTTTGCATTTTGCTGACAGCTCTTGGTAAAGATGATGTCAGTAGGAAGTGAAGGTGCAAACACTGCATATCTTTAGAATTATATAGAATGAATGGCAATGATGTTTATGAACAAATAACGTTGTTCCTCTTTTATTTTGAGATTTTAACAAATCATCCAAATGGTAGAGACTTTGTATAAACTGTTTTGGGCTGTTATTGACATGAAATAGTGGATTACAACCATGAACCATCAACAATTTTAGTTATTTTTGACAATATGAAAGAAAAATATTTTCTGGTATTACATTACATGATGCAGTGATTAGGAGTAATAGCCTTGCCATAATTTCATGAGTGTTACCCATGATTATGAACACAAAAATATCTCTGGTGTTGAAATGTGGGCATGCTGAATGTGTGGTAGTGTGCTGGTGTCTACCCCATGCTCCCTTTTCTGTACCCACAGCTGTCTAAGATTGGGAAAAAAAGAGAATTTGGATGATTTTCCTCTGTGTTGCTGCCATGGAATTTCCTAAGGGTCATGTGTGCATCAGAGGGATGTCTGGCAAGAAGACTCAGACCTTTCCCTGCTCATAGCCCCATTTTGTTCTTTCCTGGCTGCAGTTCTCTGCTCTCACAGTGTTGGAGATGCCTGTTCAACCCTCCACATAACCCCAGGGAGACCTGCTGGCTCAGAGCAAATTTAATAAAGTCTGTCTCCCCTAAAGGTGGGGACCCCATGCAGGTACACATTGCAGAGGGGGGCCTTGTGTTGAGGGAGCAGCCCAGGGTCTGCGAGGGAGGTGGGCGCAGAGGGAAGCTGAGAGGTTGAGGAGCAGCTGGGGCCAGGAGGATCCTCAGCTTTCCCAGGGTGGCAGGAACAGCCACATCCAGGTCTTGACACCACAGCTTGGCAGCTGGATGCTCATGGGGTTCTTCTATTTCTGTTGGCTCTATCTCACTGAAAATATGGGAAGTTAAAAATCCATTAGCTGATTCTGCCATAAAGCCAGGCTTTTCTTGTTCCTTGCTGAATCTTACACTAGGGAGGCAAAAAAAGCTGCCTGAACTCAGTAAATATCACTTTAATAACAGTGTAATAACAAATAACACTATAATTTTATATCGACAGTTTATGCTTCTTATATTTTTTAGACTGTGGACCAATAAAGTATAGTAATAACTGGTGTCAATTTAAATAAGGGAAGGACATAATAATAACCTTTGAAATAACTAGAACTTTTTATGTACTTTGCAAATATATTCTCTGAAAGGTTATGCTAGTGCTTTAGCTAGACATGGAAATTTTAGTGTCTGTCTTCCCATAACTTCTTCAGTAGCATTTTTTTTTTTATTAGTATAATTATTGCAGGTTAGCACTGCTATCATTTTCTCTTTTCATGGCTCTGTAGCATGCTATTATTTTCAGGAAGGAAAAAATAGGTGTCTTTAATAGTGCCATTACTGTTCTTCAGCCTTTAAATTTCCTATAAAAAGCTAGTTAAGGGGTATGATCCTAGTGTTAAAATCACTCTCTATGGAATGCAATAAGATGATTTATAACATAAATATAAACCCTTAATAGGCACCCAAAATGGCAACCCTCGGAGATTTAGTAGCACCAGTACTAAGCTTTTGATCACTTCAACAGTACATTCCTAGAATTTTTATGCAGAGAAGGAAAATTTATTTCCTTAGCAATGGATCTCTGGGCATCAGCTTGTCTGTGTTTCATTCTGTTGCCCTGGAATTTAGGTAATTTATTGACAGTATTGAGATGTAGGGAAGGCAGGCCTGAGGGTTTAGGATGTTGGCAATGAAAATTCAGATCAGTTTAGAAGGGCCTGAAGCTTTTCGTGCTCAAAATGATTTGGTGTTTGTTACCCACACCTGGGAATTTGTTGTTGTGAGTGGCACCAGTTGGCAATTCAGTAGCTGGAACTCTTGGAGCTGTGATGGAGATAATGAGGCAGCCTGAAGCTTTAGTTCTGTGATTTTTGGTGGTTAAAGGTTTCTGACTTGTTGGTCATGTTTTTCCAATAGTTTTTAGTGGTTCTGCTTGCCTCGTCCTGCCACCACAGTGTAGCTGCTCTTCCCCTGCAGCTCTGCGTGACTTAACCGGTCATATGTGCTGGGGCAGCATTTCTGTTCTTTCCTCTCCTGTGCAGAAAGACAATCTGGCAAGTTCATTGCTTTCCCTACCAAGGAAGGGTGCATTTAAGTTTTTGGTTTAGCTGACCTTTGTCTGAGGCCCCATTTGGTTGCAGTAAGGTCTGGAGCACTAGGCCCTTGGCAGCAGAGCAGTTGCTCTGTTATCATTCACCTAAAAGTAATGAATGTACAAGTAGTCTGAACTGCTCTGAGTTGGGTAATAATTAGTTCCCAAACTACCTTTCTCTGTGTCCTCTCTCGAGTTTCAATGCAGCAACGCAGAGCTGAGTCTTTGGTCTGAATCTGATTCATCTCATTATTTTGAATGCTGAGGAATGTGTTACTGCTACCTGCTGTGCTTTTGCCCTGTCCATCCACCTGGTCCTCTGCAATATGTAGGGCTGGACACTCATCCCCCAGGGCAGGAACTTGGCAACCAGTAGTTGGGGAAAAAACCCACAAAGCTATGGTTTCACAAAATGTGTGGCAGTATTTAATAGGGGAATGTTTCAATACCAAACGCTTCCAGATTTCATCAGAAATTCAGGTAACTGTCTGCATTTGCTGTCAATATTTACTCAAACAGCTGAGCAACTACGTGTTCTCTAAGCTGCTGGAATATTAATTTGACTGCAGATAATGTTCACTTTTGCTGTTTCCCTTTGGCATTTCTTTATTTGCTACCAGTAAACCCCTAACTTCCCACCCTTAGCTGGGGCTTAGTACTTAGATGAGTGTTAGTCTATACCTAAGGTTGCAGTCATTACTTTTTTAGCCATGACATTTTTTAGCCTTTGGAAGAAGCAAATGTTAGGAAACTAATTTTCTCCCCATGCAGCTGTGTTCAGAAAGCTGCTAGTGAAAGCTATTGATGCTAAAATAACACTGAATTTTTAAACAAGTGCTTCATCCTGTTATATGCAATATGGTGTTCTTTTAAAGTTCTAAAATAATGTAAAGATTCTTTTTCAGCTTTTATTGCTTGCATACCATGAAACCATAGAGATGTATAAGCTCGTTTGGCTGTGCCTTAATCTTCAAGCTAATTGCTAAGATAACATAGCTGCAATGTAGAACCTGCAGCAGCTCTGCAAGCAAGCCTAATTGTTTGATATTTTAGTTTTCTGTCCCATTTCAGTTGCTGGTGTTTGTTTCTGCAGTCTTTGTGCCATATTCAGAAAGCCATATCAGAATATTTTCAGTTTTCTTTTAAGAACATTGTTTTTATTACTCTATTTCTGGTATAAACAGTGCATTCATCACCAGGATATTCTCATATGCCAACTCAAGAAATTAAAAGCATCTGGGAAAGACCAGCTAAACGTCCTGACCTGTCCCTTTCAATTACTTTACAGTTTATATTTTCCAGTATAATCAAGGCCAGAGTTGCTTGTATTCACTGTCTAAACATTTGTTTTAGTCTGAAATGAGGAGGGGAGGGAAGTCTTTTTTAAAGATTCACATTTAACAGTCAAAGCTGGCTTTGTTATTCCTTCTTTATATGCTGGAAGTGCCTCAGGTGGGATTAGGAGGTTGCTGCTGTGCCCTTCGAGTCCCAGCCTCTCAGAATCAGGTGTCTCTGGGACAGGCAGGGTACAAAGAGAGGGCTGAGATGTGGAGCGAGTTGTCCTGGACTACCTGGCACCTTGGCAGCAAGGTCAGGATTGTCATTGCTTTGTCTGAGCTGATGTGCTGAGGGTGAGTATTGTGTGTCAGGTGCAGTCCAGTGCCCAGGGAGCACAGTTTATGGGGCTGATGTCACCAGGACTGGCATTCTGCCCCAAATTCATGGGGACCAGGGATGGGCCCCTGGAGGTCTCCTCATGCTCCCATGGCAGTGGCAAGGTGGGAAAGAATACAACCTTTAAAAATCTCTCTGAAAAAATTTTCAGAAGTGGTGGCAAATATGAAGGAAATGCCAGGGCAAGGCTTCTTTGAAGCTTTCTCTGGAAAACATTTCGATAATTCCTATACGACTACGAACAATTCTTCCAGCCCGACACCAAGCAGATAAGTTGTTCTGTTCCTTGTCCCAAACGTATGCATTTTAAATGGGAATGTCACACTTCAGATCCAAGTCCCCAGACCATATCAGGTTTCCCATGACATTGAAGTGCTGCTGTGCAAACAGAGCCCTGTGTCACCATCATGTGTTAGGGACACCTCTCCCTGTGTACGGTGACTTCAGACACAGCAGCTCGGTGGGTGGGTTAGCAGAGCTCTGCAGGAAGGAATGATCCTCTGTGCTTAAGGAGAGGATGAAACAAAATCTCCCCTCTGTGGGGGAACCAAGAGGTGCTGCTGAGAATTAACAACTAGGCTTAGGATGTTTCCTAACATCAGAGCCTGTAACGTTGGAATACATTTTGCTTTTCTTTCTGTGTAATGTTGAGCTGAGCCAACAACATCTGCGTCAAATTTCTATCAAATATGGTTAAAACCTGTCAGTTTAGAGCTCTCCTGCATCACACAACTGTAACAGGAAGTGGTGTTTGAGCTGAACTGAGCCAGGCAAGCAGTGTGATCTGTCATTATACTGAAATGGATAAAGGAAACACTTTGTTCTCCTCATGCTTTGGGGCACTGCTGAATCTGTATCTGATAAACCCTTTGCTCATTGTTGTGGGTTTGCCTGATGTCTGCTCTTTGGGAGAGAGTAGCCAATCATTTGGGTATAGACAGTTGTGTTCTGGTATTATCTTATGCTGCAAACCTGTGGGGAAAATAAAATGCATCAGTTCTTACCTAACAAGTTCAAGAATGTCCCTTGAACTTGAAGAAACTCTGGAAAGCCCTGCAAATGCATCTGTGTCAGAAAACCTGTTGAAATATCATGGTCTGGTTATCTCTTGCATTTTTAAACAGGGAAATTTGTCTTTGAAGTGCCTTGCTTGCAGATACAGGTACTTTAAGAAAATCACATTAAAAGATATGGGGTGCAGGGAGTTCTCCCAAATTTCCTGTGTAGTGAAGTTGAACTTTCTTCAGTTTAATTAATAAATACAAGATGGTTTCCTCACAGAAAGGGAAGCATAAATATTGCAGAACTGAGTGTTTTGCAGATACTTTGATTAGATTGATGGATACCTATTCCTTTTGGCTTAAGCCAGTGCTCTACTCCAAAAGCCCATGGCATGTTTGCATAATTAAAATGCAATTACAAACTTTTGCGAGAAGAAACTTCATAGAGCTTCACCTGAGTAACCCAGGGAGTCAGGATAGGTTGTTTGGAGATACTAAATATTTTTCCTCGTCCCTTGAGGATTTTTTATTACGTGCATTAAGAGTTCAACTCTAGGCTTACTAGACTCTTCTTTTGTTGCCTCTAGTAACAGAATTGGAAGGTATTTTGTGGAGGAAGAGGCGGGGAAAAGGGGGCACAGTTTTTGTGGAATGAAGTGTGGCCATTCTTAGTTCTCATAGTTTCCTGGGCATTTGCACTTCAGCTGTTTGATTTGGATGGATTCCCATTGCTGCTTGAAGATGTCAGTAAAGAGCTGTAGTGTTTTACTGATGCTTTCTTTTTAGTGTTGAGGGTTTTGTCCCTTGTGGAAGCTTTATACATTAATACCTTTTTTAAATGAGTATAATCCATCTATGACTGCAGCTGAGGTCTTCATGGCAGCTGTATGGATTCTGCCTAGATCCCTGTGGATTTCAGATGATTCTAGGCTTATAGGTTTGTTCCTATTTACTGCAGAGACTTGCACCAAAAACATTTAATACCTGAGCAGAGCCTCAGGGGTCTGTTCACATTGAATACCAATTGATCCAGATGGAAGGGAACTGCAGATTTGATGTGAGTGCAACATGGGGGAAAATGAAAATGCTCTCTCAAGTTCCCCCTGAACGCTGGGGTGGGATTCAGACCAGAGCCAAACTACACACACTGCTTGAGACTTGCCTGTGCACATCTCCTACCTGTCCCCTCCTGCCAGCACTGAGTCTTACATCTGTGATCTGTGGGACCCCAGAGCAGGGGAGGGTGCCCAAGGAACATGTGCCATGCTCATGTCCCAGAGAGCTTTCCCTGTGGGAAGAAGGACCCTTAGGTGGTGTGTGGTGGTCATGGTTTGGGTGTTAGCTCCCTTATCCTGATGCCTGGGGGGATCAAACGACTTCAGTCCGTGAGCAGGGGGTAATTATGGAAAGTGTTGTATTCCAGTGAGCTTGTATCTGGTAAGAATGTTAATCAC
The DNA here is from genome assembly GCA_013399875.1 of Gymnorhina tibicen. Lineage (NCBI taxonomy): Eukaryota > Metazoa > Chordata > Aves > Passeriformes > Artamidae > Gymnorhina > Gymnorhina tibicen. The sequence goes on along the minus strand of VXAZ01002367.1, from coordinate 373,337 downwards.
GTCGCTGTATTTGGTATAAATATTTACATCTGAACTGTTTTAATTGGAAACTACTGTTGATTTTAAAAACATTCTACACAAGTGATGTAGCATCTTTGCATGCTTAATAGGAGGAACTGGTTTTGTGTGTGATTTAGGGTACTAAATAACATATTAAGTTATGCAGAGCAAAATGTAAATGTATGTTTCTTATTTATGTTTTTCAGGTAAGAAATTGCATTCTGTTAAGCAAGGCTGCCTGAGGGAGTTGACAGATGCTTGGCTCTGTGCATACATTTGTAAGCTACCAAATCATGCAAAGTATTCTAGCATTAATCCTGTTTGATATTTTGGCAGCTTTCTGAATTAAGTTATTGCTTTTAAAATATTCAAACAAAATATTTCCTCAAAATTCTGTTGTTCTTTTCCTTCCCTTCACAAAACTGTTTTCTAAATACTATCCAAATTAGAGAATAGTTTCTGGTCCTTCCAAAGACCTGCATGTTTTTCAGTGAATAATATGCAAATTTTGCCTGATTAGTCTGATTAGATCTAGACCTTTCTGATATCTCTCAGATAATCAGTTGCATGGATATTTCTTTAAATAAATGTCATAAGAGGCAGTCTGCACCTCTAGTTGTGTTATATATTTAGGTATTCCCAGACAGTATTTTATCTCCACATTGATATATTCTCCCCCAGGATCAAAGCTTAATTTTGCCTCCCCATTTTTTTCTTCTTCTTTTTGGGTCCCTCTCTGCAGTAAGCAATACAAAAGGCATAAAAGTGTTGCTTCCAGTCTCTTACAGCTAGGAAGTCTACCAACTACAATCAATAACTCTGAATTTCTAGGGTAAATTAAATGAAAGCAATATACATGATTCTCCCTCATTACACAGGAGAGGAACAGAAAGCTAGAAACGTGATCTGGTTCTTGTAGATACTTGATGAAAAATAATACAGCTTTGCAGGAAGATAGCCACCAGGAGTTTAAAATTGATTTTCTTCATTATAGCTGCTTGAGATTTGCATTTTTCATATCAAGAAACTTTTACAGTGGGAGGTGTTTTTCCTTCTGAAGTAGTTTCTTTGGTAAGACAGGGAGAGAAAAGATTTTACGTAGACAAAAGAAACCCTCAAGTGTTACTTTAAGAAGGCAAAGCTACTGTCCATCTTTGCCATGGCTACAGTGAGGCACAGGTGCAAGAGAGCTAATTCAAATCATTAATCCTAATATGACTATATTTCCTGGCCTTTCAGCACCAAAAGGGTTGTTTGAAGGAGGTCACCATTTTATCTCTGGAAGTAGAAACTTGCCCTAAAATTGCAGTGTGGGCCCCTGGTCCTGCATGGGCTCCAATAAGGAGCTCTTTAAATATTGCTTTTTAATGGTGATCATTGTCATCAGCAGAGCACCGTTAGCACAGGCCTCATTTAAAGCATGGCTCATCTCATGGGAGTCCGAGGGGATTTCAGCCGCTGTGGTACAAGCTCCCGTGGCTTGGTGTGACCTGGGAGCTTGGAGAGCCCTGGGCAGCACTTGGGACTCCATCCTACTGCTACATTGCATTCCCTGTCCTGAAACAGCTCTTTCAAGCTGTCAGTGGTGGTGTTTCTAGGCCAACCAGGCATGGCTGTAGTAAAGGGAGCAGCTGTATTGGCTTTTAGGCCGAAGGAGCTGTGGGTTAGACAGAAGTGAAACCCTCAGCTGATGTTCTGCCCGTCTGCTTGGTTGCAATCCGTTCCTCAACAAACAGGGACTTTTGTTGGGTGATAGATGACAGTGTGTTGAGAATGGCTACCGGTCTTTTGGATGATATGGGTGAGCCTTATTATTCTTAGCTGAACATAAGGCTGGAAAATATTTGGCAGGAAGATGCCTTTGCATTTTAATTAATCAGTGGGGTTTTTTTCCTGGAAACAAATTGAACCCTGTGCACTCGGTTGGCTTTGACAGTGGAGAGAAATTCCTCAGCAGAGCCCACAATTTACATTTTAGTTCCAAAATAGAGCCCTGGACCTGGGCAAAGAAGGTTATATAGGGGATATGCTGGTTTAGAATTTGTCCTGCATCTTCATTCTGCATGATGCTGTCAGCCAACAGAGATGTCCTTATAGCATCATAAAAGGGATGGATGTGAATGTTTTTCTTGCAGAAGTTAAACCAAGATTTATATATCTGGAAAATTGGCTCTGCTATCCAACTTGATGCAGTATGTGAATTTTCAAATGCAGGCTCTGCTGTAGAGATTCCTCTTGCCCCTTTCAGACTGTTTCCCCAGAAGGAGAAGTGCCAGCATAATTTGAATATGCATAAACTGTGGAGGAAATGATGATAATTAACAGCAGAGTGCCCAATTTTGAAATACTATATTTATCATTCTTTATAGGTCTTTTTTTATCATTCTCACTTTTCATCAGGCTGGAAAAGATTTCTCTTAAACCATGGCTGAGGACAAAAAAAATTCTCTGAGGTTTTCATGCAGAAAAGAGAGAAGGTGCTCCAGGGAAGCCAGAGCCTAGTCCTGGTATTTGTTAAGTCAGTTCGAAGGCTGTCATTGATTTTACCGGTACTCAGGTTGAACCTGTAGAGTGTAGCTCACCCAGAAATACTCCAGAGTTCCGTAGGACAAAATCAGTACAATAGAAAGAGGTTCCTCTTCTTTCATTGTCCATGCTGCTGCCTTTACATTTAACACAGAATTCCATTCCTATGCTAAGTTTCATATGGAATATTAATATCATTAATTCATTTTTGCCATCATGAAGAATTTAAATCAGCTGGGAACTTCAGTCTTCCAATTCAAAACATAACTTAAATCCATAAGGAATTGCAGTTGTTGTTAACGACTCTCACATAATTAATTTTTTCATGAAACAGAATGAATGCTTAAGTGTCTCAGGTACTAAATGGTCTATATTCTTACAATGCAATTTCAATTTTAATTTAATTAAACTGTGGGATATCTCATTGAGAAACATTATATGTGAAAAAGAAATTACTTAATGTGAAAGGCAAAGTGCTATTATTCTTGCAGTGATAAAACCTAAATCAGATGGAAGTGGAAATCTAAATCAAGTGGAAGACTAGTGCAGAGCCAGTAATCTCTGTTTAAAATGAGACACTTTGCAGTCAATAATTTAATCTCATTTGTTTTCAGAACAGTCTTATTTTAAAAGTGGGTTTTCTTTCATTGCTTTGTGTTCCTCTGCAGAGCAAGTCATGGTATCTGAGGTGGCTTGCACGAGGCACCTGATCTTGCTCATTTACTGCACTTTGTACAACCGTAAATCTATTCAATAAACACTCAGCTGACCACGAATCTCTTAAACTCAATACATGGCACTGGTTTACACAGTTCTTGCCTGTTGTCTTTGCCAAGGTGATTACTGTTCTGCAAAGGCTTGTGAGAAAAGATGTGAGCTTTCGTATGAGCAATGGTCTGTATGTTGTGGTTTACTGTGGTTTTTTGGGTTTGTTGGTTGGTTTTTTTTAACAATTGCAGTGTAATTTAAAGGTTTTGGAACATATTGTCTTTATAAACTTACGTCCTGTGTACTACTTGTGCTTGTGACCAATATCATCAAATCATTTGCATTGGAAAGATTCCTGGGAGATTGTGTAGTTCAGCCTCTTGCTCAGAGCTGGAACATCACTGACAGCTTGCTCAGGCCTTTGTCTACACCTTCAAGGACAGAGATTCTTCAGCTCCTCTGGGCTCCTGGACCAATCCTTAATTATACCCAAGGGAGTGTCTCCAGTATGTGCAGTCCAGACAGTCTCATTCTCCTTCCTCAATGGAGAGCATGGCTGTGTTCTTTGTAAGCCCTGCCTCGGTACTTGATGGCTTCTGTTGGCCCCCCAAAGCCTTTTCCTTTCCATGTCAGACTAACTCAGCCAGCTGAGTTGACTAACCATTCCAGCTGTGGTTGAAAGAGAGCTGAGTAAGGGGAGTAATGACTTTCCTTGATCAAGTGGCTTATGCACTTGTTGTTGCAGCCTTGGATCCTGGCACCCTTCACTGCTCTTAGGGCTCACATGTTGCCAAGTGTCCACCTGGATCCCAGGTCCCCGTGCAGTGTTTGTACAGATGTGGTCCTAGACAAAGTTTGCAGAGCACTGTTTTTTACTAAGCAAGGTAAACACTGCATTGATATCTTAAAACTTTAACTCATATCTGCCCTCGTGCCAAAAGAGTGAGCCACCACCTGCTATTAACTAAAACCGGCCTACAGCAGCTAGTGGCTAAAACCAAACCTCAGGCCTATGCATCTTCTGTTTTAAGCATTCATGTGACTCTCTTGGCATCCTGTTTCTTTTAAAGGCCAAATTCAGTGCTTTCTCTTGACTCCCACAGGCTTTGAGCTGTGCCTTAGACATTTCCTTTCAGTCAAAAGCTGTCCAACTACTGCTTTCTAGACTGCCCACACACACAATGAAAGAGCCGTGTGGAGGCATTAGAGAGTGAATTAGAATGAATTAGAGGAGCCAGGTTTTATAAAGGCTGGAGGAAATGCAATGTAAATGGTAGTGACAGAAAGGAACTGCCAGTTCCTTCAAGCTGAAATCTTGTTTACGTCTTTGTGTGCGTGCTTTTTCCTTTTTCACAGAACACTTTGCCTCTGTGCCCTTCCTCACAGCTCATTGCTGTCTTTGTCTAGCAAGTCACTTGTCTTCACTTGTGGACTATATTTATCTTCATCCAAGTCACCTTTCTCAGTTAATATCAGATTTTCCACTGCTGATGTTAGTGGGACCCTTTCCTCTGTCCTCTCTGATTCCCAATTTGCACAGCCTTTCTTGCCAACACAGCCCTTAGACCCTAGGCAGCACTTTCCTTTCCCCTCAGGTACAGTTTAAAAAAAGAAGCTGTCATTTAAACTCTTGGCTTTTTAACTAACTTTCTGCTAGAGCTATGAGGTCCAGCTATTTTCTAGCACTTACCTTTTCTTATTATAATTAGAAGTTTAGACACAGTTTTACTTCACGAAACCAAACCCAGATCCTCACAAAAAGCCAGCCCAGGACTGGTAGATATACTGCTGCTTGTCGTAGACAAGCTTTTAATTTATTAATCTCCTGACAATGCTGCAATAAGAACGGAACCTTTTAAATTATGCCTCACTATCTTCAAAATACACTGAAGTACTTTCTGAAAAAGGTGAGAGTTGATAGGAATTGGCATCCTGGCCGCAGGCAAAACTAACAGCTGTTTAAATGCCACAACAATGGTAGAACTTGGGGTGGTTTTGGACAAAGGGTCCTTGGGCCCGGCCACCAGCACCCTTTCTTTGGCTGTAGCCATTCTGTTTAGTCACAGGGGCAACAGTGCAGAGCTGTTGCTGCTTGTTTTCCCCTGTGCCTAGGGAATATTTAACTGCAGGATGCGTAGGTTGATCTCCTCCTGCACATTTTTTGTGTTCTGGGAATTGTTTGATTCCCAGGAGGCCGAGTGTGCCAGTGTATCCTCTGCTGTGGCCTGCCTGAATGCTTTCAACACACCTGAAAGTCACGTTTTCTCCATTCATCCTCACACTCCGGGCTCTGAAGGCTCTGATAGGTCAGACTTGATAGGTGCAATTTGCACCATGTTCTGTATAGCGTTTGTAAAATGTGCCCCAGGTATCTGAAGTCTCTTATAAGCTGAAGTGATGATGGCTACCTGGCATGCAGCAAATGTGGATCTGTAGGGAAGATGTCCTCGGGAGGTGCAGCACAGGGGTTTGTACTGCTGAGGAAACCTCCCCTCCCACTGACCCCCAGCACATGCTGGTTTGCAGAGCCGCAGCAGGATAGGGAGGTCTGTGGGGGCACAGCTTACTGCCTTAAGACACATGTTTAGATGTTTGTCTTTGAGCACAGGGAGGCATCTGACCCTGCCTAAACATTTGCTTTGTTTGAGCAGCTGCTGGAGGTGTTTGGGGCTGTCAGTGTCCCTCCAAAGGTGTTCTGGTGGTGGGGTGCCTCTTGGACCTGGGAACTGTAACCCTGTCTCTGCTGTCAAGTCAGAGTATAGCCTTGGGGCAGACTGTTTAATCTCAGCTTGATCTCCTCTGAAGATCTGACCTTATTTCCCTACTGTGTAATTTTTACAGCCACATGAGGATTGAGGATTAATTAGTTAATGTCTGTGAAATGTTTTGAGTGTGTTATTTAAGGGTGAAGTATTATCGTAAGTCTCTAGGGAAGTGTCATTGTGTTTAACATGTGTACTGGCGTCTGTCCTTCCTAGAAACTTGTGACAGATAAATCCTGTTTCGGATCCTTTGATTTCCATATCTTCATTATTCATTTTGTTCCCTATTTTGGAATGCATTTTTCATTTGATATTAGAAATATATTAGAATATTTGATTTGAATTAGAAATATAGCTTCTATGTGGCAGTAGCATGTAAAGTTAATTTCAGCTTTTGGTCATGTTATTAGTTTCAGCAACATTTCTGGGAAATACTACCAGAACCACTCCAGTCTATAGAATTGAGGGGCTGCTCTAATTTCTGTGTGTAATTTTAACTGCTTGTACTTTTCTAGAATTACTATATATCTTACAATTATTTTCATCCTAATGCATTTGCACAATACTTAAAGAGGGAAGCTGTAATGACTCTCAGCCTCTCAGCAGTGAAGAGGATGCTCAGATGGGCACTTACCTTTGTTCCCCATGTCAGCTAAGGAAATACTCAGAAAAACACGCACACATATGCAATGTTTCCTTGGAGAGCTAGCCATTACAATGTGAGATGGAAAAGCTGGCATTCTTGCCTCTGCCTCTAAGTTTTCTGTCTTCTGTGCAGTTTATCCTGTGACTTTTGCTGTGCTTCTTATCCCTTAATTCCTTGCACCTTCCCATCTCTAATGCTGTCATCAACTGTTGTTTAGTGGAAAGCTTGCAAATATGCAAACTAATCATCTTTCCTTCTGCCTGAAGTTTTCTACCCAGAGATCTTTAGAAGGCAATTTCTTTTCTCTATATCGAGGTGGCAGAAATCACAGACCCTTTGTTTTGCTGATTCCATGCAAGGCCATTTGGTATTTTTGAGCTCTCCCCCTTCTTGTTAATAATCTGTCCTACCCTCCAAATATGTATTTTGTGCCTGTCCACTCCAATGAGTTGTTATGTCTTGCTTTCAGAAGAAACCCTGTAGATGCTGTCAAGTATGTGGTCTTTTAGACAGTTCAGGAATCCTGAGGCGGTGTCTGGGCAAATTTCTCTATAGTCCAAGGCAACCCTTACTGGGGGGCAGGGCAGAAGGACACCAGGGGACAAAGCCAGACAGGCGTCCTCGCAGAGGATGATGCGTACAGGGAGGATTAGCCTGGTAGTGCAACCAGCAGCACCTGAGTTGTTTGGGTTGCTGGAGGGCACAAACTGTGCCTGGGCGCAGTGGTGTTTCCCCATCTGCTGTCTGCAGGCTGTTGTGGAAGGCCCCCAAGGGAAGAACTGCAAGGTCTACATTTGCTCTTGCTCTTTTGGCCTTGGTACCAACACAGGGACTGTATTTGGCATGAAAACTGATTTTCTTCACTGCAGCTTGTCACATAAATTGTGCCTTAGGTCCAGAATGAATTAAATAGGACTCCGCTCCAGCCTCTGTATATTGTGTTTCTAGATAACTATTTGTTCATCCATTTGGGAATTGCTTTCCATTTTTAGCATCTATATAAAAATTCACACTATATATAAACATGTAGCCCTATAAAGATCTGAAACTTCTTCCTGCAATGCTGATGCTTTTACAGAAGTGGGGGGTTACAACAATCAAAATGAAATCTAACATTCGGCATCCTGAAGATCTGCCTTCTGACACAAAATGCAGTCACTCTCACACAGGCCAATTTTCTACTCTGCCAATACATTTTTGAATACTTGGGGAGGTCAATGGCTTGGCAATCTAGGTAACTCATGACTAGAAGTAATGGGAAGGCACCATTACAGAAGTGTCAATAGAGAACCATTTGTCTGTCTTGCTCACTCTGAGCTTAATGCTCTCAGACAAAATGATGGCTTAATTTCATTCAGTAGTGTTGAGAGCAAACCTTGTGTTGGGGGGGGTGACTTTCCACTGCTGTTCCTGGGAGATCTGTACCAGTCCTTTTTTCTTGTCTCCTCTTCAGTAAGGTAGTTCACAAGCTGGCCAGAGGAGCCAAAGCATGCTGGGCTCTGAACTGCAAACATTGGCTTGCACTTGCTCAGCCTTCTGGAAATCATACCTGTGCTCTGATTTGTAAAAGGAGTGAGCTATAACTTTGTATAACTCTTAATTTTGCTTTCTTTTTTGAGTAGTCGTGTAAAATACAAATATCCTGAGATAAAAATAAGTGGTTTGGTCTAATCAGTTTCCATAAATATTTCGTTAGTGTGATTACCCGCTACTTTAAATTATTTTCTTGCATGGCTTGTGCCTGATTAAAATACAAAATCTAACTCATTTCTGGACTGTCAGTTTGAAATAAGTGTGTGGATGTATTCATAAAACCTATTAGAGGAAACAAGGGAAAAAAGAGTCATGCAGGGGAAAAAGATCCAATTGTTTTCAGCAGTGTGAGATGAAATCAAAAAATACCCTTCCAAATTTGTAAAAATCACTTGATTAAAAAAGTATTTTGAAATGTCGGTTGTAGGAACATTTAGAAAAAAAACAAATCAGGTCTGAATACATTTCCCTTTTTTCCCCTTTCTCATTTTAAAGACTTGTGCTAGAGAGCTCATATGTAATACTTCAGCACGTCTGAAAAATCTGTCTTAAACTCCTGTAAAAATTACTATGATCCTTTAGGATTTAGGGATTTTATTTTCTTTTTTTCTCATTTTATTTTTGCTTTTACCCCCATCAACTAATATTCTTTATGGCATGCTCTATCATTTACTGAAAAAGTAGTCAAGGTTTTTCTAAATTATTTTAATGACATAAACTACATCAGAGAGATTTCTTTAGAGTGTTTTGCTTCTTTTTGGAAGACTGAACTAAACTGCAGCATATACAGGAGTTCTTCCTCCTTTGTCCAATTTTTTGAGGTCTTTTTCCGTTTAATTAGACTATGGTTTTTGTTCTTAAATCCACACCAAAAAAAACCGGCTGATGTCAGCAGGCTCAGATCACCATGGAGATCTTCCTAAAGTAAAACCTGCTATTAGTTACTATTGGCCAGTAACAAAAAGCATTATGGATCAACAAAGACAAGCTCCCCAGAATCCCAAATCTTCTTGGGCATTTCATACCTCATAGAAAGAAGCTACAAGTTCATGGCCTGATCCCTGATGAACCCCAGCCTGCAGCTCCCTCTGGAATTGCAAGGGTGTGTTTTCCCAGGATGCACATGCCTGCACTCTGGGAATAAGCCACTGCAGAGGATGGAGCAATGTGTCATGCATGAGCACATTGCTGATTAAACTTACATGAAAACAAGAGATTCCTATGTTGAGATAGGACAGGGAGTCTGAGTCTATTAACCTTGAGTTTCACTGGGGCGATTTGGGCACTATGAGCAAATCCTGCCCTGTGAGGAGAGACTAATTGGTGCCAAAAATGCACATACTTGGGTCTGAATGCAGGCACTGCAGCGAGAGGATCTTTGCTTACACTGAGCGGGGTTGCTTTGTTACGTGGAGGCTCCCTAACGCCAGTACCCAGTGGGTGGCAGTGCACAAGCTTTGCATGACTCTGTAGGCTTTTATTATTTTTTTAATTCTCCAGCTAGTTTCCATGGTGATGACTGCAGCTTTGGTGCCTGTGCAAAAGTGGAGAGGGAAAGAGAAATAAGAGGGCGATATTGCATTAAACGAGGACTTGAGTAACCCATAGAAGTCACAGTGGTCACAGCCAAGTGCAAGTCCTGCCAATAAGGCAGTAGTGGGCACAGAAATCACGGATTCCTGAAGAGCAGCTTCCAACAAGCTGTTCTGATGGGGTGGTCTAAAGGTGGCAATAAACCTGAAAGATTGAGAGGGGACAAACCAAGGCAAATGTGATGTATTTACAGTAAATGAACTAGACTCACTTCTGGAGTTTTTAGGGGATTTTTGCATGATATGGGTAAAGCTGCAAGAAAAATTATAATACACAGTAAAATTGAACATGGATTCTCCTGACAGTAGTTTAAAGTGATACATCTAACTAACATTGTGGATTTAAATGCCAGGTCAGAGAAGCATTATTTTTTATGAACTCATTCAAGTTTTGCACTGATTCAATTTTATTTTCTGGTACGAGAAATAGTTGTCAGGCTTGAAATTTGGATTTGTTAAAACTATATGTAAAATTCTCTTTTGAACCCATTGGGCCTCCTCTGCAGCAGTGTAACCTCCAAATTACACAGCAGAGGTCTTGGAATTCAGACACTGCAGTAATTGTCAATACTGTTGACTTTGCACCGTAATCTTTTGTGACTGCTATGAGATACAGCTGAATTTAATGCCCACAATCTACAGCTTATCAGCATGGATTGATCCAGGCCTGTTTTGTGTAAAAGCTGCTGATGAAGGAGTGCTACAGGTTTGTTTCTCAGAACTGCTTCTTCCTTTGCGCTTTATTTCAATCAACTTGTCCCCCTTATCTTGAGCAAAGTCTGTCAGATGGAGAGGGGGATCTGCCAGCCCTTCTGAGGGGGCAAAGTCCAAAAATGCACTTCACCATCTGGAGCTCTGAAACCACACTATTTGCTTGAAATTTAGCTGTGTATCAAAGTTTTTGTTGGTTTATTTGAGTTCTTTTGGGTTTTGTTTTGAAGAAGAAAAGGAAGGGATGTTCAGAGGGATGCTTTACTGGTGCAGCTTGTGGGAGAGAGATGTGGATCATGGTGGTCTTTCCCCAAACTTCCCTAGGCCTCTAGTAAAACTGCATCCCCAGTTCATCATTGGGGATGTTCTAGCTTTTCCCAGTTTTTCTCTCTCCTTCCTACATCTCTCATCATTCCTTGATCAGCAACCAGACACCAACATGAGTCTCCCTATTTGAGAGACTGCCTCACTGAGGATCTCACCAGCCCCTGAAGTGATTCTTCCCTCATATTGCTAAGCTCACTTTCAGACTCTTGCCTTCTACAGCAGATGTTGTGTTTTTCTCCCAAAATGTGCTTGATGTGCAGCCACAGGTGGTACAGTGGGAAGGCTTGAGCCTGCATCACTTCTGCAGGGGTTGTATTTAAAGATTCATGTCTGATGTTGATTCTTTGTTTCTGAGGTAAAAATACATGTAGTAGGATCTGGAAAGCTGTTGTTGGAAAGACAGATTGTTGCCTCTTTTGACTGCTAGAGGGGAAACAGGGATGACAAACCTTGTTCACAGAAATTGCAGTGTGTGTTAATGCTTCTTGGTGTTCAGTTTTCTGAAGGATCAAACAGGAGGAAAATCAGCCTTTTGTCAGCTCTCTGTGCCCGAGTGTGCACAGGAGGTACACTGGAGTCTCAGGGTTGAACAACAGATGAGAAGAAAGTAGCCAAAGAGATTGCTGGGCCTTCTTTTTCTTTTTTTAGTTGCTTTACTGTGGATGTACCTTTTCTCCTTATTCTCAGTGTGAATATTTTTTCCATGAAAGATGATCAGCCTAGTCAGATGATTTTTGGTCCTCAAAGCAGCTCTTCTGTATGGGGGGATATTTGGGCATTGACAACTATGAGTCTTCAACAAGTGATCTTTATATCAAAGGATGACCAGAGAAGATTAAATAGAATCTCCCACTGTGTTTAATACAGAATATCTAAGGCTATTTTTCCTCTGTAGAGTTAAGTCACATTTCAGGGAAGTGACTTGGTTAAATTGATTTAATGGGCATGAAACCTTCACTGTCATTGTGGAAAATCAGCGTACTCAGAGCAGTTGTTTTCTGGACTTACACAGGTTCTTGCAAGCTGTTTAAGCAATGCTAAATATATTGCAGCCAAGAAAAGCTGACAAGGATCGTAGCTGCCAAATTTCTAATAGCAACTTTGTAACTTCATTGCTTTTTCAGCAACAATAAAAAAAAGAAAAATATGCTTAACTTGGCAAAATCCGGTTTCTGTTTCTTGGGGTGTGGTAAGAAACCTCACTAAAATAACTGAATATAAGTCAGCAAAAATATAACCTGATTTCAACAAAAATTGGAGCTACGTAGCCCTACCAGTATCTAAAATCGATGTATGACTTCCCTTGTTGAAATACATCACCCTTCTGCAAAAAAATTAGGCAGTCTGAGACTTGAGATGTGAGGATTAGTAGAGGGCTTAATAAAAACATCATCAATGTTGTCCCTGCAGAATCAGAATCCTGACACTCTGGTTACTGAACTATATTTCAGCCTTAATTTTAAATGACTGCCTTTTACTTTAAAGGGATCATCACTTAGAAACTTAAATGTGGCTTTCTTTTCAGAATTGTTGCCTCATGTGTTTGCAGATCAAAATCATTCTCACTTTTATTAGTGATATGATACAATTTTCAGGTGCTACAATGTGCATTTAGAGTTTTGCCAAGTTAATGATGGTCTTGACTCTCAAAATATAGTATTTATAGTTGGACAAATCTTTTCAGATTTACAGCATTCATCCTCCCCAGAGGTCCATGTTTCCCAGAAGACTGATATCAGTTTGGCTCTAGCCTGTCAAATAAGCCTAAGAAATGCATGCCAATCTCAAATCCTAATCTTCAGCAAAAAGTCTTCTTTTTCGGTCTTGGCAAGGAACACCAAAGTCAATAAAAATTTAAAATTAAAAATGCCAAAGGAGTCCAACAAATTCAGGCATTTGGTAGTAAAGAAAAGAGAGCTCATATGTCTGGAGTTATGATCAGGTATCCAAACTGGCGACTAGAAGCCAGAAGTTCTGGTTATGTTTTGGTTGTTTGGCCTTTCTTTGTTATATATTTATGTAACAGAAGATACCACAGCAGTTGGTGTTTGGTGCAGCTTTTGGCACTCTGAGGTAGAGTTCACCTGCCTGTAGCTAAACCAGGGCTTTGTACGTGCTGTGCAAGAGAAATGGGGAAAAGATCTCTGTAAGACTTTTTGGTAAGTCAGATGCATGAAAAGGAGTGTGCATTAAATGATAAAAAATACTTGATTTTCAAAAGGCTGTGATGAATTACCTACAAGTTTAAGTTTGCATATTTTAAGGTTCAAGGAGAACTTGTTTTAGTTCTTGATTTTCTTTCTGAATTGAGACCATGCATGTTGCTGTAGCAGGTGGTGAGAGCCTGTTTTTCTAGGAGCTTTAAAATCAATTTTGTTGTTTAACCAACTCAGCTTCCCCAAAATTGTAGGAACCCTGACGCTGCCTTTGACCTTTCCATGTTTTTCATCTGGCACATTAAACAGTTTGTGGCCAGCCCTGTGCTATTAAATGCATTATATTTGTTAGAGGTTTTGCTGTGGTGAGTAATAGTGGAGAGAGAATATATTTTGTGGGCCTTTGCAGATTAAATGCCTTAATTCATGGGTACCTGCAATTTCAGGAGACTGGATTTGACACTGATGGTGGCCTTCAGCATGATGTTTCTCAAATGGTTGGGTGGAGATGTGACTGTCTTGACTTACAGTCTCATGGGCTGGGATCACAGGTGTCACTTTTGTTGAGTTCTGTAATTACCTGGGTATATTCTGTGTCTGCAGTCTGAAATCACATATTAAAAAAACCTTAAAAATTCAAACATATTTGGAGTAGCTTTTCTCTTCGTGACTTGTGGTTCAGGCTCTTTTGTGAGCTCTGCCAGTCTCGTGATTATCATAGAATGACTTTAAGGAAATTGTGACCGTGCTGTATCCTAGGAGTGAATGGCTGAAACTTGAAAGTGAAGAATTCCTTGCAAAACCACTGTTTGCCTCTTACTCAAACATGAGTAAATTAGCTGTAGTGCCACTCAAATCAGGGGTTCAGGAGGAATGTAAATGATTAGGAGTATGTGATCCAGTATGTCAGGATGTGCCAGTTTAAGGGGTTCGGATAATTTGCATAGTCTCGGGTTCGGATCTCTGAATGTCACTTCAGGGTTCTTCCATCTTTTGGGTATAACACATCCCAGTTGCTTGCAATTTAAGCAGAACTCCTAGGCACAGACTGCTAAGCCAAAATGACCTATCCATGACTTTTAGAAAATTCAAAAGGGCAAATCTTCTGTGTTATCTCTAAATGTCAACATTGAATCTACTTGGTTTTCTGCAATAAAAGCAGGCGCAGATGTAAACGAAATGCGCACCAGGCTGTGTTTCCCAGTTTGCTGACCAGATTAAAGTCTTCAAGAAATTTCAAGTAGCTCTTGGTTAGTAAGGTTTTTCTCTACTTGTAGTCAGTTTCCCTCTGGGGAGGCATACAACCACTTTGATGGCTGCATGTTTAAATTATTTACTGAGGATTGGTCTTACTTTTTTTGTGTGGCGTCAGCCTGAAGCCACCCAAACAATGGAGCAGCAGGAGTGCTGGAGACCAGCTGTGTAAAGTAACATCTTAGCTGGCTATTTTAGTCCCCCAAGCCTGCTAACCACAAGTGAAAAAGCAGAAACCATGCCTTTGCTTATGTCCTGGCTACGAATGCAAGTGCAAGATTTCCTCTTGGCTTTAACATTAACATGCTCTAAACTGCTAAGTCAGAGCTCTTATTTTCCCCTTGAGCTGGCAACTCAGGCCAGCTCCCTTTAATCCACACATTAAGCACACATTTTAAAGTGTGTTGTTTTTGGAAAGATCTTCAGCAGCTTCCCTTTTGAATCCAGACACAGAGGTCTCTTTCCAGAATTGATGGCCTGTACTCGAGTGAACCGCTCTCTCTCTAGGCTTTATGAAAGACCAAGTCTGTGAGTTCAGGGATCACCTTTCTAAATGGGGCCTCGTAAAAGGCAAGGTGAAAGGAAGGGCAGCTTGAAGGGGAAAAAAAATGGATGAACCTCAAGAGTTTGGTTTGGCAAGAAACAGTACAAGTTCATTTTGCCTTAAAAGCTTTTACTGGACTCTCCCCTGGTTTAATTATACCTTATTTTTATTACTTTCATCATGCATTAATATATAAAGCATATGGATGTGGCACTGTGCAAGTGTGACTTAGTTCCTTGAGCCTTAATTTCTCTCAGCCACTGGTATGAGAGGAACGATGTCCTGGTGGTTTTCCTGACCTTGCCCTGCCAGGTTGATGGTGGTGTCTAGCACAGAGGGCTCCACACTCACCATGCAGGGTGCAGAATTAACAGAGCAAACCCACAACTTTACTCTCCTGAATACTTAAATTCAATGCAATTATCCAGCCAGTGCTCTTGCCTCTCACTAATGACTTATGTCTTGTGAAGAGGATGAGCAGGAGGTGGCAAGGTGGGAGTCCATCTCTTCTCCCAAATAGCAGGCAGTAAAACAAGAGGAAACAGCCTCAAGTTTCCCAGGGAAAGATTTAGATTGGATTGTAGGAAAAATTTCTTCACTGCAAAGGGTGGTCAGGCATTGGAACAGGCTGCCAGCGGAAGTGGTATAATTGTCAACTCTGGAAGTGTTCAAAAAAAAGTGTGGATGATGTGGCATTTAGGGCCATGGTTTAGTGGTGAACATGGCATGGGTTAATAACGGGATTCGATGATCTTAAGAGGCCTTTTCCAACCTGAAGAGTTTTAGGATTTTATGATTCTATGATTCCAAGGCTACTGCACTTGCTGTGTGCTGGCAGTCATCCTTTTTCACTTGTGACCCATGTAATTAAGGCTGCAGCAGGATGCACTGCTACATCTCATTAATGTGTTCCCTGGGAACATTTCTCAGTGAGGCAGTTTATTTCATTTTATGTATCTAGAGAAAAATGTCTTGGTTTCTTTAGTATTCCTGTAGTCTGTCAGAGGAGTTAGCATTTCTTGAAGGCCTTTCCTTTTGGGGTCAGCAGTTGCTAGAAACAAGTTTTGTACTGTCTCATTCCTAAATATTTTGGATATTTCATATAAAGGCTTCCTATATTTGCAGTTTTAACAAAAATCTCTTTGCGTAGGCAAGACAAATGCTAAGACATTTCGCTTGCAGTCTGCTGATGGCTTTTGCAAACATTAAAAATATTGCTGTTTCCACTTGATTGATCAAGTGAGTTGCAACGAAATTTAATTTCGCTATGTCATTTAAAACAGTTCAGTAGAATCAGAATGCCTATTATGATGCAGCCCTGTTGTGCATTTTTTTGTGCTTTTGGATAGATGCATTATCTCAGAGACTCATCTTTAGTGCTGAGAAGCTGGTGCTTGATTGTAGACAGTACCTGGAAGGCTGCATCTACTGTATTTGTGGCATGTATTTTTTTTTTTTTTTTTATTGTTAACTGATCATTTTTCAAGGCATAAATAGCTTACCTCCATCCAGGGCAGGTACATGAAACCGGAACACTCCTTCCAACCTTTCAATTCATTAAAATAAAGACAATTTTAATTTGTATCCAGGTGTCCGAAAACATGCTCAGACACAAAAAGATATGGGGGAGAAAACTTGCATAGGCCACTGTGTTATTAGTAAGCCAGGGGAACACAGCTAGAATCACTTTGATTCCAGAAGGGAGACATTTGGTTTCAAATTAAATGTTTTTCTCCAGGCCTCACTCATTTCTTGAGCCAATGCCAAGTGTCTGAATTTAAAATTCAGTGTTATCCCAGAAGTTATGTCAGACTTGCTTTTATCAATGTCTAGGTGAATGAGAAAAACACCAAAATAAATGCAGTGGTACTCCTTTCAATGTGTGTGGATAGACAAAAATCAGGGTCTTTCTAACATCTTACACTCATGAGAACAAATTGCTGATGGAGTCAGATTGTAACTCCTCTTATTTACAAATGTATTATAGTTTCTGGATACATTTTTACTTATGTTAATCCCAGGAACTCATCAGAATCATGCTGGATAGCTAAAGATAGGGGTTCTAGAAGATAAATATTGGAACATCTGATCTCTAGTGATCAGGTTATTTTTAAAATTTCTAAGTTTGTTCTACAAGTGCAAAGCATATCTTGATTTTGGAGTGAGGGTGGGTGCTGTAGCAATGCTACGTTTCTGTACCCCTGAACGAGCCAAATTTTCATTCCCACATAAAAGGGCTGGAAAAGTCAGTGGTGTTTGCTTGTCTCTTCCCTCTACCTTACTTTCTCCATTGCCAGCTGGAGGTTCTGGCCAGGCAGGTTTATAATCGACATTTCCCTCTGCATTTCCAGCTTCTTACAGTGGTGTTTTAGTCTCTTTTATTAGTATATAATGACCACCAAATTTTCTTCTCTTGCTCAGTCTGGGCTTTTCAATGGCAGAGCTTGTAGGGCTGGAGCAGAGGCTGCTGGAAGTGGTGCAGCTCAGCCCAGTTTTTCTGGGGTGCTTGGAATGGGTCATGCTGAAGCTCTGGGGTTCACTTCATACTCGTGTCTGGTTTGCTGCAGATCTTCTGTCAAGAATTAAACTTCCTATGGGGAGCCACAACCCTGCCTATATTGATTTTTCTAAACAGTTGCTCTGTTTTAGTGCCCTCGAAGGGACTATACATCTTTTTAATTAAAAATAACGTAAATATCAAACGAGTGATGAGGGGTGCAGTGGGCAGAAAACCAACTGCATATTGACTTTTTGTTCTGGAGATGAATTCATAGAAACAGCTTACAAGGAACTCCAGAACATGAAAATGTTTTACCCTTCCTGGTTATCTCATATGGGGACCTCATGGGAAACATTCTGGCATAGCTGGGAAATACAACTGATCATTTAGTTTAGACTCTGGAAAATTCAAGAAGTTAAATTCACAGAATAGGTTTTTCTAAAGGTCTCAAGATTGGTCTTCACTGATGCTGTAGTTTCATCCCTGAAATCTCTGCACTTCCAGAGCTGTGCCTTTGGCTGCATCCTCGTGGGCCGTGGTGTTCCATCTCACCAGTGTGGCATGTGTAGTTCCAGTGAGGGGATTGTGTGTTTAAGGCTCTGGGCAATCCCAGCATGAGATAGGTTCTTAGGAAAACTTTGTTGAAGTGTTGCATTAAATTTCTGTTAGTGTAATTATTGCTAGTTTTTCAGCCTTACACAAAAGACTACTTAAGGGTATGTTTATCTACTGGTAGATATTTAAAAATACTGCTAGAAAATTGGAGTTTAGATTTCTGGCACATTAGGAAGCTGTTCCAAGTTAGATGATGTCTTATACAGGATGTCTCATATGCAATTAATTCACAGCTGTCTTCTAGGTCATTCAGTTCCACAGCAGCAGGGCCAGCTGAAGCAACTGAATCAAGCTTGTAATACCTCTAAAATGCTAGTTCATGGGTTATCATAAACTTTTTGTGCAGGTGTGTCAAGCTTCTATTTGAGCAAAAACCTCCCAGCAACCACTCAGAACAGAAATCTTTGCTGGCATCCATTTAGAGATTTGGAGGCATGAAGGGAGATGAGGAAGAAGAAGGATTTCTCTGATTCATTCTGCATGCCTTGTGTTTGGTTCATTATGGGCATCAGTGAAATAATAGAATGAAAAAAGAAAATAAGCCCAACAAATAAGCAGTAAATCTGAGCATGTTCAGGGCAGTGTCATTATTTCAGGTATCTAAGGATGTAGAAACAGTCACTTTTTGGGGATCCCCCAGGTGGCCTGGGCAGAGCTGGCCGCAAAGATTTGCTCTGCAGACATCTGCTCTTACATGCTGTTCACTGGACCATCCTGCAAAAGAAAAGGGAAAAGCAGAATTTCACTTTTAAAATTTTCATAGTAAGCATTGATTAGAATTGCTCTTACAATTTTATGGCAATAAATCTTATTTGACAGTTCTGTTGTGTTGTAGTGGGAGATGGATGGGAAGGAGGGTGCAAACAATTGATTATTCATCTCACTAGGCTCTTGCATGGCAGGACATGAATTTACAGGAAGAACAGTGAAACTGTTTGGGTCAACTAAAGTTTTTAGAAAATAACCTCAGAATTTTCATGTAGAGATAATCTCTGACTATTGCTGCAGAAGAGGGTTTACAACACCACAGTGTGCCTGCCCGGGTGGTCAGTGTGGTGGGCTGCAGTAACTCAGCTGTCCTCTGGACTGGAGATAAATTGCAGAGACAAAGGAAATCTTCATTTCTGTGGTTTAAATAATGGTTTAAAGACCACATTCTTAAAGTGGATCAATAAAGTAATCTGTTTCAGGTAGAGGTGAACAAAACCATCCAGGGAAGTACATCTCTCTCTCAGTGCCCTTAACATCTTGGTGGGCCCGGGCAGACTGAACATGCTTTGTGCTTGCTGAGACTGGGCTGTGTTTTCTCTTCGATGCTCTTTGTTTGGAGACATTTTCCTTTAAGGCTGATTTACTAGAGCAACAGTGCACTGATGCACACATAAGCTTGTTTTATAAGAGTAGAAGCTAGAAATCTCAGATTACAAGGAAAAGGGGAAAACTTTGAAATTCCTTCTGCTTCTCCCCCTCCCCCAGTTTTGTAAAGTAGGAAGCCTTGTAATGGTCTCTTGATAAGAATTGCCTTTCTAATTCTGGTTCTGGATCTAATTACTGAATTGAGGCAGCATTGTTTTCTGTGCTGTGTGCAGTCTTCTACTTCTCCACAAGCTTATGGTGTGGATGCCCACACAGAGCTGAAGCAAGAAATAATTTTATTTTTTTCTTTTTAAGCTATGCTGCTGGACCGTCCACAGCCACATGCATGCAAATTCTAAGAGGAATGACAAATTATGGAGAAAAAATGTCCCTTATCACTGGTAACACCAAATTACTATTTTTTATATGATGGTTACTGTCCTGTGATGTTTAAGGCTATCATGTACTTTTGCCTTATTAATACTGGCTTGTGGAGTAGCAGTATTTGTCACAAAATAATGAAGCGGAGCCTTCATAGACAAGAGGCGTTTTTTTGGCAAGATTCTTGACAGCAGTGTGATAGGGAACTGGCCTTGCTAAAGCTCAGCTTAGACAGAATATTCTCTTTGAAGCATAACTACTCTAGCATTTGGTATTCAGTGGCTCTGGGCACAGTACATCTAAAGGAGTTCATCCAATATTGATGGTCTTCCAGTAAAATCAGGAGGGGAAAAAAAATCCTATTTCTTAAAGCTCTTATTTTTAACTTCTTGTTACCTGATCTTGGTCTGAAAGGTCCCGAGGGTGAAGCTGTAGCAGGGTAAACCGAAATTAAAGAACTGTGCTTTGTCTTTTGTAAATGCTCCTTAATGTTTTCTCGAACTTGCAGCCTTATGGAGAGCAGAATGAGCCTGTTTCTGAGAGCATTTCTCTGTACAGCACATCAATATAATGCTATAGTGTCTGAAGGTATATTCAAGGCTGTTTTAGATCAGCCTTGCAGATCAGAACATTGGCACCCGAAAACATGACTGTACTTCTGTGTTTGAATGTGGTTTTAAAAGCAGTAGTCCTGCCACTCATTTGGCCACAGAGAAAATGGGTTTGGTCTCCTGAGCTGACTGAGAATTAATCTCTTTGGTTTACTGCTGTTGTCTCTTGCACCACTGCTTTGGCATCCCCATACAGCTGCCAAGTGCCAAAGGTAGTGAAGGACCACAGGAAGCTGAAAGGTGCAAGGAAAGGGACTGAGACCTGTGGCAGCTGTGCTGGTTGAGGTTTCCACCCTTAAGCTGTGTTTACGTGTCCATAGAGGATGAAATTGGTGCTTCTAAAGGAGTTGCTGACCTCCAGGTGAACCCCTGTAACGGGCTGTGTAGGGCAGTGCCAGACTGTGGCAAAGGAGGTGTTGCTTAAGCTGAGCTGATTTATTTTGATTTTTCAAAAGGCTGTAACTTCTTGAGCTGCAATCCCTTGCTGAACGGACTTCACCCTGTATGAGCAAAAGCAGTTCCTAGAGGTGTTGGCAGCGTAGCCAGGATTTGCTGATGCATAACAGCTGCCTGGGTACCAGAAGCCTTACCCAGAGTTGCTGTCTGGTGTGAAGGTTTGGGAGTGTGATCCTGGCCTGCAGAGGTTCCCTGACACTACTAACTTTACACATGCAGCTGTGAGCTCCTTCATAATCTCTCCCATGTGGTACCAGCTATGCTGTGTGTTCTGTGTGCATCTATGTGTTTAAACCTATAAGGCAGGATTTTGCATGGTGTGTCTGGGCAAGCCTCACACTTTTTTCCATGTACAAACTGATCTTGGATATCCAAGATAACAGGTTTATGATGAGGAACCACTGAAGCCATTCTTTGGCCTTAGAGATTCATTCAGGGTTCACGGCTGAGGGCAACAACAAGGTTGTAATGTTGCAATCCAAACAAATATGGAAATAAGGCTTTAGTTTACTTAAAATTCTCATATGCCATGAAGAGAATGAGTAAATGTGATTTCATTTCTGATATTCTTTATTAGTTTTTCATGCACAGTGTGGTGTAGAAACATTTGTATTTCAATGTATTTTATAGAAAAAGCCTTTTGTAATCTCTGTCAGCTCATTATGAATAGCAACCTCTGATCTCAGAAGGCTTTTAATTCTTAATTATCTGCTGGTAATTTACTTGTGCATGAGTTTAGCAATCCATTAGGTGGTGATTTATTTTTGAGAGAAATATGTAATGAAAAGTTTTAGGATTTGCTTTCCCCCACCCCCCTTTTGGCTTGCACTGGAGTTAGTTGATTGATTAGATTACAGGATTTATCCAAACCACACTCTGTGTGTTAGAGATTGTAGTTAAGTACATTAAGAAAATCTGAAGCAAGACACAGATAAATGTAATAGTGTTTTTGATGGCAGTCTCTGAATTTGGCTACTGGCTGAGAAATTGGAAGTTAAATAACAAACACTGGAGGATTGGTCTAATTCAGGGATTTTTTTTTTTCTTCTAGTCTCTCTTGATTTATGGATATCTAAAAGTTTTTGAGTGGAAATATAAACCCCTCACAGCAGATGAGCTCAGTAGCAGTGAGCTGGTTTTGTGCCATGCTGTGGGACTACATGGAGTATGGACTGAAAACTTTGACCTAATGCTGCTTTTTGACGCAACGAGGAGGGGTGGAAAGCAAGAGCTGACCCTCCCACTGCCAGTGCATCTGAACTGTTCTATGAAGCCATGTCCTGCCATCTTATGCTGAATGCAAACAGAGAAAAACTTAACTTGTTTTACAAATCATTTTCCAGAAATGTGAGATTTCTCTATAGCACTCAGCTCTGTCCCCATGCTCCTTCTGTGGGGCGTAAGGGTGTCTCAGTTTTAAAGAAAAGCATTGTAGTTGCTTTCTCTTTCACCAGAAGCTCAGCATTTAATGGTGAGTGTCACCTGGCTGACTTGGTACTGGTCTTGCTTTTGTGACTGTGGCTCAGCAGCTGAGCTGTGGTAGCTCTCTGGGGAGGCAGCTTTTGGTAATTTCATTTACTGTCACTTGAGGTGGACAGGATGGGAAGTTAAATCCAGTTACGTCTGTTAACAGTTGTTTTTTCACACCTTATTCTGTGACTTAAAGGAATAACATCACCATTTATACTTGAGGACTGAAATATATCGGGGCCTACTGTTTTTTTCTTGTAGTTTCACACGCACCAAATCAGATCTCTTTGCTGAACTTTTTAGCTGAGAAGCTAATTAGTCATTAAAAGAGTTAGTTCCTCTATTAGCTCGAGTTAGCTTTAGTGTGTTGTCTGGAAACTGACTGCTGTAATGTGACTTTTGCAAAGCGAGTGGGCTCTCTTTGGTTGCTGTTCCTGAGAGCACAGAGCTGAGAGCAAGGGCTGCTTTTCCTGCCCAATACCCTGTCCTCACGTGCTGGCTTCCCACTTTTAGCTTCCTGTGAAGCAGTGACAGAGTCTGTGGCACATTTGTCATGTCAAAGATTTTGTTAGTAATTGGCCCCAAGTCTGACAAGATAAATTACCTGGAGGAAGAAGAAGATGTCATTAATTAAGGATTGTTCACAGTCTTCTGCTGTGTTGGACTCTGTCCCTGAGCAGAGCACAGGGTGTAGCACAACCTCACTGAGGGCTGGAAATGGTGTAAGGGACTGTGTATGTCCCACACAGGGGATACCCAGGGGTCTGCAGCTCAGCCTGGTTGGTACAGGATGGAATGGGATACACCTTCCTGGTGACTGCTGTCCCTCATGCCAAGGGAGATCATCCCTCTGCGTGGCCGTGACCCTCTGTAATGCCTGTGGGCAGCAGGGCACAAATGATTGTTCCTAAGATAAAAGAGGCAGAAACAGAGACCTGAAAAGTGCAAGGCAGATCCAATGTCTCTTGAGCAATCTAAGTTGGGTTTCTTCTATTTTAGCAGCATTTCTGAGAGTGGAGCAGTAGAGGTGCTGTGAGCCTGAGGCAGCGCTGCTGGTCTGCTCCTCTTGAGCTTCGTGGTGTCTTGCACCAGGGCTGGAAAAGCACCAGCACAAGACTGGGGAGGGAGGGCAATGCTGGCAGAGGGTTCTTGGACCATTGCCCATGGTTTTTCTCTCCCACCAGGGCTGCCAGAAATGTTAGCCAGCCCCACTGGTGGCAGCTGCATGTACCGTAGAGAAGAGTTTCCAGATGTCTGGCCAGAAAGACAGGGCTGAGATGCAGAAATTACATTTTCATATAAGCTGTATGCATTCTTCATCAGATGCTGGACTCTGTCTTGTGTTTAAGCTGTAAATGAACTGTTGCAGTTTGGGCAATTTGTATCCTCTCTCCTCATACCGAGCTCCCGTGGCAGGGCATTGAGGGACTGTGTTAACTCTTGGCTTCCTTGTGTGTGAGGAGCAAGAGGAGAAGGCAGCTAGGAGCAGGGTCCAGAGGTGTCAGCAGTGTGCTGAGCCCAGCCTGGCAGGAACTGGGCACTGGAAGTGCAGCTGGCTTGTTTTTCTCTCTGTGGAGAGGCTGTTTATCAAGATAAATAATGCCATGATCATTTGGGAGAGGGCACTTAATCAGCTATTTCTCCGTAGTTACAGATGTCTCTCCTTCCAAGCAATGTACTCGGCAAAGCACGCAGCCCGTGTGGCTGAAATAGCCACAGAACAGCCATTCCCATTAATCATGAGGCTCCCAAAGCATCATTTGTTTCCAGAGTCTGAGGAAAACACTCAGTGAAAACCTGATGGCAGTACATTAAAAATTGCTGTTTATCTTTTAAGCATGCCTAGGGTTGCACATTAGCCCTACATGCAATCCACAAGTAGAGAACAGTAGCAATTCTGTCCTACCCATCATTTTCTGGTGGTTGGTAACTGCAAATAGCCTCTTACTTTGACAGAGGAAGGAACCTGACTGTGTATCAGAACTCTTAATAATATAATATATCTTAATAAAACTCATAATAAAGTAATTGAAAATATATGGCAATCTTGTCTTCTCTCAGGACTATATGAAACAACCTGATGATTGCTTTGCATTTTCTGATGAGCATACGATGAAAGAGAGCTGGAGGGATTTTAATGGGGCTTAATTTTCATTTGGTTTAGTGAGATTTTCTGCAAAGTTCTAAAAGAGTTGGGACTACTTAAAAAATGTTTAGAAATGGTTCAGGTAGGAACTACAGTCCTCACAGAAGAGAATTTCAGTGGCTGCTTCCTAGCATGACAATCCCAAGTTTAAGTCAAATATTGCCCTCTGAACGTCCAGCAGTCTTTGGCTGTACATTTTCCAAGGTAAGTAACTCAAAATCCTAGGGATGATGCTGGACTCTGCTGTTTGCAAATGAATTAAAAGAGGTTTTTTAAGGATGAGGAAGAAGCCTAAAATTTAGTCTGAACTATTTTGCATATGTTGGTCTTTGAGTTAATAAATTCAAGTTGGGAAAAGATTAAATTTCATTAATGAAGGCATAACTAATCTGAATTTGAAAAGTTCCAGTGCAACATCCTAACTTTAAGGTTTAAGGTCTGAAAGGTACAGCAGATACCCTGCTTTTATAGGCAAATTCATTTCCCTTCTAGGTTCAGCGTCAGGGTGATTTACAGTCTGGTTTTGAAGGTGCTTAGCACAGGCCTAAGCAAAGTCTGTAAGCTGGCAGTGAGCGCTGCTGAGCCCTACAGCTCTGTAAGGCAGTAAAGGAGAGAGGTATCAAGCTTTTTTTTCTTTTTTTTTTGAGAAACAGAAATAAATGGTGGAATGAAATACTTCTGTTGATTAATATTTCACTTTGAAATGGATTAGGAGGAAACTGTGAATTATGTATTTTGATTCAATCCACTGCTGCTTAAAATATAATCTTGGTACAGTTTTGCAGTTAGCACTGTGCATTTGAATTTTGCCTTTTTGGGTTTCCAGAACTCAAACTTAATTGCATCCATGTACGTGTAAATTCTGTGTCTCAGTGTTGCATGTTTTGGTATAGACCCTTAAATGTTTAACCATCTTTGTAGCTTATTTATATATTTAATGTCACTTCAGTTTCTCAGGCTGCTTTAGATTTTCAGTGAGGTGCCACGCTCCAAACACACAACCAACACAGCCAGGCAAAATCAGCAGCATTCCTGACCTTAGAGTTTGTGAGGGAAGTTCTTTGTGTGTTGAAAGCATCTGCAGGAGCTGGTGGGACAGAGCTCTCAAGCAAATAGACCTTCACTTTAGGCAGAATGCACCTGTAGTGAGTAAATCTGCCTTAGCTCAGGCAGGCAGAATCTGGAGGAAATAGTATTACCTCCATTTTACTAAAGCTGGAGGAGATTAACTGTACACAAGAAGTCTGAGGCAGAACTGACTATCAAATCTAGATGTCCTGGTTCATTTATCCAGTTCCTCTAAGAAAAATTATCCTCTGGTAAGTTAAAACAGTGGAGGAGTTCATCCCACTGGTAGCAAGACATCATCTTTCCTTTGGAAGAACTGTGTATGATCCTCAGTGATCCATAAAGACACTTTAAACTTTTTCAGGTTTCAAATAAGCATAAATGAACTGCTGAAGTTTCTTGGCTTAGAAAGTTACTGCCAGAAGTCCTTGTGTTCAATCACCGTCAGCAGAAAACGGATGGATGTTGTAATGTGCAATTCAGTGGCAGGTGTAATCACCAGTGCCAAAATCTTCCTTTTTGGAAGCATTTAAGTCTTGCATATCTTTTGGTTTTCCATTAATATAATTCTTTCCCAAATTCCAAGGGGGTACAGATGCAAAATCAGCCATTGTTTTGTCTGTCTTATTCAAAGATTTTATTTATTTTATTTAATGTATAATTAATTTAATTTTATTGATTTTCACTAGACAAAATAGGAGTTGTTGGTAGCAGAAGCAGCCCACTGAAACACCTACTCTCCCCATCTGCAACCTGTTTACAGGAGTAAACGAGGAAGTGGATGTGTTTCTGGTTGATTACAACTCCTGCAATTCACTGCTGAATGCACGCACATTAAAAGAAAATTGTTGTTACTCGAGAAACTATGTAGCAGATGAGCAGCTAAGCAAGACTGAGATGAAAGGACTGAACAAACAGTACTTCAAATGAAGATGGGCAGTTTCTTTGTGGTTGGAACCCATTACTCAGAGTGGGGATCTGTCGATTCATAAATCTTGACAAATGTGCTCATGGTTCCAATGTAGTTAGAAGCTTCTAAATTGAAAAGAGTTGGTATCTAAATGCTGAGGAACATCTTGAATGTTCAAGCTGAGGAAACTTCAGACAGTTGGAATTACTGTGACTTAGGTTAAAAAAGAAATAGTAATTGGTTTTAATAAGGATCATAAGAAAAAGGACAGACACTGAGCTCTGAAGCCTGGAAGACTATAAAATTCATCTGATTTTACTTAGTTTCTAATTTTGCAGTTCAGAATTTTCCAGTCTGTTTTCAGAGCCTCTTTTTTTCAGTAATCCAATTTTCAAATGTGTTGAACATCCTGTAGCTCCTGTTGGCTTCTCTGAGAGCCACAGCTCTGAAAACGAAAATACTTGTTAGAGACAGTCAAGATCTAAACAGCAGAGAACAGAGACTGCAGTGATCTGGTGAGAAAGGCTGTGGTGTACAAGAAGTATTGTACTTTTTTTGGTGACAGGCAATTGGATTTGAATAAAGAACACTCATATTTTGCTGTGTAAAATCAAAAAGCCCTATGAAAGCACTGGTAGCACATGTGACAGCCTCAAAATTTAGACCTGGATAGGGCCAGGAAGGAGGTTTGAAATCGGTGAGCTGCAGAAGATTCACTTGTAAAAGTAGAAGTACTTTTCACTTCATACTTTGGCACATAATATCCTCCTTTGCTGGCACTAATGATGCGGAGACATTTTTCTATCAAATGGTTTCTGACAGTTCAATTGCCAAAAATACTCAAGTGGCAGAATGCAACTGCAATTACTAACAGTGTGCTTGCCCCAGAGTCTGTAAATTCTCTCATGAAAGCCTAAAAAGCCCATTCACGTTGTCTAGAAATAGCAGCAATAACCATGGTAATAAGTTCTTTTCTTTGTTGCTGTGGTTCAATTCTTTTCATGGGTAGGCTGCGAAAAAGCCATTTGATTTTTCTGTAGCTGCTTCTATTGTAAGGAGATGTTTCTGTTCTCCAGCAACAACAGCGCTACTGAAAGCTCTGCAGCAGCTTAGTTTCCAGGTTCAGAAATTTAGCTAAGGGGAAGAAATTTAGGTCCTGTTTCAGATAAGTTTAAGCCCAGTTTTGTGTTTGGTCTGTGATCTGGAGGAGATGAGGTGTCCTGAAGGAGGTGCTGAGGGCATGGCCGAGGGACAGGGTACTTGTAGGGATTTGAGTTCTTCCAAAGCCACCAAGTCAGTTAGTGCACGTCCCATCACTCCTCTACCACCTCTTACCACTCTAAAGCAAAACCTAATGGCTTCTGCTGTCCTGGAGGCGTTTGTTTGCATGCTCAGAGGTATTCCTTCATTATCTCCCTGAGCTGTAGTGCAGTCCATATGGAGAATGTAGGATTTGGGGATTATTTCCATCTTAGAGTAGTTTTACTCAGGTTAATGGGGCCAAATGTGCTGTGGTCCTGCAAAAATTGTTCCTGAGCAGGTTTCTGCAGGGAGTGCTACTGACAATAATAAGGTTTATTAAGATACACTGTATGGACATACCACGAAGGACTGGGATACAGGAGGAGAATAAGAAGCAGTTGTGTGAGGCAGCTTGTCTGTGCCAAGTTGCTCACATATGTGAGGGTTTGCAGCATTATGGCTCTAAATCCAGTACTTAGAGACTGCTATTGAGTCACACGGACAGTCAGCTTTGATGCTTGTTAGAAGCAAGGAGCATGAATATAGACTTACTCTCCCTGTTATTAAAGATTATTTTATCCTATGAGATTGTTGTCATGGTATGATGCTTGAACAATTTACAAATGTAGCTTCAGAATATAAATGCCTTTGCTCCTGTAAGCTCTCCAAATCAGAAGCATTGAAGTTTTCAGCAGCTATTTATCAGAGCACTTGGAATGATACAAGCTTTTGTTTGTTTAGCTTGAATTTCTAGGACATTCCAAGAGATAAATACTGGAAACGGCTGTCACTGAAAACACTCTGAATTTATTTTAAAAAATTTACTAACTTAAAGGGTTCTGAAGTGTCTCAAGAACTGTTGTGGGCAGGAGAAGGGAAACTTCCACAACGTTTAGTTTGCAATTACTATTATATTGGAGGTTATCTCTGAGCTTGTAACTGAGTCTGTGAAGGTTTTGGGTGCTGAGGCCAGCTGGTACAGAATGACCCACATCCATACCATTAAAAGTCTCTTAACCTGCAAAACATTCCCATAGGACTGGAAACTGTGCCAGCTCTCAAACTGTGCCTGGGAGCGCATGGGAAAATTATAGTTGGCACAGGCCAAAATTGTGCCGGGGGCCCTTCTGACAGCTTAATAGTGTGGGCAGTCATGGCCCAGGGCGCAGGAGCATCCCTGGGCACTGCTGTACTGTAAGTTTGGGCACAGCTGTAGTCGCAGGTACAGCTGCTAAATCAACGTTTTGGTGCTTTTCAGGCAGCATATAAATAGGGTTGCTTTGTTGCAGAGGGTGTCCCAGAATGGCATAGCTGCTTTTGGTGAAAGGAAGATTTCATGTCACACTTTGAAGAATATTAATATTTTTTTTTATTATGTAGCTTTAAAATGTACCAGCAACAGAATCAGATATGAGTATCCTCTAACACTGAGCTTTAGTTCTTCACAACAGTGAAAATCATTACATTGACAAAGGGATATTTTGTGAGTCTTGAGTTTGTTTGGTAAACAGATATTACCCATAGATCACTGGGCAACAACAATATTCTCTGTCAGTTAAACTACAACTAAGTGTTGTGTGATGTCTGGTCTTATTTTCTCCTTCATGCACTTCACCTCTTTCACTCGACCAGTACTTAGACTCCAGCCTTGATTCTTTTCACATGAAAGCATCTGGGTAGGGAGACCACAGACAGGTTTGGAAATTTTTTAAGGCAAGTTGTTAGCGTAGTTGTTAGAGATGTTTCTGCACTTGCTATGTAAATGACTTAACATTTCATGAATACAAAGTAGATCAGTTCTCTCATGTTGCTTGGGTTTAATAATTTTTGATTCTTGGTTAGCATATTTCATAGCCAAAGCCTGAATTTTTTATTTTGCATTTGTCAGTGATGCAACAATCACCTCATTACGTAGGATGAAGAATTATGTGTGTGGAATTTGGGCTGAGCTTTAAGCTTCTAAGAGAGCAAAAAGCTATTAAGACATCCCGAGACTGCACATAATGCAGTGTCCTATATTGGGCTCTCTGACAGAGCTGTGCTAATTTATCTCTGTTCTAGCAGATGACAGCTCTGCTCTTCTTGTCCCAGGCTTCTCCAAAGCAGCGGAATATTATTTATTTTGCAAGTATATCAAGTAATAGTTTTTTCTAAGTCTTCCCAGCCAGGGTCTCACAGACTTTGCTGTTTTAGGGTTTAATTTAATTTGAATTGACAGTCAGTACCAAATATCAAAAAGTGTGTGTCTCATAGCAAAACCCAGGGGGTGAAGCTAAGTGGAAACAAAACAAGTCATATCATAGTTAGTCCAACAACTTGTATGTCACTCTAATCCCAGTTTCCCAGGAACTCATTTTTCTGCCTTATTTCAGGACGCAGAAGAGCAAATCTTTCAGAAGCAGATGTTCTGGATAATGCATCTGCCACCTTAAGGTCTTTGCATTTTCTAGGGTATGCTATGATTTGCTTCTTTTACAAATTTTCATCACGTGATATGATGATGTGATGAAAATTTTGGATTTGAGATCCAGAAAAGTCACTGCTGAACAAAACACTGCCAATAAATCCAGCTTGAAAGATTATTCTATTTATTCACAGCCTGTGATTCTTTTGTGAAATGAACATCTAAACAAAACTAATTATGAAATGCAGACTGAAGATCCCTGATGACTTGTTTAAGGTGAAATCTTTACTAGGGAAGGGGAAAAATAACTTTCCGTTACTGACTAAGAATACCAATGTGCTCCTCAACATCTTTATTTCACCCAACCTGCACTGCAAAATGTTGCATTCAGCAGGGAGAATTTTTAGCATTAGTACATTTGAGTTCCTTATTCCAAGTGGCTTTAGCAGTATTTAAGTCGGCTTCACAGCAAGTTTATGTGTAGCAAAATGAAAATTAAAAGATTTTTAGATAATAATGATTCTAATGAAAAAGTATTGCCAAGAAGCTATCAAAGAGATCAAATGTACTTAGGAGTGCCATGAAAAGAATATTAAATAGAATACCAGTGCATGTGCAATGGCAGATTGCACTAGATTCAAACTGTGGTGCTTTTGCTATTGTAAATGGATGCCACTGCCAAAAACCTTTATACTATAAATTTAACCTGCTTAAGCAGAAAATAAAAAATATATTTTACCTTTTGGAAAAGGTAAAAAAGGTTTTGGAAAAACAGTGGTTCTCTTGCAACTGGTAATGAATTGAAATGACAATGAAATCATTCCCAGCTGTGCTTCAGTAGGACAAATCCCCTTGCCTACAACAGAGTGAAAGAAATATGGGAAACTGAGCATTTGCCCTCCAGAAATTGACAGTTTGCATTACAGGAAAAAATTGGTGCATGTTTTATTGAAGGTTGTTACAAGGAAAGAAGTCCTTGAGGTGGTTGAACTGTGAATCAGTATCTTCAGAGAGTTTGGATCTGTCTTGGCGTGTCGTTACTTTGAGAACTGTCCGAATTTGTTCTAGCAAAGGAGAGGAGACGGATGGCTCTTCCTTAAAAATGCCATGCATTTCTGTTAGCTTGTCTTCAGATAACATGGGGTTACACAATCAATTGGGTTAGCAGCAGTAGAGCAATGCCAGGGCATTAAATATGACGTCTTGATAACTATTAGAAGTTTCTGGGTGACCAAAGCAGGCAGCTGAACCACCTAGAACTTCTCATCTGTGTGCTAAGATAAATGGGCAGAAATACGGACTTTGCAATAGCTTTCAATCATCATAATCATAGAATATCCTGAGTTGGAAGGGACCCATTAGGATCATCAAGTCCAATTTCTGGCCGTGCACAGGACATCCCAGGAGTCACACCATGTGCTGTCCAAACTCTTCTTGAACTTAGACAGGCTTGGTGCTGTGACCACTTCTCTAGGGAGCCTCTTCCAATGCCCAAACACCTTCTGGGTAAAAAACCTTTTCCTGATACCCAACCTAAACTTCTCTTACTCAGCTTCCTGCCATTTCCTTGAGTCCTCTCACTGGTCATGAGAATAAAGAGATCCTCTGCTGCCCCTCATGACGATGTTGAAGACCACAATGAGGTCTCCCCTCAGTCTCCTCTTCTCCAGGCTGAACAAACCCAGTGCCCTCAGCTGCTCCTCATATGGCCCCCCCCGACCCTTCACCATCCTCATGGCCCTCCTTTGGATGCTCTCTAATAGCTGAATGTCTTTTTTAATTGTGGTGCCCCAAACTGCCCTCAGAACTCAAGGTGAGGCCACACCAGTGCAAAGCAGGGCAGGACAATCCCCTCCCTGGCCAAGCTGGTGATCCTGTGCCTGATGCCCCCCAGGACACGGTGCACACATGGGAAATCCTAAATTAACACTTGCTTTCAAGTTCATGCCATAACACCAATTCCCTGCTGCTCTACACTGAGTCATAGCTGCCTTTTATATTCAATTTCTTTCAAATGAGCTTCATTTGTTGATGGATTTTGAGATTTTTCTTGGTTGTCCTGCGCATTTCAATGCACAGTTCTCGTCTTTGGTCTTGAAATAATTTACAGCATAATGAATCATTATAGTGCTGTGTGATAAAACCACACTGAGAGGATGGAATCTAAATGGAATAATGTGTTCACAAAATGTTTTAGGACTGCTCTGTGCCATCACTGGTGCCATCACTGAGTGTTCTCAGTGACCATTGACCCTGGTGCTCTCTGCAATGGCTCTTCACAGGCCCAGAGTGTAAGAGCACTTGGGTCAGGCAGTCCAGTGAGCTGTTTTCTCCTCCTGTCCTGTCTGCATGCATTCCACGTGTCCTTCTGAATGAAAATTTTTCATATATAAAACAAGGAGTGCTTCCCTACCCTACATGTAAGAATGCATTGCATTAATGCCCACAGTGTATATTACAGATATGACTGCCTAACAGGTTATAACCACAGTATGTGTTCAGTTGTGCACACCATATATATTAAAAAAATGAGAGCTTAACATAGCGATGTTATGAGGTTTTTTTGATCGTTGAAGTAACAGATGTGACTTGAATCCTGCAATCTGGAAAAAAGTTTCAAACTTGTGTTAGTAATTTTGTGTCCTTTATTAGGGGTATTTTTACTGCAGCTAATAAGGAACTCAAGATGTTCTCAGATCTTGAATAAGTTACAATGAAGAAGATACAAGCTTTTCAGCCATTTTAACCACCTACTCCAGCTTTAAGGCTGGAATGCATTCTGCCTTTTTGCCTCAGACAGTTTACATGCTGCTGTTTTATGTTCATTTTCTACAGCAGACTTTTTTGCTTTCTCTTCATTATTTTATTAGATGGTTCTACTTTGAATTGCCTTTGATTTCAGAGATGCTATTCAGCACGAAAGCTGTAATCCTTGAATCGTGCTCTCTTCATAGCAAAACTGATGGGAAAGAATTTTGTTCTGCACTTTACATATGGTAATAACAATAACTCTTGACATTTGCTCTTTGTGATTATTTTAGTTTGTGTAGAGCAAAGCAAACAGGCTTTTGGGGGCCTGGTACTGGCCTCTAATGGAACCATTAAATTGCTTGTGCACAGTCACATGAGGATGCTCAGCTGGGGTTGTTTGGGTTTCCCAAGATCCTTGTAATTTCTGAGATGTCTGATTATATTTTGGACAACTTAGAACAGATACAAATCTGTGCCCCAAATAAGTTTCTGTCCTGAAGAAGAAAATGGTGTAACTGTGTACGTATAGCATGAATAATCTGTATATTTTTATTGTGGATATTTCTACTGGTATTTTATGAGGCTCAGGGTGCTTGGTACTGCAGGAATGAAGTTGGGAGATGGCTGATAGTTCATTGAACTTCTCATCTGAGCAGACAGGGGGTTGGGTAAAGAAAAGAATGGCACAGTAAGTTACAAGTAGGGTAGCATAATTAGGGGCATTTGAAAAATATCTAGTCTCTTTTAGACCAAAAGAAAAAAAAGGAGAAAAGAGGTAGAAAAAAGTAGTTAGGGAAGAAGTATCCTTTCCATTTAAAGATTGTCTGTCCTTATCAGCATGTACTTGTATCTCTCTCAGACCTTCTGTCACTTACTTCTCTTGCCACTGGGTACTTAAACAGCACAAATTACTTTTTTTCTGAGTTGTGGACCATTATATCATGTATTAGCAGGGGGAACATGACATTTGGAACATACCAGTGAAAGGAGACACTGTGGTCCCAGAAGGGTCCATAAGAATAGCAATCACTCACTTGGCAATCTGGAGCTTTCTAAAAAGCAGCAGGCTGTGAACTCCTGACAAAACTCAGTGTAATTAAGGAGTTTATCCATTAGTCTTTCTAATGTTTAAACTGAATAAAAAGTATTCCTATGTTGTCGCTGCTGTACCGGGGATGGCAAGAAATGAGATAGGCTCGATCCAGGAAGAAATGGAATTATTTATTAATTTACGGACTGGTTTATATATCTTAGTTCGCTTGAATGGCATAAGGTTATTGGTCCTTGACCATCCACCTCTTAGAGTGATTGGCGAAACTCTACAACACACATTTCAAAATATTTCTCCAGTCAGTATCACAACAAACTGCATAACAACTTTGCACCTGCAAGATAAAGGGACTGGTTTACAAAAACCTCTGACTGTTTTCAACTAGCATCCATGTGAAAGCAAGGACTTTCACATGGATGCTGGCAGAAAGCTGGAAAATCTCTCCGCGACCAAACCTTCAGCACTACACTATGTCTTCCTAAAACCCCATCCATTCAGTTTTATATTTCTGAAATATTTTCTCAATGAGATTATGGAAGTGATGACAAGCCATGCTGTTTTCATCTTTTCTATTTTCAGTTCCCCCATAACACTGTGACACATACCATATTTGAAGTCAAATTGCAAAAAAGAAAGTTTCCTGTGATATTTAATTGAGACTCCATTGTGAAATCAGGCATTTGCTTAATATCAAGCCTGCTGCTTTGGTTAGGTGAAGGACTTGGAAGAGGAAAGCATTGGGTACAATTTTCGTTTTCAGGGCACACAATCCTCAAAATGGCATTTTACATGAGCTGAGGAACAGAACTATTTCAGTCATTTCTAATGATTTACTAGCAAGAAAAAGCCAAGGTAGAGTTGGCAAGCTTTATAGAGTTTTAAGCTGTAGTATGCAAAAGAGGAAAAAATCCATTGTGAGGAATTATCAGGAAAAAGTTGTAGAAGACACCATCCAGAGACATGATTTCCTAGTGCTGACAACCACAGCAGGCTGCTGTCTTTAATGCAGGCAGCTTACACTGGTGCTCTGACTCTCTTCTGGCTTACACAGACAACTCCTGTGACATTAATAAATTCCTGGAATAGCTGATAGAAGAACTGAACTGAAACCTGTCAGGTATCTTCTTCTGGCTTCTTCTTGAGCACCTGTAGTTCTCTCTCACGTTTTATGCTCTTTACCAAGGGACCAAAACATGATCCTGAATAAATTAGTTAATCACTTTGTGTATGTCTGCATGTGTGTATTTAACACTTCCAGGTTAGTTCTTTTTATTAGCCAAGTCAAGTCAACCTTCTCCTGATACTTGCAATTCTTTCTATTGTATGAGCTGTAATGCTTGCAGTATTGAAAAAAATTTTCTTAAAGCAACCTGGCTAAAGCAAAAGGTGAATTCTTACTGAAACAGGCTGTTGAAGGGATGCAGAAGTGTTCAAAAGCTTCTATTGCATGTGTACTGTCGGGGACAGGAAGAATCCCTAATCCAGTTGTTTTCTCTTCATAAAAGGACAACAACAATTTGTTGTGCTGCTTATGAAAACTGAAATGTTTCAGAAAAAAGTTATATGTGTGTGTAGATAGAGAGAGAGAGAGCAAAAAGTCAGGTGGGTTGAGAAGTGTACAGTCTGTTTAGCTTGCATTTTGCCCATGTAATAAAGCTGGTGAGAAACCTGTGCATTGCAGGTTGTAGTGGTGCTTTGCTTCATGTACTTCTATAAAAAGTATTCAAGCACAGAATTATTAATGGCTGCTGGACAGTGAAGCTGCTCAAATCCTTTCAAAATTAAATCTGGTGGTCAAAATACGAATGTCTTAACCAGATCACTGAATTTCAAATCAAAATACAAGTACTTCCTTTTGCTTTGGCTTGGATATATTTATGTCTAGTGTATCATAACAATAGGAACTTAAAAGTACCTGCTTTTTTGTTGGGGAAGCAATGTGACTTTCCTTAAATACGGGTTTAAATATGATATTTCATAGGCAAGCAGTGACACTTGGCAGCATTGTTTGATGTGCACTGCTCAGTTTTGTTCAGAGGACTTATTTCTACTCTGTATCTTCCACTGAGGTATGCATATAAGCAGCCCTTTTGTGTACTTTATTTCTCAATTAAATTCTACAATATTGCTTTGCTATTTTGCCTGGAAAGATAAAGACATTCTCCAGCAGAAAATTTTAATTCACATTATAAGGTGCATATTTCTGGCTTCTTTTTCAGTAATGTTCTTATTCATTTTTCTTCATGTTAATGAGTTCTTTAGATCTACCCTTTGATGGAAAATCTCAATGTAAAGAGAGAAATGTTGTTACAAGAACACTGCAGTAATTGTAGCCCTGGTGTCCTGAACTTGCTTCTCCCCTTCACATTTTGATCCTGTATCAATAGGTCACTGCTGTATTTGCATTTTGATAAATTTCTATTCTATTTTCAGCCTGTGCAAATGAATTGTTGTAGCCATGAATGCTTTGCATAAATAGCTTATCATTTCATTAAACTCTGCTTTATAGCTATCACGCTGGAGTGTCTGTGTTCTTCAGCCCTTCTGTTCAATAGGCACTAATCTCCTAGACAGTATGATTTGATCAGTTATCAGATATGTTTTGCTCTTGGTTTACCTCAGCTTAACTGCATTCTCAGTTATATTTTGTTTGGCTGTTAATTGCAGTCTCTTTTGTCTTTTTCTTTCTTTTCTTTCTTAATTTAGTTTTAGGTGGATTATTTTTGAGTGGCCTTATTCTTTGGTTATAGCAAGTATTGTGTGTATAGGAAATTTTGTGTGTATACAGGTATTGATCATTATTTGTAGATGCTCAGGTATGGGTGTTCTATGACATCCAATATGCAGAAGTTATTTGTGTTTCTGCATATGCTGTTGAGTCTTTAAATAGTTTGGAAATATAGTAGGAGGACTTTTGTGTGTGACCTCTTGCACAGGTGGTGGGGACCTGGAGTGTTTTAAACTTGGGTGAGAGGGGCAGAAGGACAGTGTGGAGTTTCCCGGAAGAACTGCTGGCCATGGAAGGAAAAGCTCAGGGCTCTGCTGCCGTGAGTGCAGTGCTGGTGCCATGGGGTAACCAGTTCTGGGACAGACTGATGCAAACCCCCTGCAACCTCTGTCTTCCCACACTCATTAACTGGAGCTGTGGAGAGCCTCAGATCCCATCCACTTGCCTCCTGTTGGGTTTGAGTGGAGTGGTGGTGCTAATTAGCACCTAATTCACACTCTTCTGTGGTTTATTGGAGCAGCTTCCTATACTTTTAATACCTTTAAGCCCCTCTTCTTACCTTTTTAATCTCTGTTATTCTACACAGTGAATGTACTGGGGAGGTGGCTATTGCCAGAGGAGGCTGTGGTTCCTTGGCTGTGGGGGATGTGCTCCCATGGTGAGTGTTCTGCCCCAGCTGGATTATCCTGTTGGTGACACAGTGTGCCCACAGTGCTGGCTTCCTGTTGTCTCGGCCTTCAGTGAATCTCGGCTGCAGCAGGAACACTTGGATGATGAATGTTTCCATAAT
The DNA here is from genome assembly GCA_013399875.1 of Gymnorhina tibicen. Lineage (NCBI taxonomy): Eukaryota > Metazoa > Chordata > Aves > Passeriformes > Artamidae > Gymnorhina > Gymnorhina tibicen. Next base: position 336,099 of record VXAZ01002367.1, on the reverse strand, counting down.
CTGAACACAGTTTAGGTGGGCATGAAGATAATCCACTTGACTGAATCGGGAGCTGCTAAAGCAGAATTAGCATTTTGGGATTTTGCAAAGTAGTTAAAACAAACAAACAAACAAACAGAACTCCACAGGGAAAAAACCTATGATGCAGATGTTTAGATGTACCCAACTTTGGCCTTAAAATAGTCATGGCATAAAACAGCATAAAGAGAAAAGGGTCTTTTGCATCATCATTGCTGCTGTGTTTGCAGCTGGCCCTGGAGTCCATGAGCTGAGTCAGACCTGAGACATTTGCTTCACTTTCTCAGTGGTGCAGGATGCCATAGTGACACACATGCCTTAGTGCATTTTCATTTTGCATTAAAACTTAATTAAATTAAATTAATTAATTAAGTTAATTATTTAAAAAGGAATTATATTGATAAGCCATGCAAACTCTTTGTTTCTTTGTTTTCAGGTAACTTAAATTTATCTGCCTAAAATACAGATTTTTTTTTTTTTTTTTTTCTTTTGCCAGTATAGCTTGACTGTCATATCAGTTCAAATTTGGAAACCAGTCTTCTTTTAATTGATATTTTTCTTGCTTGGTTTTTGTTTTTTTAAAATTTCTAACAGTATGTATGAAGACCCTGAAACAAAGTCCAACCCAGTTGCTCTTCTCGTTCAAAAAAAGGGAAACTAAACCTCTGAGTTCCTCCCTTTTTTTTTCAGACCTGGAAAGGTCAGGCCTGAAACAGCAGGATGAAACTGCAAAAGAATTAAACCATGTTTCATTGCATCTAAGTGCTGTCTTTTTCAATCCCTACTGGTACTTTTGGAAGCTGAACTGGTCAGATCATGCATTTTGTTTGTTTTATCAGCACACTAAGCTCCCTTTTGATTTCTACCTAGGAAGGTAGAAAACCCACTGGTGTCACTGTGCACTGCCCATCATCCAAGACTTTTTCCTTTTTGCCATCTCCTCCTGGGATATATGCACCTTTTCCCCCAGACACTGAATTCTCTGGCTATTAGGATGCAGATGAGGGGAATGAGAGAAAAGGCTCCTGCTGCCTGTGCTTTCACACTGGCCTGAGAACATGCTGCAGATTACAAAGGTGTCATAGAAGGAACTTTAAAACAGTGGTGTAGTCTTGCACACCATCCTAAGCAGGAAACATTTTCACATTTTTTAGCAAGTGATGTAAAAGGAAATTAGAGGAAAAGGTTGTGTGTTTGAACACTGGGAACGTAGCGAGTCTACAAAAGGTTGGTGTCTGTTTTCTTCATGCTACTTGAAGAAACAATACCAGCTAAATGGGATATAATTCACTAGTCTGATGCGGCATATTAAGCACATGAGCAAAAGAAAGCTCCAAGTTCTTTTCTCTTTAAATTGCAGCTAGAACACATTAATATTCATTTTCTTCTGTGCCATCATTTCATGCTTCAACCCTCCAGATGATAATTAAGACAATAGAAGATAAAATTTTGTACTGTATAAAATTGCATTCAAGCCTTAACAAATAAGAGATTATTTTGTCCAGTAAACAAAACATAATCATCCTGGCACCCTTACGAAGGAGAGCCTAAAATAGAAACACTACTTTTTATAGGTCATGTAAAATGTCATCATCTCTCTCATTATCTGTACTGTTTGGATGAAAAAGAACTGATTAATTTAGAAGAACACTGGCTTTTTTGCTAACAAGGTTATTTTCTCATTGATTGCTAGGAAGCCTAGTTCCTTTGCAAAGGGTTGGAAATTATGAGTAAATCAATTATCAGCCTGTGTAGATGCATCTGCTATTTCTGTGCTGGCAGTGCAGGGTAATGTGTACATGGTGTTTCCACAGCAGCTGTGGATGCACCTTGTTTGAATGGAACTTCTGGGTCTGAGCACAGGTGCAAAGGCAGGACCAGGGGAGCATTGTATCATGAAAGGGTCGCACTCCTAAGTTTCTTTTAAAAGCTTAACTATCAAACAGGCTGTGACTTAAATGAAAGACCAAAACCAAAGAAATGTAAAATTAGACCAATGAATTTATATTTAGACACACAATTTTTAAAAAAAAAAGAAGGATGGAAGTGTGAAAAAACACCTGTCAAAGGTGATGGGTTTACCAGGCCAGCCCGGCCAGACTCACTCAGAAACAGCAGCAGAGTTTATTTCTAGGAATCTGAAGGTCTCACCATGGGGCTTATTAACGGAAGAGTGTGAGTAGCACAAAACTAGGGACAATAGTGCAGCTCCTGTCTGGAGGAGACTTGGAATTTTGAGTCCCCTTGGTGAACTGTTCATCTGTGGCTCCTGGATGCCTTTGTGCATTATGCTCTATTCTATTTAAAAACCCACCTGTCTTCCAAAGTTCCTCCTTTGTTCATCTACCCTGGTTCAGACTCTAAAAGTGGGGCAGTGGGACTGTGTTCAAGCAGGAACAGTGCATTATTCTGGATTGTTCCTTTGATAAATAGCTATTCCTTTTGCATGCTACTTGTCTGACACCTTTTCTTGCCAAGCTGGGAGGTTCTGACCCAAAGTCCTTTTAAGTCAGCAGAAAAAATTCCCGAAGACTTAATGACTGAAGGTAGAGCTTTTTGAAATCCCAGAGTAGCATAAAAGCAGAAACCATAGTGACATTCACTCAGCAGAAATGCAAGGCCCATACTGTGCTCTCTTGCATCTTTTGCTGGATCAGTTTAGACCTTCTACAACTTGTTTTTCCCCTCCAGTAGCAGAGGGAGTACAGGAGGCTTCAGTATACCTGTGATGCTTAAAAAGTCTTTCAGCTTTGCAGAACTTCAGAGCTTTGACTGTGCACTCCCAAAAGTGAGAGAAGCATAAAATGAATTTGAGGGTAAGCTGATTAGAGCTTTCCATTTCAGAGTCAGTGTTAGGGACCTCCATCCAAATGCATTTGATTAAATGAGGCTAAAAAATGTTTGTTAGCAAACCAACAAAAAAGATACAAGAGCACTCCAACATTAAAGAATAAAAGCTCATTAAAACTTAATTGGTATTTAGACAATTAAAGGTGATTTTTATTGTTTTCTATTGCCTCTCTTGTAGTCCTTAGCTGGATCATCAGAAAGCTTATCAAAATAATTTTAAAAATAAAGTGGCTGTTGGTTTTAATGGCAATGAAAGTAAAGCTGCTGCTTGAGCATGCAGATTTCCTGGCAGAACTGCAAATTGGTTAGAACCACGTGAGTCTGGAGAGCCAGAACTTACTGGGAAAAATGGGCATAAAGCATGGTCAGGTCTACTTGTGTCCTGTAAAATGGGAAAAATCCCGTGATGCCAAAGCCAGCAGCAAAGCCTGATTAAACATTTCATTTCTGCTTTTCCTGTTAGTTTTTCACAAAAGGCATTTGTTGTGGATATACAGGAAAGCCACGAAGACTGCTGCTGGAAAGAGTAATGTAATGGGAATGACACTAGTGTTTGCTTCCACTTTGAATTCTGAGAAACTGTTATTTTGCCCACCTCTGGTCTCGTATTTTCCAGTTAATTGATTTTAGTGCAAGATGCCTGCAGCTAAGTAGATGTGCTCACATAAAGGAGGCCTCGCTTGCAAAAAAAAGCCTGTATTTCCATTTCTACCAAACCAGAATCTGTGAAACTTCATTCTGGAGGTACCGATTTTTTGTATCTTCTGAACTGAACCGGTACTTCAGTTAACTTTTTTTTGTTTGCAGAGGGGAGGCCAATCTTTGGTGTCAGTAGCCTTTCATAAGCCCCCTCTTTTAGATGGGCATGCTAATTATTATTCCTGCAGTGTGTGTTGTCTAAAGATTGTAAGAAGGGGAGAGAAAAGAAGCATGTGGGCAGAAGGGCTTGACTGACTGAGCTGGGACACTTAGGGGCTGTGGCTGGGATCAGGGTAGCCTGGCAGGGTAAGGCATGATCTGAAAAGGCATCTCTGATTTCTGCAGAAATGTCACATTCCTGAGGAATGTCTCCATTCTGCCATTTTGGGATCAAAAGCATTACCAGGAAAATGTCTAATCCGCCATACACATGATCTGAGTGTTTCTCTCTGTATTCCAATATTCTTTTTTTCATCAAAAGAGACCTTTTTATTCTGCTGCAGAACTGCTCTGCTTTATATCTAAGGGAGCAAGTTGTATGCTGTTTCTTTGTAATTAAAATTCTTATCCCCAAAAACATGTTTTCCATTAAAAATTCCTGCACTAATAAGTCTAAATCTTGTAGCTATTGTCTTTGGAAATATATGTTTTGCTATATGCTGCATATAAACATTTATTTCCTGCTCAAGAAAATGTGGGTTTTAACATCAGTAATATTCGTATTTGTTTCTCAGAGGGAAAAGTTGGGGTGACAGAAACATGATACAGGCACTCCTAAACTCATTAAGAAAACAAGACCTTGTGACCAAGGCAAAGAAGATGTTGGTTACAGAGCCTAGAAAGCTTTTTCATGTGCTTTTTTTTTTTTTTAATTGCCAAACTTGCTTTATATGAAGTATTAAATTTATGTTAGAGACAAATGCTGTACAAGTTACTGGGTTTTCTGTTTTAAATGTGAGTTTTTCAATATTGTAGCTGTTGCCTTTGACCAGACTTTAACGTGAAGGTTACGGAAGAGTTGCTCTGTGTGATAGAGGGAGTCCCAAGAACCAGAGCATTTTTGCTTCACATGACTGCAAGTGCAATAATTAACAGCAACATTGCCCTCATTCACTTCTCACTTCTGCTTTTGAGTTCTGCCAATAAGATGTAGTGGTACTTTATTAAAACCTGTAACTGACTGCTACAGTTCTTGCTTGCTCCAGCCAACTCATTCATTCTGTCAGTACTGTAAAATCTGATTTTAGAATTTCAGTTCCATTTTCTGTGCAAAAGGGAGGCCCACAATGCTGCGTGTTGAATTGCTTTTACATCAGAATAGCCATGTTAACTTCCTTCTACCAGGAAGATTTTCTCAACTTGCCTAGGCTCTTGGTCACCTGAGCAACGCAAAAGATTCAGCTCATTGCATCATTTTACTCTGAACTCTTTTAAATTGCTGTTCATTCCCCATTCTTCCAGATCCTTTACCTGCCTATTCAACACTGTCTTCCTAAATTACATTTCCAGGTAATAGCTCAGGACGTTAGAGAACTAGTTTGAATCAATTTCTCTTTCATCTTGAACATGATTTTTCAAGAAAAACATTCACTGTTGATGTAACATTTACCAGGGATGGAGAATATCCTCCAGCCCTCAGAAAACACTTCCAGTGGTACAATAAAAATAAAACAAAAATGTTTACAGTTAGAATAATTACCAGAGCTAGTCCAGTTGCTTAGATCTTGTTTTCCCTTTGTCTACAACATGAAACGGAAAAAAGCTGCAGTCACCTTCCCTATAAACCAGGTTTGTTTTTAAACCAGTGTGACCTCCTTACTCAATTTTTATGGCTTCTTGGGCCTCTTGTAAAATGTGCTTCAACAGCTCCCAACTATTATACACGTTTTTCGATTTAAATGGTTTTTTCCCAACAGATTTAGCTCATAATTATATTCAGCTTTGAGGGCTTGATTTTCTAAATCACACAGCATTGTTGCCTGTGTGCTTCCTTGCTGCACTGTATATTAGTGGTTTGGCATCTATTCTGTATGTACATAAATGTGTAATTATATTTAAAATAGAAAAAAAAAAAAGCAGGTCCATCTGAGGTTAAGCTGAGTTATGCTCTTTGAAAATAACGTAGTAGGAGCAAGACCTTTACTTGTGAAGGCGAGACCACAGCAAGTCTTGTTTCTGGTTTAATTTGTTTCTTGGCAAATCTTGGTTCTGGGAAATTTCTTGGGCAGGTTGGAAAATTACCTGTAGCACTCTGTAAATGGATATATTGCAGAGGAAAAAAAAAATTTGTTTCTTCTTTGGTCAGACACTGGTGCACCTGAGTGTGTATCATTCAACCACACTGGAGAATAGGCAAAAGCAGCTGGAACATGCTCTGAATAGATATTCCAACGGACACGTGATTTTTAGCTGGTTTCTTCCAAGAAGGCCAACATCTTGTATGTGATAGAGATACTTTTGAGGAAAAAAATTTAAAAAACAGCATCAAAATTCTAGTGTTCTGACAATATCTGCATTTAGCGTGTGTTTATAACCTAACAATCACAGGTGCTCAGCATTAGATTTTATGTATTCAGTACCTCTGGAAATTAGGCTGTTAATATTGATGTATGTCCTGGGGCCTGGGAGGTCAGAGCAAAAAACTATAACCCTGTGATCAATATTTAGAGGTGACCTGGCTGCACCATGGGAATTTGTTCCTCCAGCAATCAAGGAAGAACAAGAATTACTGCTCAAGAAGTTTGCAGTCAAGTTTAAAAAAAAAAACCCCAAAAACCACTATCCAAAAATTATGGGGTAAAGCAAGCAAAAAAATCAAAGAATATGAAGAGCTATTTAGATTTCCCCAATTCTGGCATATGTGTGGCACTTTTTCCCATTCTGGAAGAACCAAATGCTGTATTTAGGGAATGAGTTTCAGATTTTGCAAATATTTTCCTAGTGCCATTCTAGAAAATGAGTTTGTTGGCATATTGTTACGGGGGGCCTGTTCTGCTAAAGCATTGTAATGCCGTCTGTTTCTCAAGCTGATTTGGCTTTTACAGCTCAAATATTATATCCTACTTTTAGAACATATGGCAACTCCTTTTAGGAGACATGGAGAGATGTGCATCTCATTTCCAGAAATGGGTCTTTTCCTTGGAGTGAAAGACTGCAAGTGCTTTTCATCTTGATTTTCCCATTCTTATTATTTTAGCTAGATTTTCTTCTTCACCCCCACCCTACTTCTGCTGCTGATGTAAACCCTGCCTGCATCCCAGAAAAGGCAGAGTTTGCTGGCATCTTAGAGCAAAGGGGAAGGAACAATGCTCCCTTATCCAGGTGGCTTCACACAGTGTGGTTGTACAGAGGAGTGTCAGTGACAAATGCAGTGGTGTGGCTCCCAGGCAGGCTGTGCTTTCCTGGGAAGCCTGGCCGGAAAATCAGGCTGCTCACGTAGCCCAGTCTGTGTTCATTGATGGAAACGCTCAGAGCAGACAGGGTGGGAGCCGCTCCACTGAATCCTTCAGAGGCTGCGTCCTGTGGCACTCTCTTACAATGATTTCATTCTGCATTCACTTCAGTTGTGTAGGAGGTTTTTTATCTTCTTTCTTACTCTTGTTGTTCTTGTTGGCTTTTTTTTGTTTTTTTTTAAAAGCCTACGTGGCAACATCGATGATTCTTGCCACTATTGATCGCTTCATACTCCTCATTGCTCTTCCTTGCTGGAACACACAGTGCAAAGTGCCCCAACACAGCAGTGCCTTTGTGTGCAAGGCTGAATGCCTTGCTCAGAGGAATGTCCCTGCTTCCCTACATTCACCTCTGGGTCTGGCTTGCTGTAAAGCTTTGCAGAGCTGAGGTTTTGCTCTGGGCACTTGGTTTAAGGTTGCCGCCAAGCGGAGGCATTTATGGACATAGCTTTAATGTTACAGCTTGATTGTCAGCCAGTTAACTCTGGGTCAACACTGATCTGGCCACGAAACTGGATAAAGTATTTAGCATGATACTAATCCCAACTTCATGAAAACAAGACCAGAGGATGTTGCATTACTCTGTTCTTTGTCCACATACCTCCCTGAGCTTTGCTGCGAAAACACTATTGTGTGTGTGGCTGTTAAATCTCCAAGATAAAACTATAAAACTGATTTTCGTTTTAGTAGGAAAATATTCTGCATTTGTCATCCCAGCAGGTCCGTTCTCTCGCCTTGGCTCACCTTGCTTCTGTACTGTCATTACCAAAGACCACCTGACAGTCTCGACTCCCTCCATGTTGTGTGTCTGTGGATTCTTAAAAGTGAACTAGGAAAAAAAAAAGCTGAGGCAAGAGCCAGGGAGCTTGTAACATTTCTTGAAAATAGCATAGGGGAAGAAAAGAGGTCTCCTATGAGTCAGTAACAGAGTGGGAGTGGTTAATCTCCAGCTTTTAGTTAGTTGGGTTCATGATTAACTGTGGCTACAAAGCACCCTGGCTGGCTCCACATCTGCCAGCATCCATCTAGATGACGCAAATCATGTTTCTGAAGCGTTGTGCCTGGCCAGTTAAAATGTGTTTTAGAGGTATCTACGGCCAACAGTCGTTAATACTGCTGACCTTGCTTTTCCCTCTTCTATTCATCGTATGCTCTTGCTGCTTGAGCAGCATGTTCTATCATATTTTTGCCTCACAGGTATCAGATTTTCCCTTCCTTAGACTTACCTGGGGCAGGTACGGTTGCCACTTTCCCTGGAGAAATGTCATCATTTATTACTGTCACGATGCCATAGGCTCTGTATGGACACAAATGATATCACACGATTTAAGAAGAGGAGCAGGACTTAAACCTCAGTATTTTGAGGAAGAAAATAATAAAATAGATCCTTCTTGAGATAGAAAGATCTGATTTGTCTCTCCATGGTAGAACAGGCTCCCCTTCCTGGGATGCAATTGTGGCTGTGTGGCCTCCCTGTCTCCCAGGTCAGGATTGTCCTGGGCTGCAAAGATGTCAGAGGGTGAAGGAACTTTTCTTCTCCAGGAGGCTCAAGAAATTCAGGGCTGAAACTTTGAGGGCACCAGAAGCTTGACGGGGCCAAAAATGGTGAAAGGCTGGGCTTGGTTCTGCATTTGCTATTGTTGCTGATCTGAATTCAGTTGAGAGCAACAGAAGTGTATTTGTCACAAATGTTCAAAATTTTCAGGCCTGGTGTATAAATAATGATATTTTTTCCTTTTCAACCTCAGTGTGTGAGCTCTGTGGGTTTTTCTGGCACTTCTCAGCTGAAAGGCTATTTGTTTAAATTTAGTGTAGAAATATGAATCACTATTAATGCACAGAAAATAAGGTGGAGCACCCTGTGAATACAGTAGATGAGGTGACATGCTCTTAGAAGAGTTTCACCAGGGATTTATGATCTGTTAAGTGCATTTCTGTAGCAGCAAATGCTGAATTACCACCTCAGTGCTGGTTCACTCACCCATGCAGATTGAGAGCGATACCGAAGGTAGCATGCCAAGAAGGCTCTTGCCTGCTCCTGATTCTGAACATGACCTGAAAGTTGAGTGTGAATACGTCTCCTTCAGATTCACAGCTTACACCTAAAATAATATTTTAAGAAGTTCTGTTAGTAATGAAGTAACAAGTGTTACTCATTCTCCAGACAGGAATTACTAGCTGCACTGAAGTGCTCACTGCTGATTCAGCAGCCAGGCTGCTGCTGCTCAAGGCTTAACCATGCTCCATCAAAGTGGGGTTTTATTGCTGTGCAGGTAGCTCATCCTGTAACTTTGTGCAATTCTTTATGGCATAACCCTCCAGCTTATCATAATTTCTGTCCACTGGAAGTCTTTTGCAATGGATGAGGCTTTGTTGTTCGGAGAAGGTTCTAAACCATAAAAATTGGGACGTATTTTATGTTTTACTTCAGGAGGTAGGCGCAAAGGGTGAGCAGTCATTTTGCTTTTGTTATGGTATGGATTTGTTAGAATAATGGCAGCATCTGGGCTCTGATCTGAGCAGTTTATCTGAATGCAGTCTGGTTTTAGGAGGCTGGTACCAATTAAAGTAATATATTGGTTGGTACTAGGTGTAGCATTTCCAACAAGGATCCAGTCTGTACCCTCAGTAGTTTTTGTCACCAGAGACTGTCCCCATTGGAATGGAAGTAATCACTGACAATAACAGATGAGGTTATTGAAGCATTTATGGGGGACATTTAAACATCTGGACTTAATGGTACTAGTAATGGTACCCAGCAATAAAAGTTCATTGGTGTTTTTTGTTTGTTTTTTGGAGGAAAAGAAGAGGAGAAAATGGAATTGGGATCAAATTAGGTGTTTGCTGAGCCGTGTTAATTGTTAATCTGAACTCCCATGGCAATGTTTAAATATCATTTTAGAACACTGAGCCATAAAAGGTTTTTAAGTTTACTTGTGTTAGGAAAATGTAGTAGCAATTAATTTATCAACATGTTTTGTGTTTACCAGGTACCTTCATTTCATGGGTGGCTGGAAGACAGAACATGCTTAGATTGTATTGAATTTAAGAAGCCACATGAATTCTTAAGGCTTTTGAATGGGATGTTTTTTCTTCATGATCTTATTTGAACTCTGGCCAACCATGATGAATGTTTTCTTGTGTCTTTGACCTCACAAGAGACATGAAATAACAAATATAGGTACTGGACTTTATTTACTTATTTACTTAGTAGTTAAAACAAGAAAGCAAACAAAACCATGATGTATTTCACCTCTTCTCCCCAGCACCCCCTTGACATATGGCTGTTGAAACAGTGCTAAACTGTGACCTTAAAGCCACAGGCATAATGAAACTGTGATCTGGCAGATGTGACAGACTCATCTTACATAAATCACTCTCTTTTGTCACTGCTGGCATATGGCCAATGAATCTTCTAATTATTGAATGGCTTTTATAGCCCCATTATTTATAATCACTTTTGGACAGCAGCTGGAAGACAAGGATGGGACAGGATGAAATGATATAGCACAAACTGTTATCATTTCCATAACAACTGCTGGGATTAGGAATATTTGATGATGATGTGGCTACCAGTGCAGTCTTGTTAAATGATAAAAATCTACTCGGCCTTCTAAGATGGGCTGCTGCCTCCTGGACCTTACCATGAAAATTTGCCCAGAAATATTAATCTATTAATTTGCCCAGAAATAGAATATGAATCTCTCCAAGCAGTAACAGAATATATGTGTGAGTATCAGGGCCACTGTTGCAACAGGACTTGAGGAAAATCTATGGCAAGTATTAGTTAGAGACAGTGGTGATGCACTGGCATTGCAGTTGGAAAAGTTCTAAGAACTGTCTTCTGTTTCCCAGGACCCCTGTCTACACCCCACTTTTTAGTCATATTGAGAAGTTGTCTTGAGTTACATTATTAATATTTTAACATTTGTTTTGAGAATAGGCTGTTGTTTTTAAGGGAATCAGGTTTATAACCAGCTTAATTAACACACCTGATAGTTAAGGGGGGCTATTCTGGCTCTAATTATAGACGAGTTTGTCTTGAGTACCTTCTGCTGGGCAGAGCAGGAGAGCCCTGGAGAGAGGAGCACAGGTGAAGTCCCCCAGCCTGTAAGGCTGATCAGCTGGCATTGCAAGTCCACTTGCTGCTCTAGAAAACATGAACTGCAGGTTTTCTGCTTATGCCTCATAACAAGAAGGGTTTGGATTTTTTTGTTTGGCTTGGTTTTTGTAGGGTGTTTTTCCCTCATTTAGAATTTTAGTTCTGCATTTTGTAGCACAGAAATAAAACCCTGCCAACCATGATAACTTATTAGTTAAATAACTTCAGATAGAGATCTTCAGATGAAAGACAGTATATTACAATCAGGGGTTTATACTGCAAATCCAGCACTTGCAATCTTTGTGTCTTTAAAAAATTGAATCCTTCCCTCTCAATGTAGACATCAGGGTGGTGAGAGAGTCTTAATCCAGATGACTCTATTGCACTTTCATCCCTTTAGTGAGGCCTTTAACCTTTCATTGCTTCATGGCCCTGTTGTTTTGAAATGGTCTTTGCCCACAGAGAATCCCTCTGCTTAAGACACTTTTAAACAGAGATCCCGACAGGTGAAGGGGGATTCTGCTGCAATTCAGGAATGGAAAATAGATATTTCCAGTTCAGATGCTATCAGTCACCGTGAATGTAGCAATTGGTTCCTTCCTAAAGAAGGGTAAAGCAAAAAAATATATACTGGTGTAATCTGCTTACCGGAGTGTAATATAGGTCAGGGACCAGCGTGTCCCGGGCCTGACCCTGACCCATCTTTGCACGAGCATCTATAGGCTCTGTCAGTGTGGCTGTTTATCAGGATTATCTGTGACCATCTCAAACAGAAATGGGATCAAACAGCTGCAGTAATTAATATAAACATAAACTATAAAATGATCCAAATGCATAAAGCACGAGTTTAAAATACATCATCAGAATACACATATTGCACAGTGCTGGCATAGACTATCCACCAGCTGGCAGGAAGGTGCTGGCAGCCTTGCGATGTTCACACTCAGCTTTTTCTTGGGAAAAAATTCAGATTCTGCTTGGTCATTTCTGCAGTCTGCTTTCCCTATTGGAAGCCATCATGGCAATAAGGCAAGAAGCTCTCAGCCCCCAGGTCTGTGGTGCTGCTTGCTGGTGGGAGTGCTCTCAAAGAGGTGATGTTCTCACGCAGCAAAGTCGGTGTTAGATGATCCCACATGCAGCTTTCTTCCTGCAGAAACTGGGAATTTTAGCACCAAGTGTCAGAACATAGTTCAAAGCATAGCTTTCTTAGTGACTTTCTATCAGGTAGCTGTTGGAGGACAAATGTGTGACAGAATTGTGGGTTTGAAAACAATGTGTTTAGAAACAGTCAATATTTTTCATTAATCATAGACCCATCTGAGTTACACATTGAGCTATAAAAACCTGACAGTTTATTGTTTCTCAGAAAACCATATGTCAGTAAATATATTTTTTGCTATGAGAGATGTTTCCCCTTGGGTTTCTATTTACTACTAAAATGTTGTTATGATGTAATGGTTGGGGAGGGTGATAGATGTACTCTAAAATACAGTATAATAATTAAGAAGAATAGATTAAACTAGCCATTTTGCTCCGTGTTTCATTCAAAGGATTCAGAAAGTAAGATGGAAGCATCTCAGATTTGGAGTAGGGGAGAGAAGCAGTGAAAAGCTGGTTCTCTGATTGTATCTTCACATTAAAAAAGGGCACTGATTTTGTTCAGCAGAGAAAAAAGAGAAAGGAAACTGTTGCAACAGCACCAAAAAAATCTTTGAATGTGTCTTACCTGTGAGCTATAAATTTTGGTGAGCTTTTCATTGTTTTTGTGTGTCTGATGATCTAAAGCTACATGTATCAGCCTAATTTTCATTACAGAAATAACAAGGTGATTTTTCTATGTGCAAATAAACAATTTCCAACATATCCTGACCAGGACAAAGGAAGAATGGAGCACGGGATCTTCAGACCTGTGTCCTCTGCTTTGGAAACTGCTGTTTCTGGGTTGCATTGTCCCTCCACTATTATCACTGTTGGATCTTTTCACATGCTTTTAGCAGAGAAGAAAAGAAAGGGTCTCAAAAGAGTAAATGTGAAATCCGTGTCTCCGTGAGAACGGGGGAGTATTTTGAAGGCCAGTATATACTTCTGGTTAACACAGCTCCTCTCTAAAGGAAGTATTTTCTTGAGCACGACAACATGGATTTAAATTTTTCAAAGGGGAGGACTTTTGCATAAAATCAGGTGGTTCTGGGCACCTGCCCATCTTTTAATCTGGTGGTGGCTGGTGCATGGATGGAAGCCATCAAACGTGAGGCTTGGTCTCAGAGGGAGTTTGCAAAAGCCAGTGATGCCCCTGAGGATCAGAATGAATTTTGCTGTTAAGATTTGCACAGAGGAGGTTGCTGAAATGTCACTGGCATATTTTTGAGGTTCTCAGAGGTTATGGGTGCATACATTTTGGACTAAGAGTATAGCAGAGTTTATAAACTTGTGTGCAGCACTAGAACCTGCTAAGTAACACCAGTGTCAAACACATTCCCTCTCAGCTCGGGGGAGATTTTTGGAAGAGATCAGAGCGGAGAGAAGCATTTCAAATGGTAAAAAATCCAACATGTTCCAGGCTGGATCCCCTTGGCAGCTTCCTACACAGAGTTAGTTTCTGTGTTAGCTGATTTTCTTCTGCCATGCAGTGGAGGGAGTTCCTGAACCTGCTCATGCCCACAGCTTGTGGCCTCAGCAACTGCTGAGCTGAGATCATCAGGGCTACAAGAAGCATTTATTTCTGCCAAGACTTTCCTGGAATTTAGCAACAGGAATGTAGCTTAGCAAGCTTTTTGGGGGTTGTGTTTCTTTCTGCTTCTTTTTTTTCTTCTTCTTCCTTCTCTTCTAAAATAAATGTAATAGAAATAAGTATCACTCTGAGCTCCCAGAGGGGACACTTATGTGAGTGTAAGTGTTGCTGTAGCCCCTGTTTTTGCAAGTGCCTTTTTAACTAGTGCTTCAGTGACTCAGCTGGGAAATCTCAGCTCCTGCATAAACCAAATAACCAAACTTTCCAGCGGGGTCATAATAGACTGAGATGCTAGATAGAATGGGCACAGAGGGAAGCTAAAAGCAGATATCATCATTAAATTGCATATTTTCTGTGGTCAAACAAGTCCTAGCTCAGCAGAGCTTTTTCACCTCAAGACATTATTGTGACATAAATCATTGAATCAGGGATCACACAGTATTTTGGAAGAAAGTTTATTTACATGATACATGCAGTTTTGTGCATTAATTTCTTCCCTGCAATAAGCCCTTGCATTATGCCCAAACAGTTTGTGGTATTTGTCCTTTTTTGCTATGAAAAACCACCTTGCCTTACTCTTTCTTGTGCAAAGAAAAATATAGACTGTTTAGTTAAAAGATAAATAACTACTTTATTATTTCGGCAGATGCTCTTTTTTTTTGCCCAGTCTCCCTCTGGAGTAAAACAACATGGTACGAAATCAAACATCTGGAGTTTCGAAGGTCAGCTCTGATATTGAAAACCTGTAGCCCACAAGTCTACCAAACCCTCCCAGTGCCTCCTATGTGGGAAACCAGTTTTATGGTGTAGTAACTGGAGACCATTTGTTAGCAAATGGGTTCATAATTTACTCTGGGAGTGAGGGGTGTTGCTGGGCTTGCTCAGGAAAGTGTTTTGAGCCCATTACATATCCCTTAATTTCAGTTTTGTTGTTTCATTTCTGTAGCGAGCATCTTGGTCTTTAAGAAATTCCCTTCTGTTAATAGCTGGGCCTGCTGCCTGAGCCTTCCTTTCTTCAATAAGAGATTTAATTAAAAGGAAAAGCTGTCAGGAGGATCTAAATACAAATCACAGTTATTTTTAAAATTTGACGTAGTACTGCAGACTGCAGATTTTTTTGTGTTCAGTTTTGTTTTTAAACCAACATTTCTGATAAAATGCTGCAGGGCTGCAGAAGTTTGATCCTGCCCATGGTCATGTAACAATCTGCACTCTTACTTATTTCACCATTTGCCTGGTGCTGCTGCTGCCTCCCAGGTTCCATTGCAGTATTATTCTTCTTGATTTGCTCTGCAGTGATTCCTAGAGGCTCCAGCCAGGAATCTGCAACTGTGAGGCTGTGTTCAGTGTTCAGATGGATTGAGACAATCTCTGCGTTACATATTCACAGTCCAAAAAATCATAATGCAAACGATGAAAGACTGTGGAAATAGCTGCAGTGGTTCAGCCTGAGGTCCATGTAGTCCAGCATTTTGGCTCCAGCTGGGGCCATAAATAAGATGCCTGGCAAAGGGATGGAAAAGAGCAAGATATTTGATATCCCCCCACTTCTGTCCCGGGTCTCCCAGCTGCCAGAAATTAATATTAAGCTCAAGGGATTTCCTTTTCCCTCTTCTTTTCAAGGCCAGGCTGGATGGGGCATTGAGCAACCTGCTCCACTGGAAGGTATCCCTGCCCATGGCACGGGGGTGGGAACAAGATGATCTCTGAGGTACCTTCCAACCCAAACCATTCAGGGATTCTGCAGCCTCCCATGGGTCTGTCTTACAAGTGCTTTTCCGTCTCCCCTTGAATCTCCTGAATAAGCTTCTTGCCCCCACAGTGCTCTCCAGGGAGAGCTGCACAGCCTGTGAACTCTTGCCCCTGTTGTAAGATTCTGAACCAGGCTCCTGTTTGCTTTCCTTGATGTCTCCCCATCCTTGTGTTGGGAGAGGCAGGCAGTGCCCAGTCCCCAGGTGACCTCAGGACATGTTGGAGACTGAGGTCCACAACAGGCTGCAGCATCCCTCTCTTGGTCCTTGTGCAGCAACTGCTGCAGGCTTTGATCATCCTGGTTGTGTTTCTCAGAAGCTTCTCCAGTGTTTATTTCTTTTCATTTTAGAACACAAGAGTTTCAATCCCTGTTTTTGCTCTTCAGTCACATTAATGTCGGTGTTATTCCAAACTTGGAAAGATTTTTGGGAAAAGACTTCGTTAAGATTCTCCAGTTCATATATTCTGCTACAAAAAAGGATTTGGTATTCAGCAACTGGCAATGTTCATTAACAGTTACATTTGTTTTTCTTTTTTTTTTGTGTGTGTGTGTGTGTGTGTTCATTTGTTTTTGTTTTGTTTTCAACTCACTTATCTTCTTTCACATTTCTGAAGGTGTTCAAAACTGAACAGGGAAATAAATAGATTTAAGTGAAAAGCATTGGGTATTATTTTGTTGTTTTTAAGGACTTTGGGTGCTCTTAACTCGTTAAGTCAATACTTTTGTAACTCGTGCTGTGTGTTGGGATAGATACCAGTGTGAAGTATAGCACTTGTTTGATTTTTTTTTTGCCATGTTCAGCTTTATTAGTACCTCCAATGGAGCAGCTTTTGCCTTCTCTCTGCCCAGCTCACCCTCTAGTGACTTGCAAAAGCAATACCTTTATTATTTTTCTTCTTTTTCCCATCATCTGTCTGTCTCCCATTTGCTCAGACAAATAAGTGATAAATGGGAATGATGATCTGTTTAACACCACAGGAAGAAAGATGCATTATGAGACAAGAGAGACCTCTTGTTTACAGCAAGTTATTTTTGGTAATTAGCCATTTGTAGAGGAAGATGAGCCTTGGCTCGTAAAGTCAGCATGCCGTAATTTAGGGGACTCTGAATGGAAACCGAACATTTGCCTCAATTGGAAATGTTAATTGTGTGCATTTAGAAATAAATAAATGGTTGTTTTTTTCTTTGCAGGAAGCAGACTGAACAAGGATCTGCGGCATTATCTCAACCAGAGGTTTCAGAAGGGGTCGCCTGATCACGATTTGCAGCAGACCATTCGAGATAACCTTTATCGCCATGCTGTGCCTTGTAAGTAACAAAACGTCGACGTGGTGGACTACATGTGGTAGAATTTCATCTTTATTTTTGGGGCAGCCTTCCTGTGGTGGTGTGCATGGCTGTGGGGGAGACTGTTTTCAGCTTGGGCAGACTTCCATGTGTGACAGCAGATAGGGTTGAAAAGGAAAATGATTCATCTCTGAATTAGGCTTTTTTGATTATCTTTTTGGAGCAGTTGATGGTGTGATGCAAGCCTTGTGATGCCTACTGTGGAGAAAAACCCTAAAAAAACTGCCATGAAGTGATTGCTTGCCTTAGAAATAGTCTATGTTAACATCACAATGGTGAATGTTGCTTATTGGTTTAAAACCTATGAATAAAAAAGCAGCTTCTATTTTTATTTCCAGAGCAGAACTTTATTTCTGATGCTTGTTTAACTTGTAGAATTGAACATCATTTTATGGCTGGGTGCCATTGTTGCGGGCATCTGCCACTGTTGGAAGATCATCCTTGATTCACGTAGGAGATAAGCAACAAGAGTTAGCAAAGGTGAGAAAGAAATGCTCATTTTCACTCAAAAAATCAAACCAACCAAACAAAAAAGAACCCCAAAAACAAACAAACAAAAAACCCCACAGAAAACCCCCAACAACAACAAAAAAAAACCCAAAAAAACCAACAGAAGAAAAACTAGGAAGTCTGGAGCGTGGTAATCTTTAGAAGGTCAGAATCATTACTCAAAATGAGACTGTCCTTAGCATTTTGGGAAGACATACAAAGAGTGGAGAGTGATCCTACTTTGTTGCACCTCTCTTTGACATTCTCCAGGTGGCAGGGGACACTCTTCTAAGCAAAAGGTTTTTTTGCTTAACTTGGCTGAGCTGTGGGAACAGTGGTATGCCCTTTAGATCAGGCTGGAATAAGAACTAGTAAACATCTTAGTTATAGGATACTGAGATAAGCAGCAAAATAATTTTAAGTTTTCTGTCTCATTGCGAATCAGAGATTGTTTATCCTGGTAGACTTATATAAATATTGAATAATTATGCTGCAACTCAAAAATCAGTATTTGCCAACGAATATCACATAGTGGTACACACAGTAATAGTCATTTTCAGTCTAAGTGTTGCATGCAGGAGGGCTGCGTAAGACCAGTTAAAATTGAGTGGTAACACTGACAAATGTTGATTCTTCAAATGGCAGATGCTGTTATAACACCATTGAGTTTATGCTCATTTTATCAGTGAAAAGCACGAAACAAATTATGTTAAAAGTACTGTGCATGGACATAAAGAATAAATACGGATTATTGTTTCGTATTGAACACTTCCATTTTCCATTTTGTCCATGTGAAATACAATTATTTTTCAATCACCTAACTTGGCAGGCTGCAGATTTTTAAGGCATACTGCAAAAAGTGCCTTCCAGGAGCGCATGTGCAGTGTTAGGCTTGGGAGATGCAGTGTTGTGATACTAATGTCCTTCTATGTATGTGTGATATTTCGTTTCCTAAAGCATCAAATAAAGCAAATGAGTGTAAGTTCTGGGGAAACATTTTACGCGTTACCAAGGTTACATTTTGAAATGCTTTCCATTGATTCTTTTATCTGATTTATTGAACTTGATGGTGAGCTAAGCTGCTTGGAGTTGCTTTTGATTTAAAATTAAGAGCAGTGAAAGGGATTCCTGCCTTTTAGAAATAGCTGGGGAAGATGTGGGTTGTTGGTGTATTAATAAGAACATCAGAACCTATGTTTCATTTGTGAAACAAGTGGAAAATCCGAGAAGTGGTGCTGGTTATTGTGTGTCTCTGCACTTTCCAAATTGTCAGGCAGGTAGCATTTAATTTTTGCTTCATTTACTGTGGAGATGGTATTAATGGTAGCTTTTAAGAATGATGCTAATATTCATATGTGGCTTGGAATGAGACTGCTGCATGGTGGGTTGGGATGCTTTACGGCTCTGGAGATTAATCTGCCTGTATGCTCATATTTTTATTCCTTAGTACATGTGACCAGTAAATCCAGAGCCCTGGACCAATCTCTGGTGCTAATGGATTATGAAGCCTTGTATTTTGAAAATGGAATTCCCTGCTGCTTATGTGGTAAACAGAAACAAGAACACAAGGTCACTTGGACTGAGCATGCTTGGCCTGACAGCTGCTTTTCATTGCACTAATATAAGGGCTAAATAAAGTGATAATTAGTAAATGCAAAATTGAAAAAGGTGCTGTTAACCTTTTTCTTGCCCAGAAATTCTGGTGAGACTAGCACGTGGTTCAGCCCTGACTGGTTGGATACCGGTGGTGAGAAAATCCAGGGGGTTCCTGTTTCCCACACAGCCCTGTGCTCGTTGTGTGCTTGGCTCTGGAACTGAGTGAAGGCATGGTGACAGCTTTTGTAGAAGACAGAGGTCAAGCAGAAGGGAGGAAAGATGCAGAAAGTTTGACTCAACCTCATTATTTTGTCAATGACACACTGCTTAAGCATCGTTTAGATTTTTTCTTTAGGAGAGTTGGTCAAGAGTTTGATTTATTTTCTGGTGAACCTTTGAGGATGAGTGGGATGATGTCAGCTCCCAAGGGGGCCATAGGAGCATTGCCTGTATGGGTGACACAGGATGGTTTGGTGAGAGATCAGAGGATTTGATCCCTAAATGTGGGAACTATCATAAAGAAATGAGACCTTGAAATGGACCCAAACGTGAAGTATTGTTGAAATAGGTTGGTGAACCACACACATAGTTTTGCAAACTGAAGTCTTTCCCTGCTCCTTAGTGTCATCTGCCTCTCCAGCACGCTTCCTCAGAGTCCTCATACCCTCAGCTCCCAGCTCCCCACTGAGCTGATTTTTTCCTGCAATGTTCTGTAGTAAACAACAGCTGTGACAAGATTCCAGGTGGTCTCCAAGTTTGGTTGTCATGAGTCGCGAGTTCTCTGCTGTTCCTATCACACCAAACCCACGGGTTTATTTACAGACCCAAGGCATTCCCCTCTGAGTTTACAACTTGAGCAGTAGCATAAGCTAGGACCGAGGCAGAGTAAGGAAGAGAGGCAGGGCACCTATTTATATATTTGGATGGTGTATAAGTAGTTATAAAGCCATGCTACAATGGACAAATCTTTGGAAGAGTTAGTGTAGTTCAGCCACTGGACTAGCTTTTACTTCACATGAACCACCACTGGATTATTTCCTTGACTTTCCTCCTGAGGCTTTCATTTCATTGTAAACTTCACTGGGCCTTTACTTCAGAATATTTCTGTCTTTTGCTTAAGAAAAATCAGGATTTTAAAACTTGAGCAAAGTTATTCTCATAGATGTTCAGATGAATTAGTTTTTTCATTCTTAGCATGTAGTTCCATTGTCAAAACTAGACAAAAATCCATCAATACATCATCCAGATTAGTAATATGTTGGTCCAATCTTTAGCAATCCCTTTTCCTTCTTTTGTTTTGATGTACCACATTTTTCCTGTGTTTTGATGTGCCTAATGAAGATGACCAGAAATAATGCTCTGTTTTGGGGTAGTTAATGGCTCCATTGAGCTTGGACTATACTGTGAGATGGCAACAATTCCACAATTACTCCTTGGTCATACCTCTACCAGAAGTGCTTTGACTGATGCAAAGACTTGGTCCACACCTTATTTCTAGAGTGGATTTCACTTATTTCAGCTCAATTTTGCCAGCCCAAACACTTTGAGAGCAAGAGGGCTGGTTTATCAACTGTGTGAGGCATCTTGCTGGGGCACCCTCTGCCACATTTAAGTCCACCTGTGCTCACAGAAGATTTGGGGGAGGCTGAGAGTCAGTGATGTAGTGTGTTGATGTTCTGGCTTTACGTTTCAGAGGGTGTTTCTAGGAGCAGGACTTTCCCAAACAGGATTGTTGTATGTGAAGATTCATCTAGTGGAAACTGTGATTAGTTGGAAGTTCATCTAAGAGTATGTCCATTAAATAGGTGTTTCCAAACAGCCTTAACTCGAAATATCTGTACAATAGTGTTTCTCGAGAAAGATATGTGATAGCAACTTACTTTAAGGTACTAATGCAGCAGTGTGTCCAAACCATTCAGAGATGACTGAACAGACAGGATAATCTTCCTCTTTTTGAAATGATGGCAGACGGTATCTGTTTAACATAAACATGCAGTACTGGCCATTTGTCCTAGTTGCTTATACTCAACAACCTGGCAGCAGTTTTCTTTTCAAAGTGCATCAAGAGGAATCAGAAAGATTATACTTCCATAAAAGCTTATCTCAGCATGTTGTTTGGTTTTGGGGTTTTTTTCCATTTATTTGGTTCTCCACTTGTTTCAGTCCTGTGTGACATGCAGAGGCAGCTATGGTGGGTCCGGTGTCTGTACCTTTAGTTGCCAAAGTAAAGGTCTGGTGCAGACACGACTGAAATAACAGCTAATCTTATTTCAGTACTGTGCAATTCCTTTCCTTGCCAGGCTGCAGTCTTCAGAAGCAAAACTCTGGAAGGTGCAAGGTCTTTTTGATGGTAGATAAAAAGGCGACAGTGTAGTGGCTAGCCTACATACTATATGGCATTCTTCTTTTTATTTTTCACCTTTTCTTCACAAAATTGGCTTTTAAAATGTCAGGAGGTCATCATTCAATGGTTGATTCACTTCCCCAAAACAAGTACGTGTCCTGGGATTAATTGACTGGAGATCTGAATGTTAGAGATTTACCACTTTCATTTCTGCTATCTGTTCTCTCACCTTCCCAGAGTTTGATCTGTTTCTCTGTCCTCAATTACAGAACAGCAGCTCCAACTGTTGTGGTTGGTCTTATGGAGGAGCGTGGAGCAAAAGGGAAAGAAATGGATAAAAATCAATAGTTGTAAGTGTCGAGTGATCTGTGAGGAGGCTCAGAAAAAGCCAACGACACCCAGGCACCTGGCTGGCCTGAAGTCTCTCACATTTCAGTGGGAAATTTGAGAGTAAATTACTTTATTCCAAGCAATCTCCTGGTGCAAAGGCAAAGTCTCCTTTATAAGCAAAACCAATAATATTGAATAACAAAACATCACAGTTTGCTAGGACAAACTTCAGGAAGTGATTGTAGACTGCACGTTGAAGCTTATTATCTGCATTAAAGATTTTCATGGATAATTGAACTTCCAAAGGGCAGTTTAGTTTCTCCAGGAGCTGAATAAGCTGTTCTGTGCATAACTACCATCATCTGCAGGTAATGGAAGACTAGAGAGACTAAATGGGCTGGGGTGTGATGAAACTCCTGTCAAATGTGCAGACTTAGGTGATTTCCCAGGATAGTTTTTAAAGTCCTGTATCTCTGGGTTTCCCCATAAGTATTTCTGAACTTCAGAATGAATTGATAAAAGGGATATGCAAACCAGGTTACAGATGGTTCTTTTCTTTAGAATAGTGAGCATAAAAGTGTATCAGTATACTGGGAAAAATTGCTGAAGTGAAGCATAAAGACCATTACGTTACAAATGAATGTGTTTTTACATGTGTGGATATTTGAGTTACAATTTCGAAGTTAGTTTTAGTTACTAATTTTTATTAAGGATAAACAGACTCACTGACAGTGCACACTGGTTTTCTTCCCAGGCAATAAATCATCAGTTTTTGTACACAAATGTTCTTGAATTCTCAAAAGCTTTCCAGACCTGCAGATGTATTTATTATCCAAGTACATTTTATTGAAGTTCACTTCCTAGAGGTGTAATTCTGCTTTTGTAATGAGAAATAGTTGCAGGGTCCATTAAATATTCATTTGAAGACCTACACTGATAAGGTGAGGAGCAGCAGACTCTTTTCTGACACATAAAAATAATTAATTGTTTTACAAGATTTATGTTAGGAAAAAGTTTGAAATACTTTTAAAATAGTGGCGTTATCACTGGGGTGCAACATATGGATAGCAGCAGTATGTAAAGATAATTTATTTTCCTTGCCGGCTAATGTATACACATTTAATTTTTCCTGTGTTTTCAGCAGGGACTGTATTCTGAGTACAAACACTGGCTTTAGAAAATCCTTATACCTGTGTTCCAGGGAGTGCCAAATTGCAGCAGTGTCCCCTGCAGTTTTCCAGGATATAATTCTTTCACTTATTAGTGAACCAGACGTGTTTTCACTTTTAAAAGAGAGAAAAATACCCCGTTTTGAGTAACAGGGCCAATATTTCTGTAATTTAGTTCCTTTCTGTAGACAATAATTTTTGTTTAATCTAGAAGACTTCAGGACCTTTTTTCCATCTGGTTTGTCCTTTCAGATCAATAGCACATTTTTTGCCAGTGAAACTATTGTTTGGGGGTTTGTTTGTTTTGCTTTTTAATTTTGGAAATAAAAGCGCTTATGGTAGCAAATATTGCTCCATCTGCTTCCCCATTTGTGAGGAATAGCTTTTTTTTTTATTTCACTGTACACCCAGTTGGAATTGCATGAGGCACCAGAGAACAGTACAAAGCAGAGGAGCTCAGCTTTATATGCTCTCCCATGCCACTTGCCAAAGGAGATTTGGGTAAGAAGTGTGGGAAGAGATTACACGGCCAGTTTTCTTTGTTTTCTTTGTTAGTCCCCAGTGTACTTAATTTTGCAGGTTTTTCATCGCGGTTGCTTTGTGCTATGCCAAAGCAGCTGCAAGTGGATATTAGGTGTAGTGCAAACAACGCCTGTGCATATGTTTTAAAACATAAAGGTTTCCAAGGTGAGAGTCTCTGGGAGAGCAGAGAGTAAATCAGACCTGAGAGCAGGTACTGCTGTTTGGAGGTTGAAGGGGTGGAGATGAATTACCCCACATTATTTACTTCAAAACTGCCTCTGTCCTGCCACGGTTTTTCATATGATGTCCTAGGGTCCTGATAAGATCTTTTGTGATGGCTGCAGTGCCACAGCTTTTGATTTCTAGGCAGTTTGATTTCTTTTCAGCTATCACCATGCATCTGTTCAAGGATTTCAGTGTATTGATTATGCTACAAAGCAAGAGAATGAGTGTTCCAAGCAAAAGGATTGTTTTAAAATGAGGTAAAATTAAATGTGTAGCTCTTCTTTAACCTGCTTTTCCACTCACATTTGCATTTGGGCTTCGCATTTGGTATTTCAGGATTAACTCCCTCCAGAAAGCATCCGTCACTCTATAGGTATGTTTGTGCTTGGGCGTGTTGGTGGTTTCACCATTACAAAAGTCCTGTGCTTTCCATCAAAGATGTCAGTATTTAAAAAGCAACGCCTGTAAATCACATTTATGTGATATTCTTCTGGTCCAGTGTGATACCTGCAATACAGCGCAGGCAAAACCAGTGGGATTGTAGAAGAGGAGTTTCCTGTGAGATTCCCAGTCACACGTCCTGCTGCCGTGACAGTCTCTGAGCCCAGGGGGGCAGTGGCAGATGCCAGCTCCTGATGGTTTTGATGGGGATGCAGAGTTGTCACATTTCATCTTCAAACAGTTATCCTTTTTTTAACATTACATGCTTCCTCACATAAAGTGTGCTGTGTTTGTCCTCTAAATCCTCTTTGCCTTTATTTCAGCAGAGAGGCGATTAGCCATGTAATCATTTATAAAGCTGTTTAGATTCTGCTAGCTGGTTTTCTTTGGGGAGAGTCATATTCAGTACCTTTATTGGGAATAACTCTGTAAATTCATCTTCACTGATTTCCTTCCCCCCACCCCAAGTGAATAAGAGGGTAGAAAAAATAGAACAAATATTTGTAGTTCTGCCCCTATTGAAGGAAAAATAAATCTTTCTTATTAGTCTTAACAGTCTAGATATACCCTTTTTTTATAATCTTCTCTTGAATAATTAGAGCTTTGAGTTATGAAGTCAAGATTGCTGGGTCATTGCCAGAACAGATTTATTTAAGGGGGACACTAGTTCTCTGAATCCCTTTTAAAAGGCTTTGTAATGTCCCAGACTGCTCTTAATTAGTGATTTAAGAGAGAATACATCTGTTTCACTGAGGATTGTGAAAATTTTTATTTAAATGGAAATGTTTAATAAATGGCTCTTTGAAAGGCTAATGTATCTTAAGAATGAGATGTGTATCACAGAGTAATCAGGTGAATAGTGATCTGGCAGTTCTTCTTGTATGGTCTTTTTCAAGCTGAATATGAAGGAAAACCTCATCAAAGACCTTTGAAAGTATCATCTGCTATTGAATTATATTTCATACTTCATCATTCATTCACTACCTGCACTTTTTCACTGAACTTCATGTTTAACACTTCATTTACCAGGGGAAAAAACAGTAAACAAAAGTTGATGTTGGTGAAAGGCCTATAAAAAGGCTTTTTAGAGACACTGATGATACTTTGTTTTTTATCTTAGACCATCATGGAAACTCAAGTACCAAAATTTAAAGCTACTTAATGGGACATTTGTCATATGCTAAAAATGTGCAGGTGATCTTTGCTGTATTAGGGATTTGAACTGGCAAACCTCAGAACTGAGGGGCTGAACTAGATGCTGAGGGAAGGACGAACTCCACATTAAGAAGCTGCTGCTTTTAGCAA
This sequence comes from Gymnorhina tibicen, assembly GCA_013399875.1. Lineage (NCBI taxonomy): Eukaryota > Metazoa > Chordata > Aves > Passeriformes > Artamidae > Gymnorhina > Gymnorhina tibicen. Next base: position 310,726 of record VXAZ01002367.1, on the reverse strand, counting down.
ACTCTTCCTTAAATACATGAGAAGATGGCTATTAATAAACACAGCATTGCCATCTCCTACTGCTCACAGGTCTTCTGAATTAGTAATCAAAACCTTGAAACTGGGTATTTTGACTCTTTTCATTTAAGTGTTGATTTATGAGCCCTTACTACCATCTTTGTTCATGTTTTTCTAGGGTGTGAGTTTTTTAGTGTTTTCTTTTGTTCAGAGGGGGATAACACAAGAGAGCTGAAAATGAAATTGAATAGTGAGGTTATTAGCAATTCTCCTAAATCCAGATCTGGAAGGTTTGGAGGAGAGCAGCAAGTGTTGCAAGATGTGAAAGAGAGTCATGGACAACCCAGCAGGACACTACATGGCGGTGCAGAAGTAGGAAGGCTAGACTCAACAGTGGGGCAGAGCTGGACACAGTTCTTCCAGGAATGTGAACGTCCCATCATGTTCATAAATATCTTTCCCATTTTTGCCTTTCCATCATTTTAAAGATATAGATGGCTATCTCACTTAGCAATCCTCTGCAAAATGCCCAGTGTTTCTGGAAGGGAAAAGCTGATGAGATGCAATAGTGCTGCTCCTGTGTAACTAACCACACTGGAGAATCACACTGACAGACATTCTGTAAATTGCCCACATTATAGAACATTGATGATACCATTAAAGTGGTAAATTTAATATTATAGTTCTATTAGATTTCTCCCTCATTAACTCTGATCTGATAAACAACCTCCAGCATATTTTGAAGGTAATAATCACCTTACAATCACTACTGCTCCTCTCTATCTGCCATTTCAAGCTCCTATGGATTTACAGTTCTTCTGTCATCTAATCTGTACTTACTCCTTTATTTCTTCTTTGAACTTGTGCTTACAGGCAGATGACCCTTTTCTAGAGGGCCCTGGGCATGCAATTAACACTTCATAGCCAGAATAAAGTCATCCTAAATTCCATTCCTCAGATTTTGGACAAAATGGGTCTGAGAGAATAAAATTAACCCAGTGTTCAGGCAAGCAGGATGCAGACCTGCAGAGGCGTTTTAGGACTGAGCACTTTCTAAGGGTTGGTACTGGGGAATGTTGGCAGCAGTGGGTTGTGTTCTTGGCTTTTGCAAATAGGTATCAGAGCAACCTCTGCAAACTCTTGCTGAAATGTAGGTGGTGAAGAGGGAACCATGTGGGTACTGGGCGCAGCCCTGCCAGGCAGAGCAGCCCTGCTGTAGCGTGCAGGAAGATGGAAGTGCTGAAGAAACTTCTGTCAGCCACGTCTGTCTAGTGGAGACAACTTCCATTCCTAAACATTAATCCTCAAGCAGCAAACCCGCAGCTTAACCAAGTAACCTTAGCTCCTCTCGACTGGCAGGAGGCTTCCAAGGAGGTATCACTTGCCTCTTGTTTTCCTAAGTGAGTCGTGGTTTAATTAGAGTGCTGTCTCGAGGAGAAGGTGGTTGTTATACATCACCTATCACAATGTAAAAGTGGAAAGTGACGCTGAAATGCTGACCCTTAATCTGAAGTGCACCATCTGTGTTTTATTTCCACATCTTGCTGAGTTTACAGTTATTTGAATTCACAGTTTGTTCCCCATTTGCTGTTCCCACATGGTAAGTGAATTGGATCCAAAATGTACTGATGAAAGAATGAGAAGTCTGTTGTAGAAGTTTGTTCCTACCTACAAGAGTGCTCTATCTCACACTTTTTCCACCTGAGTTAAATCCCAGCTGTAAAATCTTGTCTCAAGATGGCCTTCTTTCATGGTGGGAAGTTGGGGTTACCATAAGGACAAGGACTCCTTTCCCCATGCTGAAGTGATTTATGATTTGCTTAATGACTTTCAGCTCTAGAAAAGGTAGAGCGTTCTTACATCTGACAAAGTATTTGCTTTGCTGTTCCTGTAAATTTCTGTGGATGCTTATCTGGTAATAAGCTCTTGGTGTTTGGAGCACTACTCTTATTTAATATTTCTTCTCTGTTCATATGAGCCAAAGTGTTTGATGCCAAATTAAGACTGGCTATAATATAATGCTGAGAGCTGTAATTACAACTGCAATAGTTTTTTCATGGTGCAGTTTTGAGCTACTCTGATTTTAGAATAGGCAAACAGCTCAAAACCAGGTTGAATTTCATTTATTCTCCCTTTTTTCTACATTTTTTATACTGAGAGCAACCATTTTCTTAAGACATAACTAACTGTAAAAAAAGATATAAAATTTAAACATGTCGTATTTCAAAAGCAAGCCACCAAAATGCTGAAGGCTGTATAAACTTAAGTACCTTCTTTGGCTTTTGCCGTAGACCACACAAGCTCTGAGAAATTGATTACTCTGGTGCTGGAAGGGGCTTTCATGATACAGAAACAGAGGTTTGCATTGAATTTCTTTCTTTGTGTGTGGGATTTTTTTTGGAAAGAAAAAAAGCCTTTAAACCCCAGAGTAAAAATCAGTCATTTCATTGTTTCCTTTTTCCCCTCTTCTAAATCTTACAAAAGAGTGAAAGAGTTTCCATAAATGATTGGGGAGCTGCATCTCTGAATATATCTAAAGTAAAATGCTCCATTTCTTTTTTTAATAAAGAGGCTTTTTTCTGGAATGTTCCACGTAGGTGCTACCTCATTGAAGTTTCATCTGGTTGAGAGAGTTTCAGTGTGGCTCATGCAGATTTTTTTATTTTGTGGACATAAAGAGGAGGGGCAAGTAATTCGGAGTAATTTATTTTCGTATTGCAGTCTTCCAATTTACTGTATGCAATATTCTAAACCCAACATTATCAAAGGCTTTGGAGTTCCCATGGCAGCTGTGAGTTGACCAGACATATACCCAAAAAATTTTCTATGACTCAAACAGGCCAGTGTTGAAAGATCAAGAAGGTGATCTTGAGCAAAGAATTTTTGGCTTTTCTTTTTAAACAAGAGACATATAATGGGCCAGCACCTTGGCCCAGCTGGTGTTTTCATGAAAATACTGATGTCCCATAAATTTAAGACTGTTTATAAGCAGGCCAATCTCCTGGTAGTGTGTGGCCATGTCTCTTATAAAGGTAATGCAAGTGTTGCTGGCTCTCAGTGGTGTTTTGTCCCTACCTAGTTCAAGCACTTTTGAGGACTGGGTATGTCAGCAAGAACAGTGTCTGTTTTTGCTGCTGGGTTTGGTGGTGTGAGAGGATGATGTTTTCCCTTGCCTGGCCCTTTCACACAGGTGCTGTGAAGTTGTGAGCTGTGTCCTGTGCCCACAGCTGTACGGAGCTGCTTTGCCAGTGATGTCTCTCGGCTGGTGTGGGTCAAAATTCTGCTTGTTCCAGGAGCAGAACTGGTGCTGAACCCACTGAGCCATGGGAACAGTGGCAGGAGTGGCCCTACACCACCCTGTGCCCACCCCACCAGTGCTTCCTATGCCATCCTCAGGATTCCCATGTCCCTGCTTGTCTCAGTGTAGCTGCACCAGCCCCAGCAAAGCAGCCCTGAAGCTGCAGGGGGGAAGGTTTCCTTGCAAGGCTGGAGTCCCCTGGGATTTTGGAGCTGCATCTAAGCAATTGTGTCCTGTGAGGTATGTGGAAAGCATCCAAGACGGACACCTGCTGGCTCTGAAGCAGTCAAGTGCTTTTTCCAAAATATCTTTGGCCCCTGTTCTGGATGTTTACTTTTTAAAAGATATAGGCATGTGTTGGCTGTAAAAGAAGGGGGGGGGGGGGGGGGGAGAATCATTGTAGCTACTGTCACTGAAATTCCCTGCAGACTTAAAAGGAAGATGAAAGTTGGTACTTTAAGAGAAACTCGAAGCCCTTGGGACAAGCACAGCAGAAAACAGGAAGATGCTCTCTATTCTGTCTGATTGCTTGCAAAAATGAGTGCTGTGTCTCCTACAGAGAGAGAGACAGAGCCAGAAACACATATTCGCATCGTTCCCCCATGCTTGAGCCTTGATAACTAGGACAATACCATTTTGCACTTCCCTGGGCATATTCTCAAATAGCAGCTCAGTGCAGGTGATAGAGGGAAAAAAAGAGTGAGGGAGAAAGAAGAGAGGGGGAGAAAATCTGCCTTGTGGTATTTCAGATCTCCAGCATACACAGGTGCTTTTTAATCCCTCTGGCCTACATATTCCACAGCCCCTAGGAATAGAGGAGTCGTGATGTAATGCTCTTTTCCTCACACTCCCAGCTTAAATACAGATGGAAATTGTTGTCATGTGTTAGAAATGTCACCAATAATATAAAAGGCAGGCTTCTGCATTCTCCCTTTTGCACTGTCAGCTGCTGCTGCCAGCTTATTCTTCCCTCTCAAACCTATTGTCATGTGGCAGAAACCCTGATGTAAGTAAGCCCTGTCCTCCCCCTGCTTATGATCCCTGCATTTTTTATTCCCCTCTGCTGCAGTGCTGAGGATCATTACATACCACGACTTAAAGACAAGACCTCACAAAGGAAGGATTAATCTTGTATTTGTGCTTGAATTTCGAAGGACTCAGGCAAGTGAGAATGTTCTGTTGTATTCTCTCTCTCTTCCTTCCCC